>OY745770.1:0-579497 GCA_963556305.1 Platismatia glauca
CCCTAACCCTAACCCTAACCCTAACCCTAACCCTAACCCTAACCCTAACCCTAACCCTAACCCTAACCCTAACCCTAACCCTAACCCTAACCCTAACCCTAACCCTAACCCTAACCCTAACCCTAACCCTAACCCTAACCCTAACCCTAACCCTAACCCTAAGTTCGTCTGGTGGGTAAATCCAAGCCTGTGCAGGTCCGAGGTCAGGGTCTATTGCTTGCGTTAGCTGCGATTTCTGATTTGCAGGCTAAGTGGGCAAGAAAAGTGGCTACGGTATAAATTCTCAAAATGCCGAGGACAGAGAAAGGCAATTTCAACAAGGAATCAGTGGCAGTGTTCAGTGCCTTCTCCGCAACAGATGATCTCAGATGTCACATTATTACGGGTTGATACCCAAATCAGACATGGAAGACTTACACTGTTGCCGCATCCCAGGTGGAGGACTTTCGCATGTGGTCGCGACAAATGGTCCTTGAACCATGCTCCCAGCTGTTCCCAATCACGGAACCAGTCGTACGCCTCCTCCACTCCGATCCCCTCATATCTATGATTCCAGTAGTCGGCAAAGGCAAGTTCGGCGTTGTCTACAGGCATTTTTATATACCCCGGATTGGGATTCGAGAGCGAGAAATCCATCCCTCGGGCCGCGGGGCCACCCCCGTCTGTGCAAACGGTGCGTTGTAATAAATTGACAATGTGGGGTGACGGATGGTTTCATTGAGCCAAAATATATCTGCATACTACGTAGGCCGTAGGGCTGAGTGTGTGTGTGTAAAGTGATTCCTATTGAATAACAAGCCACTCAGGTCGAATAGATAATGCTCTGATTCTGAAGGAGTAAGAATACAGGAGGCGAAATTCATGTAAGGTAACAAGATGTTCTTGCCAAGCCGCTAGTATAGGGCTGATTGCCACTACCTACCTATTTCAACAATTCCTACGTAGAGTAGGGCTGAGTACAACATAGTGGGAACCCAACAGCAAGAAGTGTCCAAACAACCACACTTGGTTTCTCGCTTGTTTCATCGATCAGTTGAATTTGACATATTGCGTGTCTGAGATCATTGTGCTTCACTCCTCTACTGTGAGCGGCTTCAACGAGGAAACGCTCCGATCCCCCCACCCCACCCCCCTTTTCTCCAAGCAAGCCTCGAAAGACTGCAGCCTGTCCAATCTGGGCTGCGTACACCAAAACAGTCAATGCACTGACCGTACCACCTTCCTAGATTGACGTTGATCCCTGCCTCATCGCAATTGCATTATTCTCTGTTCGAGAAATCGAGTTCATAAGTACCTTTTCAATGGGTAGTGGCTTACCATCTGTTGCGCAGGCTGGTCTACAGTTTGCTCGGGGCTCGAGCCCACTCGAGGGCACTCAACTCGAATCAGAGCCCATTACTCCGTAGTAATGTTTCATTGCTGCGACCTTCCGTTAAAATAGATATCCAAAGGGTTTCAGCTTTCATCAAAAATAGCAACAGCTTTAGTAATAGTGATCCAGTAGCCCTACACCCACTGACGCTGCATATTCCCGGGCGCCTCCACATCACCTTCACTGGCTACTCGGGTGTTGAAGAGGGGCGACCGGTTCCGCAAAATGTAGACACCCGAGATCATCCAACTTTCCCGAGACAGATCTGGCCCTTTCTGACTCCCATATTATTGTATTATAGCTCTCGTGCTCCCAAACGGCATTACGTACATTTCAACATTTTATCCGTCTACTGCTAGCCCTCAGCCAGCTTTTCACTTCCGCTAGTTGTTTCTATATACTTTCCTGTATTTCCGGGTTCCTTCTCTACCTCTCTAGTGCGAGGTAGATTGATCTACGTTCCACGGCAGTTTGCGCAGCGTCGTTCACAAAAGTGCTGATGGGTTGTCTTTGCTTCAGCAGAGATAACGGAGGTGACGTTGACAGCAGCAAAGTGCATGATGTATAGTGACTTTTCTCGTCTACACGGATTTAGCTAAACGAGCTCAGAGTCCGCCTAAGCCTGTATCGACTTCATTGAACGGTTCAGGAGATAGACGTCAACGATCAAGCGTTTCCACTCCTGTACCAGCAAACATTGGCAAAATCCCTGAACCAAGAGGCACCTCAGATCCTGTTCCGACCCCTCGACCAAAATTCCCAATCAAGGGAGAAGGCTTGAGTCTGTTGGCATCTCCCGTTCTGGATGATGAATTCGGCAAGACATATGACTTTGATGTGATCGCCATTCATGGACTCAATGGACATCCACGTGATACTTGGACGTACGGCGAAGCCGAGGGCCAGGTTTTCTGGCTGCAGGACTCCCTCCCAAAGGCGTTACCTGGTGCTAGGATCTTCACCTACGGTTACGACTCAAAGCTGTTTTGGAGCTCGTCCACTGACGACATTGACACCTTCGCCAAGGGGTTACTTGATCACTTGGACTTAGAACGACAGCAGGGGCCTGCGATATGTACATTATTCCTGCTTTGATTAGGTTGTGGATAAATCTAGACCATCCTTTCGTCAGAATATACGGCAGATCCATGAGCACTCATAGAGCATAGTGCATTCCATAACCTGCTTGCCCAAAAGTTTAGTTGCCTTTTTAGATCACACCTAAACATAGTTGCGACTTTCTGAATTTAGCGATCCGTCGATTCGATATGGACAGAATACCAAACAGAAGGCTGACCGACCACAGCAAAGCTCAAGGCCCATCGTTTTCATATGCCACAGCCTGGGAGGCTTAGTATGCAAAAAGGTTGGTCACTTGGCGATATCAGTCCTTTACGTGCCTAGAGAATTGCTGATATGTTTCTCAGTCCTTGATCATTGCCAACGAGAAAAGGGACTGCTACCAATCCATCCTTGACTCTACTAGAGCCATATTCTTTTTCGGAACACCGCACAAGGGCTCGGATTTTGCCGATACTGCGGGTTACCTCTCGAGGCTCTTTGACTCAGGGGCAGTTGAGTTGATTGGGGGAAGGGGCAAGCCAGTGCGGAACGACCTCATCAAGGGCTTGAGTCCGAAATCAAAAACGCTGGAGCAACTCTGTACGGCGTTTGTTCATCGAGCTCATGCAGTCCCCTGCATAATAAGTTTCTTCGAGCAGAACAAACTCCGCGGTAAGCTTGTAAGTGCTCACTATCATGGGCATCTAATTCTCGGCACATGAATCTCATGATTGCGGTACTACAGATCGTGTCCAAAAGGTCGGCTACGATTGGCGTTGTGCACGAGAATATTCAAGGTATAGAGGGAGACCATAGACAAATTTGCCGGATCAAGGATGAGACCGAATACTCATTTCGAAGAATCGTCGAGGAATGCCGAAAGCTGGGTAGCGGCATATCTGAAAAGCATAGACGTAAGTGATCGATAAGCAATCCTTACCTTGAGTAAACACCTTATGCTTTACAGCTCTGAGTGACGAGGAACAGCAATGCCTGAACTCCCTGGCACTTTCGAGCTTCACGGAGCTTCCAAGCACCAGAATCACTCTGGCGAAAGACACGTGCGAGTGGATTCTCTCTAATCAGCAATTTAACACTTGGCGTAATGGTCTTCCTCCTGTGCTATGGATATCTGGCGAGCTGGGTTGCGGTAAAACGACATTGATGTCCTTCCTAAGGTACGATTCTGGAAACAGTATTGATTATACATCAACTATGTGCAGCTTCTTTTGTGACGACAAGAACAAACATCTTGCAAATGCCACGGTTCTTTTGCAAGGCCTGGTATGGGATATCGTCTCGCAACGTCATGATCTAATACACCACGCGCTCGATGGTTATCGCCAGTATTATCAGTCGTCCTGCGCGTGGTCATATACTCATCTTTGGCAGATATTTCAAGCTATCTTGGACGACCCGCACACTAGGGGAGTCTGCGTAATCATCGATGCATTGGACGAGTGCAACAGAAAGGACAGACTTAGCTTGCTTAGAGACTTAGACAAATACTTGGAGAGGAAACCCAGACGTCCTAATTGTCCGATCAATTTCGTCTTGTCAAGCCGACCAGCAATGATTGTAAATCTGCCAGGACTCAAAGAAAACTCTTATCTCAAGCTGGATGAGGACCCGGTCTTACAAGAACATATGGCTACAGATATTTAAAGGTTCGTCCTGAACGACTTGCTGTCTGACAACCAGTTCTCTTCGCGCGATGACCCTGATAGGTCAGTCAAACTTGAGGCGCTAGCCGACATGATCGCAACCAAATCGGACGGTTCTTTCCTATGGGCGTCTCTCGTCCTTCAAGAATTACGTGCAAAGATATTCGTCAACACTAGAGAGATCGAAGACTTTATTTCAAAATGTCCTGCAGACCTCTACAGCGTCTATTACGAATCCCTTGCGAAGGTTCGCGACCACCGCGAAGTCATTGTGAAGTCACTTCACATTATACTTGCAGCAACAAGGCCCTTGACAGTAGCAGAGTTCAAAGTTGCCTTGACAATCAAGAGTAGGCATCAGACGTTGGAGGCCCTGCAACGGGATATGAAAGAAAGTTTAGACAACATCACCCCTTTAATTGAGGATAGACTAGGTAGTCTCATTCGGATAAGCGATACCACTATTACCCTCCGCCACCAGTCGGTGAAGGACTTCCTTCTGAATGGACTTGCTGCGCCGCAAGACTCACGACAACGAGGACCCCCAGAGCATAGCTCCGACTTGAGTGACGCGTTCCGGATGTCCATGAGTGAGGCTGAAAATACTCTCGCAGGGTGTTGCATCAGCTTCTTGAACTTGGGAGACTTCGCCAAGAAGAGAAGCTCCAGGGACGAGGACAGAGAGGCTTGGGAAGATTCCGGTCTTGGAGCAATATGTGTTTCCGGCGATGACACACCAAATTCACCAGATCCAATCTCTCGTCAGTTTGATCGCGAGTATCAAAACCCCCAAACTCCGTTTTTCGAGTATGCAGCGTCAAATTGGGGGCTTCACTACGCAGCAAGCGAATCTGCTGGTGAAGAATTGGCAAACGCAGCTCTCAAACTTTCGACGAGGACAAGCACCCTTGTGAATTGGTCCCGTCAGTTCAGAAGGTCTTATAGGGGCAGCGACAAATTGCCTGAGTCTCTCGACGCTCTAATCGTGGCTGCTTACTTCGGACAAACTACCATGATTAGGAAGCTCGCGTCTTATAACCACTTTAATCCAAGCTGGCCAGCGGGGTTGACATGGGCTTCCCGGATGGGTCACTCAGACGCTGTCAAGATACTCGTCGAGCTCGGTACTCCTTGCATGGGGATGATGCTCGATGGTCGATCAGCATTTTCTTGGGCTACAGTAGGTGGTTTCCTCGAGATCGTCGATACACTTCTCGAATACGACAGAGGCCTGATCAATGTTAGAGATGACCGCGGCTGCTGCCCCCTCATCTTAGCCGTTATTGGCGGGCATCTGGAAATAGTGGAAAAGATCCTCGGCTCGGATAATGTCGATGTCAATCTCAGGAGCAATGAAGGAACAACGCCGATCCATTATGCCTCCAGCAGACCCGATCACTTAGCCGACGATTTGGAAATCTTGCGCAAGCTGCTCTGCGACCTTCGGGTGGATATCACAATACGGGACGAGCATGACCGAAGTTTTCTGTCTTATGCTGCAGAACTTGGTTCCACGGAAGCTATCCAAGAATTGCTCGGTTGTTCGGAGCGACAAGACGATATTGATAGGCTACTGGACGACAGTGGTGACAAAAGAGGACTCTCGCCTCTCAGTCACGCTGCTTGGTATGGACACTCCGATACCGTCCGCCTCCTATGCCAGACGAAGAATATTGGCAGCCAGCTTCAGAGTGTCGACAAATTGGCCGGAGCCAACGTTTTTGATATCGCGGCGACAGGACAACATGCTAAAGTCATCCGAGTGCTTGGTAAATATTATCCCGATGGCGTGCATAGCCGCAATCTGTCAGGGCGCACACCTCTCTCTATAGCTATGTGGGGAACCAATGCTGACGTCGTACACGCATTGCTGGATTTGGGCGCAGATATTAACCTCGCCGACGACGACGGGAGAACCCCTCTCTCGCATGGTGTTGAGAAATTTAAGTTGGTGAAACTCCTGGTCGAGCGTGGCGCGGACATAAATCTTCCGGACAAAGATGGTCATACACCTTTGTGGTGGGCACAAGGACTGGGCGTTAATCTAAATAATCTACAGGCACAATTGATGGAGCTGGGTGCACGCCTGTAATTGTTGCCCTTTTTTTTTCTCTCATTTTCTTGCTTTATATAGTGTTAGCTCCTCCATCTTTTATCAAGTTTGCTTTTTTGCAACGGCATGAACGGAACATCGACGTCGATGCTTAGAACGACAGTCAACTCGGGGCTTTGATCTTTCAAAGACGCTGAATTCTAGACTTCAAAGCTCCTGTCAGTCCCTCATTCAATCTGTCAAACCCATAAAGATCTGAGACGAAAAGCACTTACAATCATCCTACTTCAGATGAGGTCGCTATCGCTTGGGAAGGTAACGCAGATAACCCGCTAAGCGTCCCTGAGGCAAGGGATGTGTTGATAGAGACTCGAAGTGGTGAGAGATTTGGTATTCCATATTGGCATCCAGCCTACATGCCTTTGCGCTATCCCTTCATCTTCCCATTCGGTGAACAATAATGACATGCACTCAACATCAGCTTAGGACCTAGATGTGGAAGCTTAACGTCCATACCTAATCGCTACTCAAGAGATACAATACGAAAGTGATCCCCCTTATAAGAAGTCTTCTCTTCATCTTAGCCAAGCCGGGGCGGCCGATATCGGTGACGATCAAATATATGACTGTTGTCAGTAATACAATTCGACCATTAGGAACTGTGGGTCAAAAAAGGGGCGGCGCGTTGAAGCACGCAAGGGGATAGGACTGAGGCCAGGGATATCCCTCACTTTGCGAGACACAAAGGCCAACTAAACCGTATCAATTATTGGCAAAATCACAAATCACGGAACATACGAGAAACGCGAGCTGATATCTAAAGAGGAGGCCCAAGATCGGGACCTCTATCCTATCTCGTCCCTTCCCTTCCCTTTTTCCCTTGTTCAATCGTTGCTTATCAAACGATTCTTTTTCTACAGAGTATGCTCAGGTCATCCGAACACTGGGAAACGGTCGATTGGAAGCCCGCGCCTTTCACGGCACGACACATTTGGCGCATATATGGGGAAAGCTGAGGAAAAAGTCTAATACACATATATCGTTCTCTAGAAAGCTTCCGAATTGAAAAATTCTAGGATCAATAACGGTGGCATTATTCTCCTGTCTCTCCGCGACTTCCAAGATAAGGAAAGGGGCGTGATCATGACGCAAACGAAGACCGTCTCGTGCCTATCACATCTAAGAATGAGCTGCCCGGCTAACTTGGCTTAGCTATTCTGCAGATGAGGCCCGTAAACTAAAGGCATACGGTATGTAAGGATGAGTGCGCTCAAAATACGTCTGTGGAGAAAGAGGTTGCCAGCCATATTGAAGGTGAAAAGACCAACGGAACCGATCGTTTGGCCGACGAGGACCCTGAGGACCTTGGCTTTATTTTACACAGATAGAGACGAGGATGAGACGAACGAAAGACCGCGTTGGAAACATGTTGATATCGATGATATCTTGCACTTCTGGTGGCGCTCTAGCAACATACAATGGAATTAGACGCTAGCACCGCAGCCACCCTATATTTCGCAAGATTGTATCCCCGTTGCATTCGAATCTCTACGCCGCATTTCCCCCTCGATGACGCGAGGAAAGATGGAAAGGCTTTCATGAATGATGGGGCCGCCGATCGGTCGGACGCGCGCTCATCAGCCAGCAGCTGCCCGAATGCCTCGAAACTAGATGGCATTCTCGCACCCGTGCCGGTAAGGACGGTGCCGAAGCGACCCGGCAAGAGTACAGCACGGCCCATGTCTCACGGCGATCTCGTGTCCTGATTCTGATAAAGTTGTGACCAACGCAGACCGCCCCTCTTTCGAGTTGCGCGAGGTTTTTCATCGGGTCCGCCGGCGAAGAGTTTCATCAGCAGGATGCAAGTTATATACCGAGTGGATCGACGTGTGCAGGAGTGCGGGAGTGAGGGGATGAAGGATTGATTGCAGAAGTGAAGGAATGCAGGAGCATGCAGAAACTTGCCACCGTGTGCTATGAGACAGCCACAAGTATTCGAGTTTTAAATCCAAATTTTAGAGCGCTAGTAGTCTTTTCTTGTAGCTAGCTATCCACCACCACAACTGATTCAGAATGTACGAGACCCTCCCAGGGGAAGATGCAGCCTCGATTGAGTGCTCGTGAGCTCTCGACCGCGGCGCGAAGAGTCTGGATGGTTGAACCAACTTGGCCGCTGCATTGCTATATCTCGCAGCGCATGCGAGTAGACTGGGCTCACCGTAACGAGAGGGTGAGTGCCTTTGACTGTTGTCCCCGGTGAACGAGTATAGAAATTGACTATCTCTATGTGCGTTTACGAGACAAGGCCTCGACCATTTGTGTTCCCAACGTGATCATTAGGTAGAGAGGATAGATATAAAATCGACCAAATAGCATCCAAATCTTGAATCTTCATGCTCCAGACATTCTCCTAGGTATTTAAAGTTGTCACCAGCCAGTCCTTGTCTACTTAAGTGATGTCATCTTGGGAGGCGCGTCACGCGCTTAGACGAGGTAGACCCCGCACTGCCACTTCCTTGGAAAGCAGGTAGAACTCTTGCTTTCAATTTGGTCTTGCTCCCTCTCCTGCGCCTTCACCAGCCACAGCCACAGGCACTTTTTATCACCAAAAGAGTGAGATATTGTTGTTGATAGTTAGTGTAATACATTGGACAATGCCGGAACAAAAGAAGAAGATTCCGAAGCTGCCTCCCAAGAAGAACAAGAAGACCAATGTCCCCTCCACAGCAAACAAACAAGCCACCGCGCCCAAGAAGCCTGCAACTGCGCCATCCAAGTCCCCCGCGCCCACCGCCAAACCGTCCACTACACCAGCCAGCTCAATTACTGCCCAACCGAAGAAGGATGCATCTAACCCTCCACCAAAACAAAGCAACGCGGCCTCCACACCGTCGCAGAAACCAAAGCCCGCTCAGGCACCTCCCAAGACATCGACCCCGGCGGCCAAGCCTGGCAATGCCGCTCCTGAGCGCAAGCCGTCACTAGCACCCAGCAAGGCCTCAACTCCTGCCACCAAGCCAGCCGAGTCCCCAGCGCCTCCTGCAGCACGCAGACCCTCTACAACACCGCGTAAAGTATCCACTCCTGCTGCCAAAGCTGCAGGCGTCACTCAAGATCGGAAGCCTTCTACAGCACCCAGTAAGGCGTCAACGGCGGCGGGGAAACCAACAGAGTCTGCAGCACCATCCCCAGCACGAAGACCCTCTGCAGCTCCCCGCAAAGAATCCACACGGGCCGTTAAACCAGCAGACACCGCTCAAAAACCAAAGCCTCCTAAACTCCCCCCTAAGAAAACAGACGACCAGTCCCCAGCACCGTCGCCAGCACGCAGACCCTCCGCGGCCCCGCGGAAAGAGCCAACACCCGCGAATGACCCAACAGACGCCGACCAGAAACCAAAGCCTCCAAAGCTGGGCCCGAGAAAGACAAATGATGAGTCCCCAGCTCCCTCTCAATCAAGAAGGCCGTCCTTGGCAGTACGCAAGTCCTCGGAATCTGCTACGAAGTCCACAGCTGCCAGTACGAAAGGAGAAAACGTAAAACAAGAGGATGAGGATACACCGGCACACAAAGTCGCAGAGGAGGAGAAGGATCTCAAGTCTTTCTTGTCAGAATCTGAACGGGCAGATCTAACTCTGCTTGTCGCAAGTATATCCGAGACTATGCGAAAGACAATCGAGAGCAACTTCGAAGCTGCAGCGACGTTGAAAGACCTCGGTCAAGAGGGTCTAAGTGAGGAAGACAGACTGGCGAACATAGACTACGACCCGGGCACGGTTGATGTTAGTCAGTATGACAAGGAAAACAAGGCCCGCGAGGAACGTGAGAAAGAGCTTGCGACACCAAAGGTCAAGGAGTTGAGGAAGAACGCTCTTCAATGGTTCGATGAGTGGCGAGAGGTTGTCATACAACGCGTAGGCGAAGCGGTCAATTCGAGGGAGACTTCGTCGAAGCAGAAGGAAAAGGCATCAACGCAGGGATCAAAGACTACAACTACCCCAATAACGGAGGGAAGACCAGTTCAAAAAATCGACACCGGCGCAAAGCAGGGAGAATACAGACCGCCAAAGCTCGAACAACTCTTCCCGCGAATCCAAACACCGCTTACGAAATTGCCTATGCAGAAGCGTACACTTGTCCTCCACTCAATACTTCTAATACTTCTGAGCTTAGAGCACTACAACGCTGCGTCACGAGTGCTACTGCTCTATCTAACATCAAGTATGAAGCTTGGTCTTAACTATCTGCGCGATGACGAAGAGAAGACGGCGAAAGGCCTATTGGAGGCTGCTAAGCAAATCCAGGCAGACCAGGAATTGTTGAAAAGGACTTCAGAGGAAAGCGAGAACTCGCGTAAATGGAAGATAAGGCTTGCCCAGATCGCCGGCGCAGCCGTCGTGGGTCTTTCGGGTGGCATGGCTGCTCCAATGGTAAGCTGAACCTCAATTATCCTGAAAAATATCTGATCGAGTGCGATGCGAACAGATGGCAGCGGGTGTTGGTAGCGTAATGACGGGCCTCGGTCTCGGAGCTACCGCAGCAGCTGGCTATCTTGGTACCGTTGCTGGTAGCACCTACTTGGTCGGTAGTCTGTTTGGAGCTTATGGAGGGCGTATGACTGGTGAGATGATGCAGAATATCTCTGCAGAGGTGCAAGACTTTGCCTTCCTTCCAGTTCATGGCGAACGTAAAGAGCATGACGACTCCATCGAAGCGGCTACCGACACTCGTCGCCTCCGCGTAATCATTGCAATATCTGGCTGGCTACTCGAGAAAGAGGAGGTTGTGACACCGTGGCGCGTCCTGAGGCCTACAGCCGAAGTCTTTGCCCTCCGCTTCGAGCTCGAGGCGTTGATGAACTTAGGTCAGAGTATCGACACCATGGTTTCCAGTGCAGCATACGGGTACGCCCAGTCTGCCATGATCCAGCGGACTGTGTTCGCCGAAATGATGTCTGCGATGTGGCCCATGGCTATAGTGAAGGTCGCCCGTGTGGTTGACAATCCCTTCAGCCTGGCTAAGACTCGCGCTGACAAAGCTGGAAAAGTGCTCGCCGATCTTCTCATCAACCGCGCCCAAGGCGAACGACCTGTGACTTTAGTAGGATATTCCTTGGGCGCACGTGTGATTTGGTCTTGCTTGACTTGTTTGGCCGAGCGAAAGGCTTTTGGACTGGTCGAATCCGCAGTGCTGATTGGATCCCCCATACCTAGCGATGTCGGCACCTGGCGCGTGATGCGGACAGCTGTGAGTGGGCGACTCGTAAACGTCTATTCAGAGAATGACTACATCCTGGCTTTCCTTTACCGGACCTCCAGCATTCAGTACGGAGTCGCGGGTCTTATGCCAGTTTCTGGCCTTCTAGGAGTGGAAAATGTTGATGTCAGTGAGACAGTCAACGGGCATCTGAAGTACAGGTATGTACCTTTTGGCAAATCACCCAGACCGATGTCGCAATTTGGGCTGCAAGTTCTGTCTTAGGGGCAAAGAGTACATCTATTGCCAAGGACTCACTTGCAGTTAAGAACTTTGACTCGGAAGAATACTGATTCCCAATTCTCCTGTAGATACCTGGTAGGTAGTATCTTGCAGAAAATCGGCTTTGAAGATCTCGACAAGGAAGAGGTCACTAAAGAAGCAGAGGCCTTTGACAGGATCGTGGAAGAGGAGAAGAAGCAGACCTACGTCAAACAAGCTGGAGAAGTTTACGAGAAAGCTAGTGGCAAAGGACTCGGCAAAGAACTTTATAATAAGTACGGAAAGCGCATTGGGCTAGACGGCAAAGAGCCCTCTGACAAGGTCAAAAATATCAGCGACGCAGACGCGGAGAAACAAGCAACGGCCATGGAGAAGGAGGTTGAGGTGAAGACGCAGAAAGGTCTCATGCAATGGGCCGTTGAGCAGTTATACATAACCCGTCCGTCGGTTCCTTCTACGGGCGATGTCAAGGACGCGGCTGCAAACCCTCAAGGCGCAGTTGCTGATACCACAAAGACTGCCAATAAGACTGCCGATGCAGCCACGAAATCTTTGCTGCAGCGCGCCAAGGAGGCCACGTACTTATCTCGCTCAGGCGGTGTCGAAGGCCAAGTCGCCGCCAACGACAAACTCACTCAAGCACAATCCATAGCATTATCCGCAGCTCCGGCTGGCTATCTTGCCACGGCTGCAGGCTACATACCCACCAGCTATATCCCTGGATTTGGATCGGCAAGTAAGGCAACAGAGGCTGCCGATGATGTCGGGAAGCAAGCAGGAAAGCTTCAGCAGGACGGTAGTAAGGCCGTCAAACCACCATTGAAGAAGACCGACAGTGCGAGGAAATCTTTGGGCAAGTTGGCGGGACCCGCACTGAAGAGGACAGAGAGCGCCCAGAAGAAGCTTGCAGGGGCGACAAAGGACCCGAGTCAAGCAGCCACGGAAGCAAAACAGGCCTCCCAAGACGCTGTAAAGGACCTGCCAAAACCCTTGTCAAGGACAACAACAGGAACGAAGAAGCAATTAGGTGATGCCTCTAAGAAGGTAAGTGATGTTGCGGACAACGCTCAGAAGACGATTGGAGATGCTGCCTCGGACCCAACCAAGGTAGCTGAGAAGGGCCAGGTGCAGGCTGGTGAAGCCACGGCATCAGTCGAAAAAGCAGCTAGTGGTGTAACGAGCTACATCCCATCATTCGGTCTAGGGGGATCCTCAAAGAAAGCTAAACCAGCAGCCCCTAGAAGAGCTCCAAGTGGGCCAGCGAAAGCAAAAGGAGCCACTGAGAAGATACCAAGCGAAGCAACACAGTCAACCGGCAAAACCACAACTAAAGCTCGAGAAAATGCTACTGGCGAAGAGACGACATCTGCCGGCTATAGTAGCTATCTACCGCACTTTGGTTATGGGAGTTCCAAAACTTCCCAACCAACGGCAACTCCCAAAGCCGCTGAGAAGGAAGCGGGAAAAGCCACCGAGGATACTAAGAAGCCGCCAAAGGAGACGACGAAACAGCTTGAGAAGACCGTAGACGATACCAAAGACACCGCAAAGGATACCATGGGGAACGCACAGCAAGCGACGGATGGTGCGAAGGAAACGCCCAAGGAGACGACAGATAAGACAGAACAAGCAGCCGACGATGCGCAGAAAGCAGCTTCCGAAGGAACCAGTACAGCGAACGACTTGAAGTCCAAAGCTGAAGAGTCAAGTACTGACCCAGTCTCCGCTCCATCGAACGTTTCTGGTGCACTCAGCGGTACCGCCAGCTCTCTTACCGAAGCAGCCTCCAAGGCGGGATCGACTGTTAACGATGCTGCTGCTGGAGCACAGAAATACGCTCCCAACTCGCAGGGTCTGGGAGGAGATGCCGGGGGTAAGGTCAGCGATATGGCCAGTGGCGCAGCTTCAGGTGTAACATCTGGAGCTTCTTTCCTTAGCAAAGGCGTTGGCGGAGCGGCAAACATGGTCGGTGGTGACCCGATTATGGGGGATGAGGAGAAGCCTGATGTCTTTGATAAAAAGCCTAACAATGAGAAAGGCAAAGGAAAAGAGGAAGACGGAAGCGAGTCTGATGATGACACGAATGGAGAAGAGGAATTTCGGACACCTGGTGGAGAAAAAGAGGAAAAAGATCGCAAGCCCAAAGAAAAAAGCCCGAAAAAAGAAGGGGCCGACGATCCTTTCGTTGACGAAACTGAAGAAGAGGCGGACTCCGAAGATACCGAAAGCACCATCAAAGTTTCGCAATCCCACGACTCGGACTCAGCCAGCTCGAATTCGGACGGTGGTGGAGATTCGAGTAAATTCGAGAAGGGGAACGGTTATGGGTCGATGGCTGCGAATACTGTTGGAGACGCTGGCAAGGGTGCTATGGGAGCTGGTGCCACTGCGGGTGGTGCTGTGGCTTCTGCGGGTGGAGCTGCTGCCTCTGGGGTCTCCGAGGGCGTGAGCCAGTTGGGAAAGTCCAAGTGGTGGTAAATCCCCTCCTTCCCTCCTCCCCAGAACAGTCAATTGGCAAAGTAACTGCAAACTGCCAGCCCTCTGCGTCAACGGCTCCAGTGACTAGTACACTCGCACAGCCATCGACCCCACGCTCGATGTGCCGCAAGGCTGCATCATTGAAGCACCTTTTGTCGAGCCATCAGATTCCCACTGTTGCCACGGTAGCGTATACCCGTGATCCCTATACGCCAAGGGTGTACATAACGAATGTGTGGTTTATCTGTACAATCTGGAAGATATCACAAGGTGGACGATGAGGCCTTAGTTTTGATTTGAGATACCATATGCCTGTCAATTTGTATTTCTAGTCAGAAACGATTGGAGCGCACATTAATACATAATCTTCAAACAGGTCTTTTTCTTAAGTAGATGCTCGTTAATGATGGAACACTCGCGTAAGACAGATCCATGCATGTATCCTACTCTGATCGATAACAATTAGGTGAGTCAACAACTCAGATCGCGACAGTAGCGACGTGGTTCCAGAAGACTGGGCAATGCTACGTAGACCTCGAAGACAAGATCGCAGATCCAATTTGTCGAAGCTCAGCTACAGCAAATCCTTCCGCCTACCCGCCGAGACCTTACGATGATAAAAAGTGAACTTCACAAAATGCTTTACCCTCCGATCGAGGCACTCAAAGCGGATTTGGCTCCAATGGAGCACAGCTCTCCTAATCGGAAATGGCCGTCACCGCAAATCCACAAAGAATGCGCCAAAATACACCGTTGCTTTTGAAAGGTACGTGACGGAGTATCCGGGCCGAGTGAATGACCTTGCCTCTCGAGAAGAGGCAAAGACGATGGGACCCAAAGCACCTGCTCAACTCGCCGCGCGAACAAGGGCATCTTCTTCCCCTCCGAGCAGCGAAGACCGCGATGCGGGGTCGAAAATACCCCAGAGACCAGTGGTAATTTCAGAAAGCGTGGTCGTACCTGTATGCAATTGGACAGCACGAATACGGAGGTTGACACCAAAAGTCCTGCACCCGCCACGAATGCTAAGACACTCAGCCCTCTATTGGATCCTTTTCTTGGCGGGTGCAGGACTTTCGGTGTCAACCTCCGTACAGCGCATAACAACTAGACTTTCAAAGCAACAAGGTCTGCAATATACGGAAGCGGCCTGTACGATGGTGGAAGGAGATACTGCGGACGTCCTGATGGGATACAAGAAGAGTATTTCCCTGCCCAAAGTAGATCGAGCGCGATGAAACGGACGGGACATGACTGCTCAGAACTTAGTCGCGCAGATATAGATCAGCGAGCGCAGATATGGCCCTTCGATTCACAGTGTAGAACCTACTCTACTTCCTCATTTTTCCTGTGCTGGTCACTTTCCTGCACAACGCATGCTTCTCCACCAGGAGACCGTTTTGAGTGGCGGAGTCTGAGTCGACCATAGTATGCTAGGTCAAAGCTGCCAAATGGACGACGTTGAGAGGCAGAGTCACCTGCTATGCCATATTACTCTGATAGTGATACTAGAGGCAGCAGAAAGAATAGAAAAGGTTCAATGCCATAGCCACGGGCTTCTCGAAACTGCATGCATTAAGATTGGAACATTCACAGAAGGAGTAGTTCGATTCAACAAGTAGTCGATACATTTTGCTCTGCACAAGCAGCCATCATGTGCACAGGGCCAAGTTTGTCGATCTCTATGGGCCATCTCCGGCTAAGACTTCTGAACTACTGCTGGCGCTTCACTTCCTGGTATGTCTCCGAGCTTGCCCTCCTCTGGAAACGCCCTCAACAGATCCATAAACTTGTCAATCGGAGCCGCTAGCATCGCCGCGAAGTTTTCGAAGTATGGCTTGTTTGGCGCTGACGGGTGGGATCGGGTGGGAATGATGAGCTTCGTCTTCTCGAAGTAGTTGGCCAGGCTTCTGCTCTCACCCTTTGTCAAAGTTTCCTCAAGCCTGGGCATGTCCTCATGACTCTCGTGCTCGATGTGCTCGTGGAGGTCTTTTAAGAGGGTGTCGAGAAGGGGGAAGAAGTCTTTGTGGTCGGGAGCCATGCCTTGAAGTTGGTAGAGGTCTTTCTTGACCTGGTGGCTGTTAGTCTTGGCCTCATCTCTAAGAACCTATACACTCACAGCCATATGCTGCTCACGATCCACGTCGGCTAGCTCCTTTCCCTTTTGACCAAGCTTTTTCTCCATGACCGGATACAGAGTCAGCTCCTCACTGACTGCATGGCGTGCCAAAGCCCAGGTGAATTGGTTCCTCCATTCCACCTTCTCTTGCAAGGTGCTCGCAGTCTTGATATTTTCAGCATACACGTCGATGGCTCCGTGGTCGGCACCAATGGCTTCGGAAATGGTCCGTTGATTCTCGTCATGAGCAGGGTCGCCCGATAGCTTTTCTACGATAGGTTCCAACGCTGCCATATTGATGGTAGGTGCTATGGAGGAGTAGAACGAAGGATTGAAAGGTGCGGAGTGAGATTGTGGGCTAACCACATCTTGGTGTCTTGTAGTCTACTTCATGTGCGTCATGAAGTAATCGAGAGCACGTTACATGCCGGACACGCCGCATGGAGTCTGGGAATCAAGTTCAGGGTTCGAGGTTTTGATAGTCGTAGAAGCGTAGCAGGAGTACTTGTCCCCTCATAGTGGCGGGCTGTACATGTTGCTAATGGTGCCTCGTTGGAGAAAGTTGTAATGCCTGAATGGTGGTGATATTTGTTCTCGATTTGCCACCAAAGATGGAAGATTGGTGGTCGCGGGACGGCACCGAGAGGGCACCAACGGGATCTACCATGGGCTCTATTTGTTGGACTTGGCTACTTGAGGCACCAAAATCTCCCACAGCATGACGTCGCCACAAGCGATGACGATGTAGGAAAGAACAGTCCCCGTATAAGTACGGAGAGCACAATGCTTCCCTATCATCGAGAGCCAGACTGAAAGACTTCTTCCATCGCCCCATTTCTATACGGAACTCCGCACAATACTCACCACTACCGTCTCCCTTTCACCACCAACCTCCTGCCTTCACCCGAAGCACTCGAACACACTGACATGATGGCCCTCTCGAAGGACTCGCTCTCGAAAATCCCCACCTGCTATGCAACAGTATCCGTCGGCACCCCTGATCACCCATTGGACAAGAAGCTAGAAGCCATTGCCGCTGCCGGCTTTCAGGGCATCGAACTCGGCTTCCCAGACCTACTCTCCTTCGCATCGAAGAACCTAGGCAGGAACGTGGGGCCGCAAGAATTCGAACTCCTATGCAACGCTGGACTGGAGGTGAAGAGGATCTGCAAGGAATTGGGACTCAAGATTGTCATGCTGCAGCCATTTTCAAACTTTGAGGGTTGGAAGCCGCAGTCAGAAGAGCGGAAAGACGCATTTCGACGTGCAAAGGGCTGGATTAAAATAATGGAGGCTGTGGGTACGGATATGCTGCAGGTAATCTGATCAAGTGCTCCGGTTTTGGCGCGACTGACATGATCATTGTGAAGGTTGGCTCCACCGATTCTCCCATCCCCACCTCCCGAGACGTCGTCACCTCAGACCTCAAAGAGCTTGCCGATCTGCTCGCTCCTCACAACTTCCGCCTTGCATACGAGAATTGGTGCTGGTCTACACACGCGCCGGACTGGAAGGATGTGTGGGAAATAGCTCAGAAAGTCGACCGTCCAAATTTTGGCCTGTGTCTCGACACGTTCCAGAGTGCCGGGGGAGAGTGGGCAGATCCTACCACAAAGTCTGGGCTACTAGAAGGAGATGTGAAGAGAGAAGATCTGCAGGAAAAGTTTCAAGCAAGTCTAAAGAGCCTGAGTGCCACCATTCCAGCAGACAAAATTTACATACTACAAATTTCAGATGCATACAAGCCAAAAGAACCTTTGGACCCGAAACCCGATGAGAACGGTATGAGACCGAGAGCGAGGTGGAGCTCGTCCCTTAGGCCTATGCCGTTTGATGGGGGATACCTTCCCGTTGTTGATTTTGCAAAGGCCGTACTACAGACTGGTTTTCGTGGTTGGTTCTCGACTGAGGTCTTTGATGGTGGGCCGTCGGGGCAGGATCAGGAGTGGAAGGATATGCCTGGCTATACCAAGAAAGCGATGCAGGCTCACGAACGACTCCTACGAGAAGTGAATTTGTGAAATTGGGGTCATGTGTATCTTGAAGTGGGATCAGTACTCTACTGTACAAATCGGCCACTTTTGGCCTTCGTAATACATTTGACCGTCGTTTCATCATCATTCACCATCAACACTACATCCGTCGCCATAGATACCGCCATCATATCCGCTGCTGTACCCGCTGCTCTAATTAGGCGCCGAGGGTTTACTGCCTGCCCAAGTGTCTGCCTCCTCGCTGCCGTGGCCCTCGTGCTGGATTCGATTTTTGGCAGGTCAGGTTCTACCTTCACCGTCAGTGAGGGGATATGCAGTCCTCGCTTTATCGCTCTCGTCCTTCTTTTACGCCTCCTCTCTACAATGTCATTCGGGTTTTTGAGCCCTCCTGAGCATCTCTTGCTTCCGCCCGGTGTGATTATCGGGCATGTCACGCCGTAGACTGAAGATGTTCATCCTGCACGACATGCTGGCGCTCGGTACGTCTGACTAGTGTTTGTAGTCAACAAAGCTGATAGTCGTCGCGCTAGAGAAGGGCCTTGCCATATGGCTTCGGTGATGGACGACGAGTCTGGTCGGAGCCAGTGGCTGTGAACTTAGGGACTTTAGGCAGCATAGTACCATTTTTGAAGAGGCCTTCGAGAGGACACGACTACGGGGTGATACTGTCGACATTGGCTCGACGTTTCGACGATGGACACTTACGATGTCGTGGAGACGTAGAACCAAAGGTCCACACCCGCAAGTTCATGTGTTTGCGACGTTTTAAGAGTCACGAAAAGCGAGCATTTCGTGTCAGGTGTGATTTCCATGAGCAAGTGAGGAAATAACACCTTCGTCTCATGACACATGTGATATGACACCACTGTTGTTTTGTAATCTGCAAAGTTTTATTCCCTGTGCC
Source organism: Platismatia glauca (assembly GCA_963556305.1). Classification (NCBI taxonomy): domain Eukaryota; kingdom Fungi; phylum Ascomycota; class Lecanoromycetes; order Lecanorales; family Parmeliaceae; genus Platismatia; species Platismatia glauca. Next base: position 19,125 of record OY745770.1, read on the forward strand.
CTTCCAATGATCAATTTCTCACAGTAACCCCAACATCGCAAACACTTATTGGCTAATGATCCCTTCAAGAGCAGTTGATCTTTCTTCGAATCATGGCAGCACTGCGCATAGTGACCCGGTTCTCCTGGAATTCATCGACGCTGATGTCATCTCAAACTGCCCATTTGGATGCTTCCTGCACGTTCTGTCGCAGTCCCACACGAGCCACACATTAGCAACTCGTGGTAAATACGAGTCCTCGCCCAAATAGAGACTTGTCTACGGTGATCGAGGACTATGAACGAGGGGTGATGTTCCGAGCGGGAAAGCATTTCGGAGAGGTCCTTTGATACCGATGGAGCTTATGCCGCTGTCAATGAAGCCGCTCAGGTATATGTTTTATGGGTTGAACCTTTCCCTCTTGCCTGAGACTATGAGAGACTGATCTGCAAACCTGCTACAGACCTCGGTGCGCGACCAGCCATCTCGTGCAGTCTTCGACGAAGTACTACATGACCGAGATGCAGCTGGGAGGAATGTCATCGCTGCTCTATGCAAATGAACACCCAACTAATAAGCAGAGTCTCTTCCAAGGTGGCTGCTTGTCAATCGGCGTTCATTGAGAGTCCCAAGAGTCTACTCGAATAGCAGCGGTAGTTTGGGCAATATGCACTGCTTGCTGGAACTGTCGCAACGCCACGCCTGCGACACTGTCGTGCCTAAGATCCTCATGATCTGTAAGCTACGTACATGATGACAGCATGGCTCCTTTGAATTGGATGGCACAGATCGCGGTCCACAGGAACCCCGAATCCGATACGATTGCTTGGCCATTATGTTCTCCGAGCGTTTACAACTCCTATGACCCACTAGTTCTCTAGTGGATTGATTGCCCTTACGGTTTACATGAGTCTTCGAAACTAGTCGAGTCTGTGAACCCGGTCCAAAGAGGTGCGCTTAAGAAGTATATGTCTCAGCCAGCCAGGCCAGAGACGAGATCCACCTGTACGTGACGCTGGCTACGAATCTTCTGCCTGTCAGAAGAGCCAAGAGATCTACAAATTGAAGTACAAATCCTCAGACCCAATGAACGAGCATCATAGTGGCAACTTCATTGAAATCTAACATGACTTACTCATGGGGTTCAAGACCTTGAACAGAGCCAAGGGTTGTGCTGAGCATTGCACTCGATAGTCAATCTTCCTATTTGAGGCGGGATACGATGGGGATGATCCTATACTACTGACCCTTCGGGGCTACGTCTATGTTGTTGTTCGTCACGTACCTCGAAGAGGGATAGATCATAAGTCAATCACTGATCGATTGTGCATGCCTCTATTCAAATAGAGAGCGCGGCAGTATGCTAAATACTACCTAAAGATAAAGAAGGAGGGGCTCGATTCCCCTACATACATAGTCTGCAGGTGTAGCCTTTGACAGTCTCTAAAATAGGCAGAATATGTGTCTAAGCCAGCGGCAGTCTTCCCCCCATTCCAGCGCCATTCTTAGATCCAGATTCTCGCTCCTGGATCTCTCGTTCATGTTCTGCAGGCTTTTTCCGAAATGTTCCACTTCGTCTTGGAGAGCATGGTCGACGGCCTCGGTATTCAATTGCACAACGAGCTCCTTCGTCTCACGAGAGACTCTTAAGCTGTCCTTCACAAAGTTCAAAAGTACGACAGCTAATTTCGAAAGTACGACAGGTAGATCGCCGAGTCCTTCAATCAAGTCCAGGTGCAGTCGCAGGCGTTTCAGCCCTGGAGGTAAGATGGAGTCCAAGGATGGTGAGCTGGAAGGGAGGTGGTCGTAATCGCCTAGCAGCACGTTTCCCTGAATAGATAGATAGTTCAGATTCGAAAAGTGGCGCAGGCTGCCGATGGTCCAGCCGTCATCTAACTTGGGTCCTAGAAAGAAGTGCATAGAAAGACTCTGTAACGTCTGACTGGCAGAGCTCAAAGCGACCGCTAGTGGCGCAAGAGAAAAGAGTTCACGCTCCCAATCGAGCCGGTCGTCGGACACAGACTTCAGGGTAAGATGCTTGAGCGAAGAAAACTGCGGCAAGGCTAGAGAGAGCAAGGTCTGGAACTGGTTGCACAAGTTGTTGACGCCTAGGAGGATGGTAAGACGGGTGACTGTGCGGTTTGCTGGAAGCGTGTTGGATCGAATCATGTTGGATAGGCGTAACACGTTCAAGTGAGGAGCCGTGTATTGATATAGGATTACTGGATATGGGGCGACACCGCTCCGGTAATCTATAGGCGTCGGAATTGCATCATAGTCATCCTGGTTGAACGCGACGTTTTCGTAGAGATGTTGTATGGCTATGCCATGTATTTTCTTGTTGGCCAGAGCGAGCTGGAGCAGGTGAGAGGCTTTGCTGATGTAAGAAGCGATGAGGATGATCAGCTCGTCGGAGAGATCCAGGAACATGGCCATTTTGGTGTTCAACGGGACTCAGACATGGAGGTCGGTTCTGAAATGCTGAAGTTGAGAGTGAGAAGGTGAAGTGTTTACCCAGTGCATGAATTTGTACTTAGCACGGCAGCTCAAGGCAACTTTTGACGACTTTCGGTTGCACATTCCATATCAAACACGACGAGCATGTCACACACATGTCACACCTCGTGTTCCATCCTTTCATTCATGCACATGTTTCCTGGCTATAAACCAAAACAGACTCTTCACTCTTGTGACATCACAAAAGAACACTTTTCCAGAGTGACATGTTTCGCATTGACCGCTGTTATCTGATGATGCGTCTGAACAAATCGGTTCTTCTGAAGGGCCTGAACTACACCAGTTCGAAGTTCTGAATCAAGATTCTTGGCCCTTCTATATATGCATGACTTTTGGTAAGAATCCTCTTGCCTTTCTGTGAGGATGAATCAATCCATAGCAGTGGCAGCATTTCCATACCAAGAATCAACGGTTGATAACATCCTCATTTGCTCATCTGTCTCAATCATATCCTGAACCGCGTCTTACACTGCGGCCTGATTGGCAGAATGCTAATTGGCGTAGCCGCTGGATCACCTGGTGCAAAATTGATAGACAGAGGCACTGAACAATAAGTTGCTCGCTGGGGTACTCGGGTCCTCCACAGTGTATGTGGTTGATACTGGAGATGTCATAGGAAACATACCGGGTATCGATCCGGACGCGGCATCCTCAGGATTCTTGGCTGCATCCTTCTCGCTCATCGCTGATGGCTGGAGCAAAGAGTAGATGGTCAAGCTCGTCATGCCGTTGTCGATCTATGCGGATATCTTGCTTGGCAGAAGCATTATTCGACCAGGCACCTCCATCGAGAACTTCTTCCAAGCGAGGTTCTTTGCAAGGAAGACCAGATTCCGAATTTCCGCGGGGTTGTGGTGCGACCTGCTCTTCTATACTTCCCGTCGCCGATTTATTTTCCGAGGATCGTCAACTAATTCTCCGAAAGTTAAAGCGCACCAATAGTGAAGCCTCGATACCCCACATTCAAGCAGGAACGGGAACCTCAACGACATCAAAAGCCCGTTATTAATCGTGGCCGCACCATTCGCTTCGCTCATAGCGAATGGTGCGGCCACGATTACTACTTATTACAAGTATTCTATTTTGATTCCTGCCCCTGACCGTGCTACTTCAATCAGGAACGACGAAACGCAGTTTGCGCTCTTGTCAACGAGCTCAAAAGCCAACACAATCCGATGATGGTGCTGCTAGGCCGACCGGTAAGACTCTACACCCACAAGTCCAACCTCATGTTGCGACAGCTCCTGGCACGAGAGATACCACCGGCATTACGTCAAATATGGCAGGTTGTGGGTATACTCAGATGGTGTGGACGGCACAGCACAAGGGCACCTGGGAGTAACACACTTTTCCACTTTGAGATTAATGCTCAAATCATCAAACTACCATATATGCGATCGTAGCCTCGGAGCTAACATCGACTCTCCAGCACCAATGATAACACAGCAATGAGACCGAAGGCGGCCGCTCGGACAAAGCAACTCACGCTTGCCTAGAGTATCTGCCAAGTAATTCCGTGTACCTGTCACAAGTGCGTGACGGTTCAAGCCATGCACTACGCATTGATCATGCTATATGCAGGGTCTTGTCGATAAAACTTCAATATTCCCACTCTTTTCGCTCCAAGTCGCATAATCTTGAATCAAAGCTGTGCAGCAGAAACTTCCCGACTGCAAGTTGCCCGAATCGATATACTAGGAGAAACCCTGCCGAATATGAAGCAGGAGACGTTTACTCCTCCCCCCGATGGTGATGTTGATCAAGGATGGGCTGTTCTGGCGGTTTGCTGGGCTTTCATTGCCTGTGCACTCATCTCAACCATGTTGCGCGTTTGGGTCCGCTCACGAATTACGCACAACTTGGGAGGAGATGATTATGTTGCAGTCGCCGCCATGGTGAGATCCCGCACTCACAGCATCGAAAAATCTCGGTCTTCGCGCGCAGTCACTGACATGTCATCCTCGACTAGATCACGTCGTTAATCGGCGCGGCATTGATTACCACGGAAGTTGTCAACGGGCTAGGGAGACATGAGTACTATCTGAATCCTGCGCAACGCAGACTGTTTCAGGTGGTCGGTTGGGCCGACTGGATCCAGACATTCATTACTCTCGCACTCATGAAAATCTCGATTTGCCTATTCCTTCTCCGCATTGTGGACACCAAGCACGTGGTTCGGGGGATGTATGCTCTCATAGTGTGCATTACTCTCTTCACCGCAGTGAGCGTCTTCTTGTTCCTCGGAGTCTGCAGACCTCTCAGAGCATACTGGGATGTGGGCGTCAATGGAGTGTGTCTGTCGAATCATCAGGTTGAATCCGTCGTCCTTGCGCAAGGCAGTGAGTCGATCATCGAGCAGCAATGACGCAAGCTTTATGTTCTGACCACAGATGTCGACAGTCCTTTCAGTCATCTCCGATCTTGTACTTGCCGCACTGCCAGCGATCTTCCTTCGAAACATCCAAATCGGATTGCGGACTAAGGTGGGGTTGTGCCTTCTGATGGGATTGGGCGTCATGTACGTGAGCCAGCATACGACACAAGGCTCGTCTCGCTGATAATACATAGCACTGCCGTCTGTTGTACGGTCCGTACAGCCTTATCTGGCTTCATGACCAACCCCGACGTGACTTGTAAGTTGCGGCAATCTCTCGATCTGAACTCAGATCCAACTAACAGTGCCAGGGGCTGCCACAACAAGCGTTGGCTGGAGACTGTGAGCAAGATCACAAACGCCAGCTCAAAGCCAAGACTCGAGCTAATCGTTCCCAGACCCGAAGTGAACATCGGCATCGTCTGCGCCAACGCGCCAGTCATACGCCCGCTCTACCTCTTCTTCCGGGGCAGACTCGCATCGCAAATACGATCAAACAACGGCGGCGTCAGCAAAGAGGGTATGTGGCCAGGCAACACCACTCGCGCTGCGATGTCGCCAGCTTGGGGAGACGAGTCGAACGACACGTGTGTGGGTGATGCCGGTGTGAGTCTGGAAATGGGCCTCCATCCGCAGGAGCATGTTCACCCGCAGAGCCCGCTGAAGGAAAAGCCGTTTTTCATCATGGGTGGTGGACATTGAGTTTTTATCGGGATGATTGGTCCGCCTGAAGTTCTATCTGATCCACGGCTGATGTATGATAATGAGAAAAGAAGATTCCCTGTCATGTTGTGCCTATCGATTTGATACTTAAGCGTCTTCAAGATATTGCTACCTACTACAGTATCTACCGAAAGCAGCCGAGAGCGCCATTGTCCGAGTCTCAGTGTACCCGGTCACTTGTGTCTGCGATCTCAAAAAGTGACAGCGGAGAGCCTTCATATTTTCACCATCGTGCATGAAACAGTTGTCAATCCGGAACAAGGATCTGCAATCGATGCTCCTCTTGGAGGAGGGGTTGGGCCGGAACGCCGTAAGTAAGCGATGACTCAGCGATGATTGAAATTTCCCCTCGAAATCTTTCCGACTGTCCAACACAACAATCTATGTCGGAAAGCCCATTCGACTGCTTACACTGTGGGAGACCGTTTGGGAAACTTAGGTGAATCCCGGAAGATACCAGGAGCAAAGCCTGATATTCGAGCGGGATCGTCGGCCAATCGCCATCAACAGCGATGTGAGCTTCCAGAAGTCTGTCCCCCAAGACGGAAGTTGTGCCGACAGTGTATCGCTGCCAAGGCACGATATGACCTCCACCGTCCAGAATGCTCGAGATGCGTAGCCAGGGGAGCACAATGCGACTGTGGAATTACGAACATGGCGGCCCATAGTGCGAGAGAGTCACACCTGGCGAAGTCGTCTCGGGACGTTTCGGCCGCTCAAGCACCAACTTCCACCCCTGCTGCATCTGCTGCATGTGAAGAACCAAAGACTCCGCGGCCAACAAGGACAATGCTAGAGGTGGCGTTGAACTGCTGGTGTGCCACGGTTTGTCCACGTTCAAAAATCCATGCGTCATCGAGCCGAATCTGCGGAACTTGAACAATCAGAGATGTGGCACAAGAGAGGGAGGAGGGGAGGGGAGGAATAGAGCGTCCATTCCGAAGCAGTTGGTGCAGTGGCCAGGTAGAGCAGGTACCGTTTGATCGGAACCGGGGAGTAAGTGGCGAGGCTCGGCGGGCCAAAGTTCCTCCGCCGGCATGTCTCAAACACCCATGTGCCGCATTACCGAGGAGGCTATGTGTACCTAAGTATCCAATATATAATTTCTTCACATTCACGCTGTTCTCAAACTCACTTCCTTCTTTCCCAGGGACGAAGCAACAGGCGAAGAGACACCGGACAACGCTTCTAGAACCTTACTGGAATCACAATGTTGACGAAGACGGCTATGTCGGATGAGGACCTCAAAGCGCCCAGTGCTCCTCATGGGGTCACTGGCACCAAAAATGCATACAACGATTGGCCAAATGATGCTGGAGTACGTAGAACCTTGTGCCTACCCTTCTGGTTCTTGGCTGAAACAGTCTTCCTTCCAAGTTCGAAACCTTCCATGAGGAAGCAGTTCCCGTCGAGCTCAAAGTATCTGGCAGAATTCCAGCGTATGCCGCGTAAGTCGCTCGAGAAACGCAAACATCTACAGAAACCTGACGACATCTCAGTGGCGTCCTCTACCGCACGGGTCCGGGCGGTCATCAAGTCACCACCCCCAAAAACAAAATCTTCGCAGTATCACACTGGTTCGATGGTTTCGCCCAAACCCATCGCTTCGAGCTCTTACCGCCGTCAGAAGGGACCTTCATCACACGCGTAAAGTACAACTCACGGCACACGTGCGACAAACTCGTTGACCAGGTACGCCGCTCGGGAGAAATGGCCATCACCTCCTTCGGTCAACAGCGAGACCCATGCGAATCCTTCTTCAAAAAGGTCATGAGCTCTTTCCACGCAGCAACCGCAGGGGGCAGCAAGGCACCCTCGGAAGCGAATGTCGGGGTGACCATCAAAGCAAACATGCCGGTGCCTGGAGAGTTGGCCAGGAAGAACAATGCAGAGTCGAGTCCAAAAGACAATCCTTCCTCAAAGATCAACGACCTCTGGCTCAAGACCGATAACGCCACCCTCCAACGCATCGACCCCACAACCCTTGAGCCGATCGACGTCGTGCACCAGCCAAAACTCCACCCAGACCTCAAGGGACCCTTCGCAGGCGCCCACTCCCGCACGGACCCCATCACAGGAGATTGGTACAACTACAATCTCGAAGTTGGTCGGCAAGCAACGTACCGAGTCTTCTCCGTGTCCGCTAAGACTGGGAAAACCACGATCCTTGCCACTCTCACCGGTGGACCGATCAAAGCGGCATATCTGCATTCGATCCTCCTAACAGAGAATTTTGTGATCCTTTGCATATTCGATGCCTACTTCGCCAAAGGCGGTGCCAAGGTTCTCTGGACGAGGAACTTGCTAGACGCCATAGACTTTGACCCGAACAAGAAGAACCTCTGGCTTGTAGTCGACCGACGGCACGGCCAGGGCCTCGTGGGGATATATGAATCGGATCCATTCTTCGCTTTCCACCCCGTCAACGCGTGGGAGCAAGCCTCGGAAACGGAACCAGGGAAGGTGGACATCGTCGCCGACATCCCCACCTACCCAAACATCGACATCCTCAAGCGCTTCTGCTACCACAACATGAAAGGGACGGCACCCGGAGCGCTCGACTACGTGGACGGGAAAGGCGCAACGTGCAAACCATCGCTTACCCGCTTCAAGCTCGCCAGCGTCGGTAGTACCAAGATAGCCACCACGAGCACCCCCGGCAAAGTCGCGACTCGATTCACCGCCCCGAAAGAAGACACGCCCGAACTCCCGACCTTCAACCCCCTCTACGCCACCAAGCCCAGCCGCTACATCTACGGTGTCTGCGACCGCGGCAACTCCACCTTCCTCGACGGACTGATCAAACACGACACCCTGACGCAAACGTCCACCGCGCGAGTCGTACACGCCCAGTCACCCGGCGAGCCCATATTCCTGCCGGACCCGGATGGGAAAGAAGAGGACGATGGGATCTGCTTGAGCGTGGTGCTCGACGGGACGAAGGGGAAGAGTTACCTGTTGGTGTTGGCCGCGAAGACGTTTGAGGAGGTCGGGAGGGCGGAGATGGAGGTTGTGGTGCCTTTTGGGTTCCACGGGACGCACTTTGCCGGCTCATCGCATTGCATGGCATAGCGCATAGCGCACGGGGAATGAGAAGGTTAAATTGCTTGGCCTTCACCCAATGACACCAAATAATCGTGCCCGCATTGTTTGATTGAGAAGGTCGAGTCAGTCATGTCCACTGTACTTAGTATATGGTTCAATCCTGCACTTTTGGTTAGTTACCAGAAGCCAAGTGCCCGCCCTCTTTCGTTTGATCAACGCGACCTTACTTGACTCAGTCCCCGCATCGTTTTGTGTCCGATACCGGGCCCTATCCCAATACATTTGCTCAGAGATCAACTCACCATATCACGCACTCGCAAGAATAATTGACTTTATTGATCATGGCGTACATTAGACTTTGTACCGGCTTCTTGCACCCGTTCGCGCCTAATACCGTGGCAACGATCTCGCAAGCCTTACCAGCTCAATACATGAATTCATCAGGCCCGTGGTTCCGCGTGCTTGCATAGGATTGCGTGATATAAAATATGTAAATGGAAAACATGCAGGCAGACGGTATATTGGGAGGCCGAGGGAATAATCCACAGTTCGAAGTACCGTCTGTCAGCTGATGAAGCATTCCCTTGTTCTCAGATCGAAGAAAAGATGTGCCAATCTCATAGCGAAGAATGCTCGGCGAATCAGGCAGGCCAAGCCATTGCCAGACACGGAAAAGCTGGCAAACCAATAAAAACAGAGAGGGCGCACATCATGAGGGCGTGAGGGTCGGAAGGCTACAAGGCTACAGCGTTGGTGATGGTGGTGGTGGTGGTGGTGTATGCCATCCATCACAGCAGATCTGAAACAGATAAAGTATCGAGGCATCCTCGGCAACGGCCCAGTAGCCATGGCCCGGCAAGAATAGGCTATAAATATTGATGGCAAAGGTTGCAGGGTTTGTAATTTCGATTCTTCCAAGTCGAGACAGCCGGTAACAGGTCATGAGTTGGAAAGGGCAGCCTTGCAGTAAACGTGGAGCCTGTCCCCTATCGCCAAGTCATACTCAGGTCCCCCCGATGAAGTCCGAATCCGAATTCAGAGCTCAGACCTCGTTCTTGTACTAGATCATCGGTGAAGAAAAGCGGGCAGAGTCAGCAGAGGACGGAATGGTGGTCGTCGGGCAGCACTCCGCCACAAAGCGCCTGTAGCCAGAGTGATGGGTGCATTAGCCTCACGGCGGCCATGTGTTGTAGGTAGTGTGCTGAGTCCTGACGGTTCGACATCTCTAGCTACTTGGCGTGTATCTCAACTGGAGCCCGAGGTGCATGAGGTTAAGCTGATACTTCCGACGTGAATGGTTGGAAGGGACGGAGTCTGTCGGGGAGTTCGCCTTGGTGTGAGCGTTGTGAAGGTGTGTGGATGGGAGAGCGGCGGAGTCGGAGGAAGCTAGAGCAGCTAGACCCTTGCTGGGGTAAGCGTTCCCTGCGGCATAAGGCCGCTGCACGTCATTCTTGCCCGTTGAACCAATGACAGCGGTCGGAATCATTGCGCTTGTTGGCCCGAGCTGCGCGGGCTGGGCCTCAGACTTGAAGAGCGAAGAGCGAAGAATGAACCGGAACTCTTACTCACTCACTAAGACAGATGGTGTGTCATAGCTGTTCAGCCTCCATCCCTCCTCATCCTGATACACTTCATCCTCGTCAGGCTGAGCTTTTGCCTCTCCTTCTCCCCGTTATCACCATGCCCATGATGAGCTTGCCTGCTCACCACCTTCGTTACACTTTTCTCATCATAGACGCAAACAACGACGTACGAGCAGCAGCATGGCAGACTCCGGACACGCCACTGCATCCGGCAGGCAGAGGGAGAAAATATCTACCAGCGTCACAGCGAATGCCACGCCATACAGCATCATAGCCTCGATTATCGGGGTCGCGGGTGCCGGCTTCCGTCTCTCTCTCATCCTCAACGCTGTGGGATCGGAGATGTCTAACGCGGAATGCGACATTCACAGCATCGCCAAGAGCATCTCGCTCTTTTCCCTTATGCTCAAGCAAGTCGGCAAGACCATGGAGGAAGGGAAGCTGATCGCATCTCAAAGCGCCATAGAAACCGTCACGGCGATCAAGGACCAGAGCCAGGTGATATTCGATGAGATCAAGAATATGGTAAATCTGGCACAAGGAAGGGATGACCAGGGCAATATTCGATCGATCACCATAGCGCAAAGGGCCAAATGGTGTTTCAAGAAGCAAAAGGTGCAATATCTGTTGGGTCAGCTGGAATCGCTCAAATTGAGTTTATCCATCATGCTTCAGATCTTGCAAATGGGGAAAGCCATCGCGGCTCAACGGTAAGACACACCCCTAAACCCACATCCAGTTTTCTGGACCTACGCTGAATAATCTGCAGCGAGGACCCTTCGAGAGCGTCTATGTCAGAGCACTCAATGAGGCAGGATCGTGCAGAGATACAGAATATGATTGTTGTTCAGCACTGGTCCTTGGTAGAATTACGAAAGCTATATGATCTGGCTGAAAAGGAAGCCAATGAAGAGTCGACGAGTCCGACCATCGAAGATCCACCTCCGAGTTACGACGCTGCCGCTATCGCTCAGACAAGCTACTACGGAGACCAAGCTTCAAACGGAGACAGACGGTTGTCAATCCAAGGACCACCAGTGCCGGAGAAGACGCCAAACGACTCGTTGGCGATGGTCAAGTTCGAAGAAAAGCCACTGCAACAACTGGATCGACAATTTACCCTTGCCCTGACTCGAGAGAACCAAACTCTAGCTGCGCCTGTCTATGACATTGTCAATCATCTACTGCACGAATGGACGGAAATCTCGGGAGCTGAAGCGCGCCCATCGCCACCCAACAGTCGTGGACACCCTTCACCGCCACAAAGCCGAAAAAACTCCACCGGTAACCCCAGCGGAATTCCTACCTACTACGAAAGCGATGAGGATACTTCAGATTCCGAATTCGAGCGGTCGTCGGATATCGGAGGACGCTACATAGAAGGTCCACGTAAAGGCGTTGAGAAGAATGTCCGCTTCAGAGCCCGAGTCGAAAGCGACGAAGAGGAACAAGATCATCACCGCTCACGAAGACGAGGTCCAAAGAAGCATGTCTTACACTCCGAAGATGACACGTCTTCCGACACAGAGTCCGATGTCTCACCGCCTCGACCCGCCCCTGGCTCTCGCCGGAGCAGTGACAGCAGCAATGTGCCCTACTCACGAGACGGTCCCGAACGCCGCCCTAGACCCTATTCAGGCCGGAGCAATGGACCCGAGAACGCAGGCAGACTTCCCACCCGTGGAATGACCCAACCGTCTATACCACAAGGCAGAGCATTGCCAAATCAGCCATGGCAACCGACGCCCCCTATTCCACCCGGTCTCCGACCTCAGCAAAGCTACGGCCCACCCGGTGGACCGCCTCGCATGTCAACTGGCAGTCTTTACCTGCCCACCGGCTACATGGGCCAATCGCCCCAGCCGCCGCCTGGGAACTATTTCCCACAGCAACAGCAAAGACCACCAGGCCCTTCCATGCCGCCTCGACAACAGAGCCATCGCGACAAAGAGAAGAGACGCAGTGCGGAGAAAGATGCAAGCAGTGCAAGCAAGAATTTGAGAAGAGGCCTCTTCGGGGGCGCGGCGTTGGCAGGAATGTTGGATCTGCTGCAAGGGTTGGATGGGTTGTAATTATATCTGTGCAGATTGCAAATCAGGCATATATGGATCACGATGAGGTTCGCAGATGATACCATGAGCGATGAGCGTATTGATGCTACGAGAACACGATCCACGGCTTACATTTACGGCTTACGGAGCGGTGGATTGGAGAGGCTTTGGTCATGTACTACCATGTCTTCTATGTCTGCGAGAACTGAACCTTCTTACTCTGTTGTTAATACCAGGTCTTGAACAGTACGAAAGCAAGCTTTCCAATTACCAATAATAGATCGTTCATATCCGAGGACATTCCTGTTCTAATACCTACCGCTGAATAGCGTCTCTTGGTTTTCTTGAGAACTATGTTAAGTGAAGCTTGATAACTATTGAACGGGACCGTAGACCGGTCGTGATGTCCACTGTGTAGTCTCGTAACTGTACCCTGTACTCTACGCAAGGCATCATTGGAGGTGGGAAAATGCTGGCATAGCCACAATGACCGCGTACCGGTTCGGTCTGTCAGCAGGCGGGCAGAACCTGGCATACACTTCTCGACAAGACACCACCATTCTCCACGCCTTCGTGAAGGCCTTGATCACTCCGGAGCAAATGAAATAACGTGTGTGCCCGCCGTAAGTTCAGTCCCGTTAAGCACGTCAAAGCCGGCAACTGTCAACAATCTGCTGGGTTTCAATTCATCGACAGCGGCAGCCGCCGCGCAAAAGGACCCCTTGTGTCCCTCGGTCACTAGGTATTCTTGAGCCTCGGCCTCGCCGCCATCCTCCAACCGCTCCACGAAGGGTTCGAGTTGATCTTGTCCAGCCTTTAGCCGCATGAGTCGCCCGAGGATCGTTCACACGAACCGAGGGATCCAATCGTACATTAATCAGTGGTAGCACTCTTTTGAAAGACCAGGAAAAGCCATTCTCCAAATACGTACTGCCATCAGTCTTTCGCTTTCCCAGCGCACACGTACAGACTTCACGGTTTGGAAACGTTTCAAAAAGATGGAGTCATCAGGGGGGCTGCGACGAAGGGATACGACCAAAGGCACTCCACTGCGAATACTCTCTCTGGGTGAGTGGCGTTGCGCATGCCGGTCCACTGATTCCAGTCCTTGCCACCAGCTGACATGATTCGGCGCAGACGGCGGAGGCGTGCGCGGATACTCCATGCTCATCCTACTGCACGACTTCATGCACAAGACCTACGCGGAATGCAACAACGGCGAACCGCCTGAAGCAGACAAAGTGCCCAAGCCATGCGACTACTTTGATCTCATTGCGGGCACCGGGACAGGGGGACTGATTGCTATCATGCTGGGACGGCTACGGATGAATACCAAGGACTGCATGAGGGTGTATGTACAAATGACGAGGAAAGTCTTCGAGACGGACAAGACGATCGCAGGGATACCATACAGATCTACTCTCTTCAAGGCCTCAATGCTAGAAGACGCAATAAGAGCCTGCGTGCGGACGTTCGAGCACGAAAGGGAAGAGAATCTGGAAGATGCCTATGGGGATATGCCGAACAGTCCTGAGAGCTTCTCGAGGCCGACGAGCATGATGAGTGATAAGAATGGCATGCCACGATCGTCCACAAGCTCGAGCACGAGAAATCGATACAGTCAAGTATCGGCGGACAATTGGACGGCAATGGGGGACCCGAATGCATCCCTTGAGGATCCCAGAAGGGAGAAGAGGTGTAAGACGTAAGCAGGCGGCTGCCCTTTACCCTGGAAATCCCACTGATCACGAAGCAGAGCGGTCACGGCGGTGTTGAAAGGCCCTAACGAGAGGAGCGCTACAACGGTTCTGCTACGATCGTATCCATCCAGAACACAGCCAGCCATTGAGTCTGAATGTGCTATCTGGCAGGCTGGACGTGCAACTTGCGCTACAAAGCTCGCTTTTAAAGAGATACGAATCGGTACCTCGACATTCCTAGACGAAGGCTATGGACTTGTCAATTCTGACAGAACGCCTACTTACAACCCAGCTCCACAGATTCTGGATGAAGCGTTGCTCAATGAATGGCCCGGTCAGACCATTGGTCTCTTCCTAAGCATTGGCACAGGGAAGAGGCCCGGTGGAACCCAGAACATGCAGTCGGAATGGTGGGAGGGTTTTGCGGGTGGTTTGGGATCTTTTGCCGAAGCAAAGAGGAAGCTCATCGCGAAGATTGAGGGCTGCGAGAAAACACACAAGGAAATGATGTCCACCCATTTAGCAAAGAGAGGTGTCGAGCCCCAGCATTACCTGAGGCTGAATGTTGAAGTGGGCGTGGGTGAGTTTGGCATGAACGAGTGGAACCGACTGGCAGACATCAGCAACAGCACGCAGTCCTATCTAAACACACCCTCGGTCAGAGTCATGCTCAACGAAGGAGCACACGAGATGGCCAAAGTTGAAAGTCTGCGACGGCATGCTGCCAACAGGGTCCAGCGAGCAAATGAAAGCTTTGACAAGCACGCTCCTGCTTACGTTCCTCCTTCCGAACCGTCAGCAATCGAGCTCCCTAGTGGTCCCGAGCCGCCGCTCATGCCCCGACCTCTCAGCAAGCCTGGGCCGGTGTATCCCGGAGGCCGACCGCATCCACATCAACAAGTGTCCAGCCCGGACGAGAAGTTCACCGTCATGTCCTCGGACGAGTTCCCACAGCCGACGGATGAGGCACCGCAGAGATTCCCTGAGGAGTCTCCGTATCGGGCCAGCAAGGAGTATCAACGACCCGGCTCGGGTTATGAAGCTCCACCGCTGCCCCCTAAGACTCCAATCCCCTATCGCGATGCTCAAGCGGGGCGGCGGCATCTTTCGAATCCGCGAGGTAACGGCAATGTGCCTCCACCGCTGCCATATCCCGATACCGATGGTCCGCCGCCTGTTGTTAACATGGCGAGGAAGCCGGAGCATGTGCCTCGGTGAGATGTTACGGGGTGATGGCTACGATGTTTGATATTGACGATCTGGTGGCATGCATGGGCAAGTAGCCCATGGAGATGATGGACGACTGAATGGTCAATGTGAATGTGGGGGTCTACGAGAGCACGGGGATTTATGAGTGGGGATTTGGGAGTCTTGGGATATGGGGAGTGGGGGTGGGACAGGCTGGTCACTTATCTAGTTTCAGGACATACGTACTCTTTTGTGCATATGGGAGGATCCTGAGGATGCTTAAGGTTTCCTGTAGGGAAAACAGCCTCGGTCGATACTCTATAGGGTATTCCGTACTCGTACTCATACTCGTACTCATACATACTCACACTCACACTCATCCTCATCCTCATCCTCATCCTCATCCTCATCCTCATCCTCATCCTCATCCTCATCCTCATCCTCATCCTCATCCTCATCCTCATCCTCATCCTCATCCTCATCCTCATCCTCATCCTCATCCTCATTTTCATCGTAGGTATTCATACTCGTCCTCGTGCTTCAGGCACTCGCTTGTCCGACTTTGATAAGCTCTAAATATAGACGACCGCGCAGTCTTCAATGCTTGCGCCTCTCGCTTCAGCTCTAAGTACTTTACTCCATCGGCATGGTGGCGTTTGATCGCACTGATTGGTTGCCCAGGCGAGAAAAGGAGGACGAGGAACAGCCACACAGGCATGAGAGGCGCGGCCACCTTTTCTTCTTTGAGACTAGCGGCAGCTGTATCAGGTCGGACCATCGGGACCAAGATTTCAAGTGCGTGGAATCCAGATAAACAATCATCCTCCCCGACCAAGTGCAACATGAAACATCCACGACAACCTGTATTCCTCATCTCTACCCACGCCCTACATACTTCCTTCTTCTCTTCTTTGTAATCCTTACCAATTCGACTTGACCGTCATCGCAGAATCGCATTGAGGAAAAGACAGAGAAGAGGAAGCGCACTGTCCCCCTAAGAACCGCTCCGCCCCTAGCAGCCTAGCTTCGCTGGGTGACTGTCGATCAGCTCTGTTTGCTTCCTGCCTTAGTTCTCCAGCTTCCAGCGTCAATAATAACCCAGAGCCTCGCGAGTTGCGACAATCTCAACGATAATCTTTTGCCATAAAACATCTTTCAACGTCGTCCATCTCTTCTTCAGAAGGCTCTCCATCCAGCAACAACACTCGGCTTGATCCTTGCAATTATCCCCTTTCAAGACTCCCCAGTCGGTGCATCTGCCAACTCTTTCACGAAACCATGAAGAGAGACAACATGAAGAGACACACCTAATGATTCACGATAACAGTCTTCGCATCTGATACCGGAACCTCTTCTCCCTACCTTCCTCGCCTTCCACTCAATACTGCACATGTCGAGCACAGACATCTCCAGCAGATGAGCTTGCGGCAACAGAACTTGTCATCGAAGCGTTGACCGATTCGCCAGATTCTACCCATAATGGACCAAACCGGTATTATATTAGCGCGTGCCAACGACATCTACGCCAGAGCCAATAGCACAACAACTGACTCCGCTACAACGAAAGAGCGCCCGCCCGTATACAAGGCTATTGGGATATCCTTGGCAATATCATCAGGTGTCTTCATTGGTACATCCTTCGTCTTGAAGAAGACGGGGCTGCTCAAGGCCAATGTCAAGTACAATGAAGAGGCGGGCGAAGGATATGGATACCTCAAGAACGCTTACTGGTGGACCGGCATGACTCTGATGATAATTGGCGAAATCTGCAACTTCGTCGCTTATGCTTTTGTCGATGCCATTCTCGTTACCCCTCTAGGAGCTCTATCGGTTGTCATCACGACTATACTATCGGCAATCTTCCTCAAGGAAAGGCTGAGCTTTGTGGGAAAAGTGGGATGTTTCATGTGTATCGTTGGATCAGTGGTCATCGTAATGAATGCGCCCGCACAGTCTTCCGCGGGTACCATACAAGAGATGAAGCATTTTGTGCTGGCGCCTGGCTTTCTGGCGTACGCGGGAGTCATCATCGTTACGTGCCTATTTATTGCATTATGGGTGGGCCCACGATATGGAAAGAAGAGCATGCTGGTATACTTGAGCATTTGCAGCTTGATCGGTGGCTTGAGTGTGGTCGCAACCCAAGGGCTGGGTGCTGCGATTGTCACTCAGGCCGGTGGAACGCCGCAGTTTAATCAGTGGTTTTTGTATCTGTTGCTTGTGTTTGTGGTTACGACTTTGATTACGGAGATTATCTTTTTGAATGTGAGTCGAGCTGCCCCACGACAACTGCCGATGATTGGCTTTGCTGACAACGACAACAGAAAGCCTTGAATCTTTTCAACGCTGCCCTCGTCACACCTACCTACTACGTCTTCTTCACCAGCTCCACCATTGTCTCATCTGCCATCCTCTTCCAAGGTTTCAAGGGCACCCCGACCTCCATCATTACGGTGGTGTTGGGGTTTTTGCAGATATGCTCTGGCGTGGTACTGTTGCAACTCTCCAAATCGGCGAAAGACGTACCAGATGCGGCAGTTTTCAAGGGCGATCTGGACCAGGTGCGGACCGTAGCTGAACAAGCAGAGCCGGAATCGGAGCCGAAAGCAGATGCTATACGTGGGACTGCGGCGATCATTCGCAGATTATCACAATCCAGGCAAAAGAACGAAGCAGCGGAGGCGAAGAGGATACACGAAGACAGAATGAAAGATCAGATGGAGCCTATTGGTGAAAACGAACAAGTCGAATGGGATGGTCTGAGAAGAAGAAAGACCACTTTAAATGGACCACAAGGAAGCTTACGAAGACAGAAGACGGTGCATCCACCGCTAGGGATGGCGCGATTCCCAGATGAGGAAGAAGACCACGAGTCACGCCCACTGTCCACCGATGTCATAGGAAGCGGAGGCGGAGCTTTCAACGGAGGATTCATGGATAGCTTCCGAAGAGGCGCTTCTGGTAGATTTAAAGCGAGAAAGGGCAAAAGCCTGAGCACGGGTACACCAGGGTTGACAGAACTTTCGGTGCCTCCAAAGGACTTCAATGAACCTGCTACGGCCCAGGTCCTTGGCGCTATGGAAATGGAGCATGTCTACGGACTCCCGCCCAATCTCCGCGGCGCGGACGGCGCTGGAGATGTCGACACGGAGTATCATGGCAAGTATGGCAAGCACATCGTCCTGGCGGAAGAGATCAAACCCGTAGCTTCAACGAGCAGCAGTCTCGCGCCGACGCCTCCACCGCACGCTAAACGACAGTTCTCATTCTCAAATGTTTTCAACCGCCACAAGCACGATGCGCCGTCCTCTTCTGAAGTCACTCATGAGCATCATCGTCCATTGTCCCGTCTCGGTCTCGGATCCCGCCAAAGCAGCAAAGAGCACACCATCCCGGGCCTCAAAACCGCCACCGAAGAAGAACGTCTCGGCCTCGTAAAAGGTGACTCTATCAATGTCCTCAACCTACCGGACTACACCGAGAACTCGGACGAAGACGACTGGCAGCTCGAAGGCAAACCGGGCGCTGGCCCAGAGACGGGCCATGTGCCGCTGATACGGGAAGATGAGAAGGAGAGCGATGAGAACAGGCCGATGGTGCCGGATAAGAATACGCCGAGGCTGGGGCACAGCGAGGAAGGGAGGTACAAGGAATGGGAGGGGTATGAGGACGATGGAGGAGGTGGGAGTAAAGGGAGTGGCAGGCCGGCTTTCATATGAAATGTGACACGATAGAGAGCGAGACGCACGGCGAGTGCGAATTCCTTGGATATTGACGTCGTTGTAGCGCAGCGATGCAGCCAAGTCGCACACAGCATGCATGGGTAGACACGACGGAAACGCGGCACTGAGCCTTTACAGATACGCCTGTGCATCATGAACCCCACCAGTCCTGTACCCACCTCACCGCCAGCGCCTCGTTGCCCCCCCCCACCACCAGACCTCCCCCCTCGCTCGTTGACAGCGACCTTGATCTCTTTGGGGCCCCCTCCGGCATCATCCATCCGTCGTTCCACTCTCCCCATCGTGCCTAGCGACACCATGTTCAAGTAAAGAGACATGACCGACGCGTGGTACGTCGACTTGGCCCTCCGTTCCGACAGGTCCGCCAGCTTGCCATTCCCGAATCGTATTCTTTGCCATGGTTTCCTCCCGCTCCTCTCTTGTCCCCTGAGAGCATTGTACTTCCTCAGCGCCTGATCAAGCACACTCGAACCTTTTCACACCCATCAACTATGGCCCTCAACTCTTCTTTGTGTCTCGTGGGATCTGTTGATTGGGCGCCCAGGCCTCTCAACCTCCTGCCCAAGCCGCTGGAGCACAGCATGTAAACCCAAGACCTCCTGCGTAAGCTCATCGTGCTCCCCGCATGCTTTCCGAGCGCTCTGGACGGTCCTCCATGCTAGTCCTGTGAGAAGGACCGCATCGCTGACGGTGTGACCGGATGACATCGCCAGCTACGGCAGCGGAGGAGGAGGCAGCGAGACGTTGTTTCTCAGCCGACAGGGCCGAGACGCCGCCCGCTTTGAGAATTGGCAGCGACGACGAATTGTGATACATGAGCGGTCTTGCCAGGGGGGACTGGTTCGCATGGATATTCCGCACCGGCTCCATGGCAATCAGCGAGGCCGCTGCCCGGGCTTGCATAGGTATGCTCAAGGCCTCGACGCTGCAGATGTGAGGGGCAGGGGCTAGGTGCATATAATACGGGTATGACCGCAATATGATCTTGATCTCCCGGCAACGCTGAAATACAAGCATGCAATCCCAGTCCCAATCCCAATCCGACATTGTGGAATTCCAGATGATCTTGCCGTCTGCCTGGACGATGGACGAGCATTGGGGGTTTCCCGTGGACGATCCGTGACTAGAACAAGTGAAGCGGAAGTTCCGCTAGAAATGTTCACCAAAGACAGTAGGTGCCTAGACTCCCTAGAGTACCTTGGCTCACGGCTGCTGAGAGCAAGCATCAGGATCCTCCTGTGCGCCTGACAAGGCACACTTCGGAGCCGGGAGGAGGCTCCGCCCAGCAAGCCAGCTTCTCAGCAACAACCACCAATCATCCACGGTGGAGTACCGGTAGCGCGGGAACGACCTCCTGCCTTCCTCCGAAGACATAAGAGCAGCATTGCTCACATTGCCACAGGCACCTCGTTGCCGATGATGGCGATGAAAAGTTTGTGATTCGCACTACTTCAATGTTCTGTCGTAGGTAGAGGCAAAATGCTTCTTGAAGCCACGCCAGTAGTCGTTCCACCAAGTGGCTATTTGTAAGTGCTTTGATCTTGGGATTTCCTCGTATTGCTGCAAGCATCAAAGTTAAGCTCACGTCTTTGTTAACATCTAGTGACGGCAATGATGGCTTATGGTCCTCATTTATCATTGCTGTCGGCACTCCTCCGCAGTCTGCCCGAGTTCTCGTCTCTACCAAGCTGTCAGATGTATGGGTGATCTCTGAGACTGCGAGCCAAAGTCAGGATGACTGTTTGGCTACCCACAGCTCTGCATATAAAAAAGTCGGTGGTGGACTATCCAATAAGAAGCTATCCACCACTTGGCGAGGAATAAGATGGTATGAGAATTGGCGGGATCGAATTTTCGACAAAAAGATCGCCGAGGTTTCAACTGAAGACTATGGATCCGACGCCACGAGGATAGGTCTTGCAGGCATTGGAAATATCAATTTTGATTCTCGGACGATCGCCACAAAGACAAAGGGTTTCAGTCTAGGCTTTTTGGGTATCAACAGTCGTTATTCTCACCTGACGCCACCTCGGGATGGCCAAATTAGCTTTCTTGAATCTTTGAAAGCATCTGGTCGTATTCCGAGCCTGTCATATGCATACTCAGCTGGGGCTTGGTATCGTAAGGCACTGTCACTGAATGTTCATCCGCTCCGAGCTAAGCTACTGTAGGTAACCGTACATTGGGGACGCTGACCTTGGGTGGATACGACAATGCACGGACTGTGCCAGATCAGCTGTCGTTACCAATGAGTGAAGATGTAAACCGTGATTTAGTCGTTATCCTCAAGTCAGTCTCTCTCAGTGATAGTGCTGGGAGCGTGAAGACACTACACTCAACATCTTTCCCGGTCTTCATCGATTCTACAATTCCACATCTTTGGCTACCCCCAGAATTATGCTCAAAATTTGAGGACGCTTTCGGTCTATCCTGGAACTCTACGGTCGACAGATATCTGATTAATGACACCCACCACAAGGTTTTGCAGCAACAGAATGCGCATGTCACCTTTCACTTGGGCAATGACGAGAGTGGGGAGACAATCGTCAACATTACACTCCCATATTCTGGTTTCGACCTCGAGCTTGGCTTTCCGTTTGTCGGTACAAAGCAGAATTACTTTCCGCTTCGTCGGGCAGCCAACGCGACTCAGTATACGTTGGGAAGGACCTTCCTGCAAGAAGCGTATGTGAGCTATGACTTTAGTAAAGAACATATACTGATGTGTCCAGGTACTTGATCGTCGACTATGAGCGCTCCAATTTCTCTATCTCGCAGACCAGTTGGTCTGAAGACGTCACGCCACAGATCATCCCCTTATCCTCCATGACAGACGACGCTACAGAGTTTGTGTATTGTACTCATATGTGTAGCACCTTCGATATGGATGCTGAGCTCATCACTGGCATTATAATTCCTGCCTTGCTCGCTTGCATGACAGTAGCATTCGTTACTTATCTCTATAGAAGATACAGGTGCCACTTTGCAGCGTTGAGCTCCTTTGAAGATAGAAAATTCGGACGGTTTCCGGAGCAAGCGGGCGTCAACAGCTATAGCAGGGCTTTTTTGATCAGAAGAACACTCAGACTTGTCATTCTTGACCTGGTCTTTGTCGTTCTTGACCTGGTCTTGAGCAAAGGGAAGTCAGAAATGAACATCTCAGAAGGGCCTAATGTACCGTCGAGACGGTCGTTGAAAGATGGAAGCTCATCTAGTCGTCTACGTATGCATTGGTTGAATGGGAAGGAATATACCTGTATCAACAATTTCAAACTGTACGTTGAGTCTTGGAGTGGAGAAGCTTGGGACTGGTGGCCCCTTTGCCCCAGCTTCGGACAGCTTGGCGGAGACGAATCGACGTCAAAATGGCTTCATCTAAGTGAACTGTCCACATTATCTATATCTAGGCATGCTGAGAATCCAAAGTCTTTGCGACATAGGCACTGGACTGTGCTAGAGAGGGCTAATCTACAGTCCACGGCCTACGAAGGAGACTCCTCGCAGTCACAATCAAACTCCGAGCAAAGCCGAGCAAGTAGCGCGGTTACCAGAGGTCTACCTTTTGAAGGACCATTTCGAGCCACCTCAAAGGGTAATTTAACCTATCACTGGGATAATGATGATGGTTTCAAGGGAGGCATGGACCTTTCAGTACCATTTACGGCGGTTGATATCGTGCCGCCAAGCAACTTCGCTGGCTTTATCCTCTTCGGGGTCCATGGGTCACAGCGTCTGCAAAGTGCATATCTCCGCCTGGCCCATATCGATGTCTTTGATAAAGACGACGATGGGTTCTTTGATCAGATGATCGTCGAATTCAGAAGACTCCGGGGCTTCTTTCGACGGACTTTTTCGATATGGGTGTTTCATACTTGTGAGTTCATTACGGCACGACTAAGTGATAAGCCCTGAATCGCTTGATAAACGAAGACTGAAGATATCTAGTTCCACAAAGCGAACCCAAACGAGATCATGCCAGGTCCTCAGGAGATGCCACCGTCCCAAGACCCAGACTACTGCTACAATGCAGATCGATTTCCTCCCGTCTTAGGTTCTGTGTTCCACGCAAACTTCTACGGCTGCAAAAAGGCTTGCATCACGTCACATCTCGACATGCTCCACCTGTTCCACCAATGCAAAGGCCGTAATCACTGTGGCAGCTCTCAAGTCCTCGATCGTCTTCCCAAGCGTGTACGCAGATGGGAGATTGACCGAGACGATGAGAAGGAAGAAGCCTGGGGGCTGAACGCTGTGTTTGCCGTGTCTTTTCACCGGGTGATGTTGTATCACATACTTATCCTGGCGGGACCTGTAGCCTTTTGGGGACTATGGTTGAAGAAGTGGCCAACAGATTGGCAGAATGCTTCCGTGCCCTTTCTCGCAGTCGTAGTGCTGCTGTCTCTATTTTGGTTCCCGTTTGCGCACAACACCAAGTCTCACGCCAGTGGAAATTCCATACCCAGTCAGGGGACCTGAAAGTACCGTTGAGGAAAGCTGACTGGGTAAAGCGGTGGTGCAGCTCGAGCGAAAAGGGCCAGGCCATAGGAACATCATCAATGTACAAGAACCCTCGATAGAAATTAATCACCAAATCTCAAAAAATCATTCCCGCACGATCAGCACGATGCGGCCAGATCAGCAACTCCATTCGCGGTCTTTGCAATCAGCAACTCAATCTGACCGCTTTCAGATTCGGCCACTTCTCACGTTTCTTCCAGATGCCACGGTGTGCACCTTGACGTCATTGCTTCTGGAGCTCCAGCTCCCCTCCCCTCCCCCCTCCACCCTTTCCCGTCCCAACAACCCAAACACCCACCCCTCACAGCCAGCCAGCCTCACCAATCCCACCGAGGGGTCCAAACTAACCATCGAACCAGGAGCGGCCCTATTTGTTTCAGACCAACCCCAAGCACCCGACACCACCACCACCCACCGTGATGAGAGTAAGCGCAAGAAGCAAACTGCAAAAAGCCATCCGCACCCTTTCCCCAAAGGCCGCTACGTTAACGCAGGGATGTGGCATGGTATGGCATGGAGTGTGGTGTGTGGTGTGATGCCCTCGTGGCAGCGGTGCCGCAGGACAAAGACAGCAGACGGCAAAAGATCCGCACAACACGCCGCAAGCAGGCAGGAACGACACGTGTGCAGTACGTGGAACGGGGGGGAAGTGCGAGCGACGCCGTCCGTGGGCCGCGTTCGGCGGGGTCGAATCACGGCGCAGTGCCGAGAGGGCGACCGGTCTCACGAAGGCTGATGTCATAATCTGGAGCGGAAGGAGGGACGCGGGCACGAAAAAAATAAGGGTCCGAGAAGGAGAGGGGGTCGGGTGGGAGCAGTGGCGGTCCGTTCGTGGGCGTTTTGTCATGTGGGAAGTGGGATCTATATATGACTGTGGTATATCGCGGGCGCTAAATGACCAGAAAAGAAAACTCGTTCCCGTGCGCTATCGTGATCGCAGACCACGCTCGTCCATCATCGTAAACGTGGGAGATGGAAGGGTGTCCCCGCGAGAAAAGTGCCGTGCGGGCGTCGAGGCTGGAAAAGGGGTGAGGAGGTGGAGGGGCCGTCAGACCCGGCATGACGAGCGCGCAAGAAACATCGCCGACTACCGCCGAGTCTGCCGTCCAGAGATCCCTGGGGAGTATCGTCCCCCCGAAACGCAACGTACCGGCGCGGCGAGTCCGCAGCCCGTGCGAGCGCGACCGACTCGAGAGCCACAGAAACCGCCGCCGCTTCCCGTCCATATCCCCGCAATGACTCTACAACCAGGTCTCCTTCCGTCCTTCAATCGACACACAAGGGCCGCGTGGTCCTCGATCCGGGGACGTCTCGGCGGAAGAGCGAGGGAGACGGGCGCGCCCAGCACCCCTACGTCGGCCGGCGGCAATCCCGGCACTCCTCCCTCCTCGACGCAAAGTCCTCGAGCTCCTTCACCCCCCTCAGATGGCCGGAGCCGAGACAGTAGCACAGCTGCTGCGGCAGCAGCTCCGTCTCCGTCGTCGCGGAGACCAGCTTGACGCCTTTGGCCTTGGCGCCGGGGCTGGTCGGAGACCTATGGTGAACGCAGACAACTGCTCAGCGTGGATCCTTCACGTCTTGCGCCCCACCATTCCTACGGGGGGGAAATCGAAGGAGTAGCGGTCATACATCGGGTTTTCACTCCCCTCCGCCGCCTGGAGCGAGTAGATGCGCCAGATCCGCGCCATCTGCGCCTTCACCCACTCTTTCTGCCCGTCGCGGAGACAGCTCGTCTTGAGCGACGTCCTCATGGGCTCGAGAAGATGCCAGCCGCCGAGGGCGGCGGCGGCGCGGCGGTGGTCCTCGGGGACCTTTTGCGTGCCGGTGTAGGGGTACTCGACCCCCTCCCTGTCGCCCGGACCGCCGAATGTCTTCGTACCAAGGGCGTAGGGAACAGATGCGCACATGTCGTCAACCATCTCTTGCGTAATCATCTTGGCGTATACGGCGCGCCAGTACCAGTGTTGCTCGAAATGCTTGCCGAGCCAGTTGATGCAGTCGAGGATTATCGTCTGCACTTTCACGCGAGCGGAGCGGTACGCGTTCCAGATGGATTCGACCCAGAGGTCGAGGTAGACGTCCTTGCGGTCTTTGTAGATGTAGGCATCGCGCGAGACGGAGGCGGGTGGGAGTTCGAAGTGATCGGCTGCGGTCCACTTCCATTCCTCTGGCAGCGAGTCCGCCCAAGCCGCCACGAGCAGGTCAACAGATATGGCGTATTCGAGTAGATCGTTGACCTCTTTCTCCGAGTCGGAGGTCTTGGGGCAGATGAGAGCGGATTTGGCGCACGAGCGGAGGTCGGCGATGTTGATCGTGGCGGAGGTGAGGCGGGCGGCGGCGTTCTGAGGGAGGGATTTGAACATTGCACTCAAGGCATCAGGGCATCTCTTGAAGGAAGTGCCTTCTTCAATAGCGTGCTCGACCTGGTTCCTCTCAGCCCAGGGTCAGTGTTTCAAGGGATTGATACTTACAAGCTGAGAGCGGACAGAGAAGAGCAAGCCCACAGACAGCGATGACTTGCAATTCTCCTTACCTCGATGCATAACCAGGGCTGCTGCTCCAGCATTGTGCGTTCTGGCCATATTGGTCTTTTGAGCGTCCGAAGGAGCTGTAGCCGTAGCCGTAGCAGTGATTTTCTGGAGCAGACAATGGTCAGCAAGAGTCGATATTGGCGTGCTGCTTAATAGAGGCCGTAAGATCCGCATAAGGAACATCGCTGCAACCCAGCTGCGATGTGGAAGCCCCAATCGAGTGCCGAAAACAAGAGGGCAATTATATCATCGCGCACGAAAATTGGATCAATCGCTGTTGCATGAGTTTGCAAGCCGTGTAATATAGGGTGCAATAAAACCGGAGCAGAAGATTGGGCTGCTTGTATTGGGTTGGCTCGGTCATGGACCATTTACCAGGGCTAGATCCCGAGTCCTGGTCAATACCGGTAGGGTTGAATCCAGCCACCACACGACTTTCCAATAGAAATGGCCCATCAATTTGGCTTCTTATCTGGAGATATCTCCTTGTCTGAAGCATACTTTTGCAGAGGTCGACCAAAAAGAGAACAGCGATGCAAGAGTACAAAAAGATCGCCGTAATCCAAGATTGCGGACGCGAGCCAGGATAGTGAAAGAACGTACCTCGAACAAGGCAAGGAGAAGAACAGCCATCAACGTCTCATCCTTCATGGATTCGGCCGGATTTCGAATAGCAGAACTTGTCTTCCGCAGCGCTTTCCCAAAGATGGTTCGCCCAAGCTGCTGGTCATTGCGTCTGTTCTGCGAACCCCCCGAGATCATCAAAGCCACCGATGAAGTAGCCAACGACAAAGGCGATTCGGCACCAGTGTTGGCGTACAGCGGTAGCAAGTGCTCGAGATGGCCTTGGGCCGTGTCCGGATGGCGGGGAAGAAGCACGAAGTCGAGGAAAAAGGCACAGATGGCTTGCTGCTCGGGGAAATCGTTGAACATCCTTGGGACCGGTTCATTGGAGGAATAGCGTTTAGCGGCAGGGCGGGAAGGGTCTCCGCTGGGGTTGACAATGGCCCATTTCGTCGAGGCGGGATCGTCGGACGATGCCGACTGAGGTGGTGAGGGGAGCTTTGGCCCTTCATCCTGTTGCTGCTTCTTCCGTTGGGCCTTCCGCCGGACTGCTTTGGTTTGATCCCGCAAGACGAGGTCGAATCGGGCAATGTAGCCCGGGCATTGCCGTTTGGTGTTGATGCATTGAGAGCAGGCCGGGACGGCTTCATCACACTGGGGAAGGGTGAGACTGAGATTTGGTGGCGGAGAGCGGGTCGCCTGAATGAAGCGTCCCGCGCACATACCTTGATTTTCCGCTTTCTACAATTCTGGCAACCGGCACTCGGCTTGCCTTGATACACCATGGCTGTGAGCCTTTGCCACGATTGATGGGTGGTGGATGTGACGGGATGAGATGCACGGCTATTGATTGGGGTTCCGGGTCAAAGCAATATATATTACGAGCGGCAGGGGAGGGATTGTCGCAATGTCGTGTATCTACGTCTCGATCACAATGATGATCATGGTAATGATCATGGGAATGGCAATGGGAATGATCATCTCACACACAACAGAAGTGAAGGAGAAGAAGGCAGTGAGGGAGATCTTTATGGAGAGAGCGAGTGTTCAGCTGGTCGTGGAGTCGTGGTGTTCGGCTTCTTGGCAGGACATGTTCTGCCCAAGCAGCGTGCAACGCTAAATATATAGCGTTGCACGGCTGGCTCGACCCGGTCATCGCGTCAAACCCGAAAGAGGTCGAGTTGCGAGCATGCTAACCCCTTCAGGCATAGAGCTACCGTGGCACCCGTCTCTTGGCGCTCCTTCTCCACCGCCAGATGCACCATCCCACTGTCCGCTGCTCTTAGTCTCTGACATTAGTGCGCCTGCATCTCGCCAGGAAGCTTCTTTCAACATCGGCCACCATATCACTCCACCATCTCCCAATCTGACCCGCTATACGCCATACTACACCACGTGCGACCATCATGAAACGTGGGGCCGTTGAGCTGATGCCATCATGCTGCTTCAGCCATCAGGCACGACCCCTCGTGGCTTCAGCCTGTTGGGTTTCATGTCTGTGTCATCATTCTGACACCAACTCAAATAACGAAGGCTCTTGGTTCAGGAGTCTGCTTCCTGCTTGCGTGAGTAATGAATCGTCTGTATTTGGTGAATTCGGCGCTGGGTAATTAGATGATCAAGAAATTTGTGTCAGTCACAACATGTGATGTTCAAGCGCTGGATTCTTGGACAAGCTTCCACATGTCGATAGCCAAGGCACCAAACTGGTGATGATGAACAGCGCTGTCTCCAATAATCCTCGAATGCTCTACCAAAAGATCAACCTTGGAAACGCTCAATACTCTCAAAGACGGACAGACTCAAAATGCAGAGGTAAATGTAACGTCCGTCAAATGCTCCATGTGGACACCTTGTGGATCGGCTTCTTTCGACTGCACACCCACGATCTGACAAAGGGTAAATTAGTGACGTCGACGACTCCCCGACTGCCGCTTCACGGACGCTCTTTTGCGCCCCGTCGCGGCACCTGAGCTCGAATATTTCTCAGCTCTTGAGAGGGATGTGGACGATACTGCAGGAGCTGCATGAAGGCTGCATGAGATGCTGCAGTCCGATAACGTGGGACCGTGCAAGCCACAATGGGCTGCGTCTCTTGGCAGCGGCATACCGGGCGGTGGGCTCTGGCCGAAAGCATGATCCATTACAGCATCCTCCAAAGACGGAGGATCCTGCCGATCTTGGCGGCAAAGGGGTTTGGCTGACGTGAGTAGAGTAAGGCTACACGGCATGAGGGTCGTGTTCCTTTGGTCGAAGCGGGAAGAGGGAGGAAAGCTCCCAAGCCAAAACGGTGCACAGGTTCTTATTGTTATTGTAAGCTACAAGAATAGGAGGTTTCGAGCAGACCAAGGGTGCCATTGAAGATACAAAAGATGTACACGCAAACCCGTCTAAAAAAATCTAATGAGTCTTTGGTATCATCACAACTATATTACCCCAAAACATGCCAAAACATGATCCCAGCGCATGGACCTTCACTTGTAAGTCATGGTCTGCAAGTGAACGATAGAAACACTGCAGTGTGCTCTATGACGCCTTCTCTCCCTCAAGTGGAGACTCCGCAGCGCTTCCCTCGACCGGGCCGGACGCTCCTAGAGATCCGTGCGTCTCGCTGTGAGATGGAGGATCCACGTCATGGACCTTCTCTGCCTCCGGAGTCAAAGACCCTTGCCTCTCACTGCTGGGTGGAGACTCCACATCGTGAACCTTCTCTGCTTCCGCGTTGGTGAATTCCCCAAGGGGACTGGTTTTTCCATGCATCTGCATCTCCGGGAAAGCCAGTCCAGGATGAAAAGCTGTCAGACAGAGCGTGGCAATGGTGATCATCACACCGTCCAAGGCGATAAAGTCGGTCTGGTCCTGCATGATCGAATTACCCCAACCGTTGGCCATCTCACCGATACGGAAGACACAACGAGTGAAGATGGTTATGTATGCAAGGGTGAGGCCGCTGATGAACAGCTTGAAGGAGCTCGTGTTCATGAGCTTGATGGCCGAGGAATCGAGCTCCGATCGGTGGGCGTACACTCGGACTGCATAATCCGCAACCATCCCTCCGAAGACGAGGAGTGTAAAAACCTGCCACGCGATA
Source organism: Platismatia glauca (assembly GCA_963556305.1). Lineage (NCBI taxonomy): Eukaryota > Fungi > Ascomycota > Lecanoromycetes > Lecanorales > Parmeliaceae > Platismatia > Platismatia glauca. Next base: position 48,732 of record OY745770.1, read on the forward strand.
CCGGCCATCATGAGGTCGTTGCCCACGTCCTGCAGCGAAGAGCCAGGATTGGCTGTAGCCGCAAGCCCTCCACCGGCTCCTTGTAAGATGAGGGAGAAGAGATCAGCGAGACAGAAGATCCAGGTATAGAGCTTGGGTCGGATGCGCGAGAAGTTGGCGCCGATTTCGAGAGTGATATGCTTGAGGGTGAGATAGACGCCGGCGGCAACGAAAGCGGGTGCGATGATCAGACAGCAGATTTGGATTTCGAATCCGTTGGACGACCAGGGGTTGCTGTGGAGCATGATCCTTCCTACGTAGCCTAACGTGAATGTTAGCCATGGTGGTCAATGTAAAAGACCGAGAATGGGCCTACCGATTGTTTCTGAGAGACAGCCCAGGCCTAGGGCGATGATGTATGTCCATGTTTTGTATTTGATGCCGAGGACTAACTGAATGCCCAGGCAGAGGCCGAAAAAGGCACAGAAGAAGGCATTGGCGCCGAGACTGGGGTAGTAGCCGTAGATGGTGAACTCGACTGGACAGTACACGCTGACGGAGGTGCAGTTCTGAACTGTGTACTTGGTTGCAGGGAGGATAGTGGGTTGGGGAGCGTTTGACTGGTGCATGGCTTAGCAGTGGAGAGGGGGGTGAGTTGGGGAACGCTGATAGAGACGGAGCGTTCCGGGAGAAGTCTGGGAAGCGAAGAGAGGTCTGAGAAGTCCAATTACTGTTCAGCGACGTTGAGTGCAGTAAAGTATGTGGGAGAGATGTCGGACGGATTGATACTTCAGACTTTGCAACTTTTTTCCAACACCGTGGGAGTCAAGGGTTTTATTAAGGAGATGAGGGGAGAAATTCCGGCGCAAGGCAGCCGGGTTCTAGGATTCCTTGGGAAGCATACGAGTACGCATACTACCTCATCCGCATGAGCCTTTCATGTACCGCATATTTTGACACAGCCCTTCTCGCTTGGAGGCCATGCTGCCGTCGGCCATCACATTAATGACTCCGGAGTCCGTCTTGCTCAATCCGTGTCCGTTGACGAAATGCGCTAAGTCGTTGTAGGCTTAGAGCGTACAGATGGTCAAAACGGTGATGCTTCTGATTGGTGCGATCGTAACAAGTGGAGTCGGAGGATCCTCTTGTGCAGCTCCTGCAAAAGTCGGCCAATCATCACCTTACCAGTTTCCGACTAGCTCAGCGGAATAACATTACGCCTGACACTGCCAAGGCTTTACACTACTACCCACCTACGGAGTGTACATATTACCGACTTACGCCGTGAGCTCGCTGCCGTCCACAGCCACGGTTTCACTTTCAGTAGGCTTCTAACTCCTAATTTCTAAGAATAAGGCCTTCATATTGTTGAAACTGGACACATTGATTGCTTTGCCAATGAGGGGCTTCCTCAACATGGATGGGAGCACTCGATGACTGCTAAGTGCAGGGTGTCGGATTGGACAACTGCCATAGCTGGAAAGCAACAAACAGCACGGTCTTGTGCGGTGAAACTCACTGTACTCTCCATCCTCAAAGCTTCGGATTGGCCTGGATGACATCTCTCAACAGCTTCAATCCCTCGATGGCAAATGCAACCATGTTTTCTTTTCTGTCACCTCCCAATCCCGTGTCTGCTTCTCTCGTAGTGGTTCCCTTCTCCGTGGCTACCGCGAGCGCAACGTAGCCCCTACAATATGTACTCAAATGAGCCACTATCCCTTGAATCGCAGGCGCACGAGCAGAAGAAGTGGCAATAGCAGTGGTAGAAATTGCTTGGATTTCGACAGCATGAAATGAAGTTTCAGATGTATGATTCGTCAAAATGGTGTCCAGACTGTTCCGCGGATTTATTGCCAAATTGTATTGGCTTTCGAGATTTGAGTGCACCAGATCTGAAAGATGCCACGACACAGGGTAGCCGTTCCTTCAGTGGCAGCTTTCTGGATTGGTCATGCAAGACGGAGATGTAAGACTTACGGCATCCTATTCCTCGTATTCCCTCCCGTCGGTCCCGCAGTCCCACTTTCACAGACGCAGTACGTAGCGCCCAGCGTCCCCCTCACATTCTCCGCTAAGCCCTTGACTACATCCTCCGTAGGGCCTTTGTATGACTTCACATGGTCTTCAGTCCACCCTGCAAACGCAATACGTGACTCCAGGGTGTACAGTGTCAAGCCGCCTTTGTAGATCTTCGAAGCGCCTGGAGTTGAGAGCAGGGAGGCGGAGATGAGACCGCCGGCTGCCTATGACAGATTTCAGCCATTGGTTGTAGCGTGAGGCAAAGCCGAGGAGGATGCTGGAAAGGCTGAGCGTACTGTTTCGGCCACGCAAACGCTTTGGGAGCGTTCTTTGAGGAGGGTGGAGACTTGAGAGGCTATTTCGCAGAGTGCTGGGGGAGGGAAAGCGGAGGCCATTGTCGAAAGGGAAGCAAAGTGATGAAGCTTGACCACGTGGAAGGTGAATCAATGATAGGGATGTGGATTGGTCATACGACACGTGACTGTCATACTCCGCCAATTGACCACACAAAAAAAAAGTTCTCGTTCATTGAGGGCCCGCGAAAATCAGACCAACCTGATATTTACCATAGGTAATTGACAACGAGGCGATTTGATGTAAAATGTTCGACTCCAAAGTTGATCTACTTGATTTCCTCTATAATTTTGTCACCAAGAGTTATTCATGACCTTGTATGACTATTCATTTATTCTGCCCTCATTGAGCTTTATTTTTGGCATGGCGAGTCAGGTCAGATGCTCTGTCACCATTTGACCGTTACATGACCGTCACAGGGTTGAAATGACAGTCATTACACATCCAGGTATAATCAATGACTAAAGAGTTTAGAAGTCATGCAGCAGTTGCGGAGGGAAAGAGAAAGAAGCATGTAAATTATGCTGCCGAGTCGCCTCGTGCATTTCAATTGGGATTGGAAAGTCCTACGAGTAAAGTCCTGCGAGTAGAGTCCTGTGAGTAGAGTCCTACGAGTAGAGTAGAGTAGTTCAGCCTTGCAAGTATCTTACTCCCACCTTCCTCTTTGGTTCCATGCGTGTCCGTTAATCCTCTCTTTCCCCACCTGTGAAATGTGGTTATCGGAATCTCACGATCTTTCATGCACATCAAGTGGCGTTTGGCCATGCGTAACGCAATCTTCCTGCAATTCTGCACCTCGACGTCATGGTCTTACTCGGCTGCGCTCAAATCGCAGCTCAAATCGCAGCTGGACGCAAGCAAGATTGCTAAGGATGGAGATTACTGTACGGAGTACCATCAGAACCACCAAACACATCTATAAAACTCGACAGCTTCGGCCTTCCCATTGACCGTCTCCTGTACAATCATACTCATATGACATACCCAACATACCCAACAACGCCATGGCGGACGAAAAGTCATCCTTCAATCCTGACAAGGAGCAGACCCCGCTCGATGATAACCATGGGGCACCGCCGCCCCAGATCCTCAAGCATGCAAATGATGCCGATGAAGCGATGAAGGCTTTTGAGGGCCATGCTGGGGAAGTTCTGATCCTTGACGAAGCAACAAATAAAAGGTTGCTGCGCAAGATTGACCTGAATATTCTGCCGGTACATGTAGCCCACCGTATATCGCAAACCTGCACTGCTAACGTAGCGATAGCTCCTATGTGTTGTCTATGGCCTCAACTTCCTTGACAGTATGGCTTCCAAATTGTTGCTGCGAGGTGATTTTGACCCGATACAGAAACAACCTTGTCGTATGCCAGTGTAATGGGCATTAAGAAGGACATCGGCCTGATAAACGATGACTACCAATGGTTGAGCAGCATGTTCTACTTCGGTACGCCCGTCCTACTCCACTGTCTCCCTGAACCTCAATGCTGACGCATTGCAGGTTATCTTGCGTGGGAATATCCAACCAGTCGACTTCTCCAGCGCCTCCCGTTGGCCAAGTACTCCTCCTTCTGCATCATAATGTGGGGCCTGGTCCTCTGCTGCATGGCAGCTGTGAAGAACTACTCTGGCGCGATCGCCGTCCGTTTCTTCCTCGGTGTCTTCGAAGCTGCCGTGACACCCGGCTTCGCTCTCTTCTCGTCCCAATGGTACACCAAGCAAGAGCAAGGAACACGTATAGGAATCTGGTTTAGCTTCAACGGCTTTGCCCAGATCTTTGGCGGATTGGTATCTTACGGCATTGCTAGAGGCGCAGCGGTGCATGGCGCATCAATTGCACCTTGGAAGATTGTCTTCCTCGTTACCGGTCTCTTGACGTCGACGATTGGCTGCCTCTTCCTTTTCTTCGTTCCAGACAACCAGCTCAACGCACGCTGGCTCAGCAAAGAAGATCGGCGCCTGGCCGTCGAAAGAGTTCGCATCAACCAGCAGGGGATCGGGAACAAGCATTTCAAAGCCTATCAATTGAAAGAGGCCGTCGTCGACCCTTTAACCTGGGCCTTGGTCTTCTTCGCCCTCGCTGGTGACATCCCCAACGGCGGCCTCACCAACTTCTTCAGCCAACTTATCGTTTCATTCGGCTACACACCAGACCAAAGCCTTCTCTATGGCACACCCGGCGGCGTTATCGAAGTCGTCTCCCTAATCGTTTGCGGCTACCTGGGTGACCGCTTCCACAACAGGATTCTGATTGGCACCTCTGGTCTAATGATAGCGACACTTGGCATGATCCTCATAGTTGCTTTGCCCTTATCCAATGATGGCGGCCGTCTGGCAGGCTATTACCTGACCCAAGCAAGCCCGACCGGCTTCGTTGCCCTTTTGTCGCTCGTCTCCAGCAACGTAGCCGGCTATACTAAGAAAACAACCGTCGCTGCTTTATACCTCATTGGCTACTGCGTTGGTAATATCATCGGGCCGCAGACATTCAGACCCAAAGACGCTCCGCGCTACGTACCCGCCGAGATAACAATCATCTGCTGCTGGGTCGCATGCCTGGCAGACTTGCTGTTCATATGGTGGTACTGCCAGAATCAGAATAAGAAGAAAGCGGTCTTTAGGGCGCAGCCGCATTATCGGAAACTGGAGAATCAGGAGTGGCTAGATCTGACTGACAAGTAAGTCTGGACCGATTAGACGATGGAGCCAGCAGCCGGCTGCACGGGGGTGGAGCATGCTGACACGCTTACAGGGAGAATCCGGAGTTCGTATATACCCTCTGAATGACCTTTGCTGGCACCAGCTAGGATTTGTAATGAGTAAAAGGTTGGGCCTTGGGGTTCTCGGAATGGCGTGGGCCAAAGGGACAGGCTGCTGAATGATAGTGCGAATGGAGGATGTAAGGGCAAGTGCACGACCTGTGGAAACAAAGCCGTGTCTGGCACAGGAGATTTGGAGTCTATCAACGTATCAAATCAGACCATTTCCGAATGACAATCTCGCCCGTTGCACTTCTCAATGATATATACTAGAGAAAGCCCAGCCTAGCACATCCCCAAGGTACTCGCCCGCCGAACCAGGAGCGAGCAGCGTCTTCAAACCAAGATCCAGCCATTAGAAGCCTACAGGAAAGCTAGGAATCGCGCCGTAGACAATGACTCTGCAAACCGACTAGCAGGCCACATAGGTCATGGCTCGAACGGTGACACCGCCCACCCAGGCAAATCGCCTCCGGCCGCCACGCCATCACCCAGTAGACGAACGGCATGTCCAAAGCAGACGCCCGGGCCGCGCGCAAGATCTCGTACTCGACACGCGTCCCCGACGTTGGGCTCGGTCCTCGGCTCCCAAGACCAGCGGGTCACACATCGCGCCCGACCGCTCCGCCGCAGCTCGGCGTTCGCGAAGACATGATCCAACGCGGGCCAATCGCAGGATATCGACGGTTGGGGCTCGTCGTCGCGATCCCAGGACGCATCGGATTTGGTCTCTTCGAAACGGTTGCTTGATTGCTTGCTTGCTTGCTTGCACGCATGACGAGCTATGGCTACCGCACCATCTCACGGAAGTCCGCGTGGTGAATATCGATGCCGATCGGTTCCCTTGATCCTCTGGTCTCCGGGGCGACATCTAGTCGCCGTGATATGACAGAGCGCAGGCTGCAGCCGAGCAAACAGCAGCACGTCATGCTCCTCCTACCGTCCGTTCACTCATGGCAGTACACGAAAAACTCACCCGCGGCACTCGAAACGACAGCATAGTTGGAAAGCTAGAGACTGCGATGGATGAAGTCGGCAAGTTGCTCACGTCAGTTCAGAAGAAGGTTCGGGAAATAGATGGTCTGATCAAGGAACTCAAAGTGCTCAATGTGCTCGAAGTGGTGCTAGGACTCAGCGGTACTAGGACGGCATTTCATGACGACAGAGCAGACCAGCGGCCTACGGCTCATGCTGCCAATCATGGGAATCTGAGGGACTCCGGCCAAGAAGAAGAAGATGAGCGGTACGAAGGAATGGGAGAAGTTGGCGGTGGTGAGGATAATGGCCAGCATGATGAGTGGCACCGGTGGACATTCGGAGCGATCCCGGGGAAAGGAGGAGAGGGAAGTTGATGATGACCACAAGGTTAGGGTCTGTTACCCATAGATCAATCAGTCCAACCGATAGCTAACGCCTAGTAGACGTTGACGGTGGTGGTGATAGCTGGTAGGTGTAGGCTGTACCTGGGGAGCATGCTTATGGTTATCGCTTGGTCTGTCCGTTCAACTTCCGACTCCTGGCCATTCTAGCATCACGTCAGCTTTGCTTTCAATTGATCACAGGTTGATGACCCACGGAATGTAGTCCGTTCCTTGTTGGTCCTGGAAACCGTGACTTCGTCTCCGACTGCAATTTGCTCCCCAGCTGCTCCTCCCTTCAAGAACCCATAACGACCAAAGATCGGGCTGTACTTATTGCCCTTGTCTACCCTCCGATCTTTCATCAGCTTCTTGAGTACATTTGCTTCACCGGTTCCAGGTTTGCCTGTCGAGTAGTCGACGTTGATGCTGACGCACCTTCCGCAATTCTGTGTCAGGACTATCTCCGCGGTCTGAGTGGTCCCTTTTGTTTGGTTCGGGTTAATTGTAATGCTACCCCAATAGTCTTCCTCGTATGCCGCTTCAGCACCTGATAAGACTATATTGGGTCGGAACTTTGTGACGTCCATTTGTGTGCCATCTTGTAGTCGTGAATCGACATCGCGCAATGACTCTTCTGTAATGACGAGGTAAGCGGCAACATCCGCGAAGCTGATGCCTTCTTCTTCCACATGCTTGCTAGCTGTGAGGCTTGGAATGGTCGCAGTGAGGTTCGACAGCCACGACTTGCTTGCAGCGTCGCCATTCTGAGCCGCATTGGGAGACAGATTCCCAAGCACCGGCCGCCGATTCGGCCCAAGGTAAACCAGCATTACATCATAGCCAAGGCATTCTGAAAACCAAGCATTGACCCTCTCAGGCATCTTGTATGCCTTGGTGGGACTCTGGTGCAGCCTCACGTCCATCTCTTCCAAGTGTGCCACCTCGGGCTCTAAACGTATATCCAAGCTTTTACTCCCTCCGTCTGGAGGAGCGTAGGTGACTGTGAACATCCCGTTGGAGTCAATGCTCTGGAGGAAGAGTGCTAGCTCTGGGTAGTACGTGATGGTCATATTCTCCAAGTCACCGTTGACATGGCTCTTATAGCGGGGCGAGAATGGTTTGCCACCGTGAACTCTGATGAGCATGAAACGGCGATCGTAGGGAAATCCATGGGAAGAGGCAATTGCTGTTGTCAGAGGGACGCCGCGGAGGGACTTGATAGGGTAGGTGTAAAGCTGTAGGTAGATGCACAGTCAGTTTATCACTACTCATAAGAGACTACCCGAGCCCAAACAAACCTGGGTGATCCTCATGGCTACTGATACGTAACTGTCTGCTGTGGAGGTCAAAGGAAGTTCATCCACCCAGTCTTCAGTTGCGAGTGTCAAAAGCTTTGTCGCATGTCATATGGGCATGCAAGCACATAGTATGGGAGGTGTGTAGTTGCTAACTATCTCAGCATGTGTGTGCTAAATGCTAAATACATACACGTTCTGTGCTGGGGGTGCGGGGCAGCAGTCGAAAGGCTAACAAGTCACGTGATATTATTCCAAGTATGGCTACGAAGTTCTGATAGAGTAGGTCTGTTTGAAGATCCGGTACATAACCACCGTCATCCAAGGCAGCTCTCTAAATTCGCATCACCTAAAATTTCGAAACATCTTAGAGACCCTCCGGGGGCCCTCCGAGGGTTCTTGCCAGAGGGGCTGTCCTCGCAGGCTCGAAAGGACGAGAAGAATAGGCGAGACAAGGAGTACATTTGCTGCATACCTGCGTTTTGAAAGTCCTTTTCAGAGTCTACGTCGTCTTGATCCGTCCTTGCCCTTCTCGTTATCCTTCCTTCTCATTATCCTTCTCATCATCGTCTGGAATACTCCGAGCATTATCAATGATGCAGCCGTCCTCCGGAATCTGTGACAGACGATTCTGATCGATTCGAGTAGCCTGGTATCTGGGTGGTGATCGATAAGGTAGGCCAGTCAGGCCTCAATACTTTGACGGCGCACTTGGAATCTTCGTTGATATTCACGGCTTGGTTCGCTCCGGTGTTTTCAAATATTCCCTCGTCTTGCTCCGGGTTTCTTTGTTTGGATATCTTGCGTCTCTTGGACCCAGTTGCGCTAACGCACTCGCGGTCCTGTTCTTTTCCGGGTTCTGCTCTTTGATCACTTGGCTTCCTGTAATATGGCGCATTCCTGGATGAGTCCTGATCTCTCGTCTCGTTCTTTGCCTGGGTTTTCCCACTGTTGGAGGAATCCGATCGATTTTCAATCCCTGGGGTGTCGACTTGCACATAGCCCTCACGCATGTCTTCTGCGCGTTTGATCCAAGCTTCTTTTGCTGCCTTTGAATCTTGTTCGTGGCGCTTCGCCATTTGCTGTTGGTAATCGAGAAGTAGAATCGTGCCTTCGTTGCTGCTAGGTTCATACCATATTTGAAAGCCCCATCGAGCTGTTTCACATCTTCCATTTCCGTTCTCAGGTTCCTATCCAGGGTCTTTGTCATCATGTTCCTATATCTTAATAATTGTACTGTCTAGGATTGCCGCTAGGTTAATTTGTTGAATAGAATCATTGATTAAGAAAATCTCTAGGGAACAAGACACCCTTATGTACACGAATAACGGTATTAGCGAAGTATTCTCTTGCAGTCAAAGAATAGTAGGCGGCGTATAGCTTGGTGTTCTTCCAGCGGGGCCCTCCCCCTCCATCTACTTATCTCCCTCCTCATCCTCCGTCTCCGCATCCCTATCCTGGAGGCTTGCGGGCCGCGGCGGCGGCTGCCCTTACCCTACGTCTCAACTTGTCAGAGCAACTCCTACATACAGTTCCCCTGTCGTCGGTGCACCATTGTGATGTCGTAATCGTGTGGCAGACCACACAGGGGCCTTCCCGCCGTTGTCTTTTTGGCACCGTCGACCTAAGCTTGCGCCAGCAAAATTTGCATACAACTCGCGTTTTATCAGCTGGGTCCCGTAACCAACTATCACCGGATGACGTCGTGTGCCCATAGACACAGGGACCTGTGAGTCTGGCTCTGGGGGGAACTGCCTGTTTGTTACTATCATTCCGCTCAGGAAGCGGTGGCAATTGCTCTATGCCCCGAGACTTCTTACCTCTTATGTCATGTTTGAACTCAGAAAGCGGCGGTGATAACTCCTTGTCCGGCGACCTTCTTACTTTTTGACCATTCGCTAGCCCGGGAAGTGGCGGTGGTAGCTCGATGTCGAACGGGGTGCCCACAGGCATATCCAACAGGCAGTGATCATAGGGGTGAAGGCTATGCAAGACATTGCATCCGCCGTCGTTACCACGTGACCTATTCTTGCATACAGTGCGATCCGAGTTCTCAATCCGCATCACAGGTTCAATGTGTGATACTACGAAGCAGAATGCCCAATGACGTTTGTGGGAGACTTCGGTCCACGATCCTCCCAGGACTGCATCACTGATAAATCTATCGAGCTCGGATCCCTCTTTTTGATGCAGCAACAGCAGCCACCACGCGTATGGTTTAACCACCGTGTATGTCCGCTGCTCCAGTGTGGAACTCCAAGTATACCGTATATTTGGTCTGGTATCACCCGGATTTGCCTTGTCGTATAGTCTACTGTTCCTCTTGTCGAAGAATTCTCTTGGCGTCAAAGAATGGTAGGCGGCGTATAGCTTTGCGATGTATGCGTGTTCCACATCCTTAGATCCGCATTTCGCCTCCCAAGCCGCCGTGGCGTTTTCACGGGCTGCGCGCATTCCTAGAAGGTCAAGGATCCGATACCTCGGTCCAGAATTTGAGGGACAATGTCCTCAACATCGGGATGCTTGTCGGCAACATGCTCCCACCACTCATCTTGCGTCTCGAACCGTCGATGGCATATCCTGATTGGACAGAAGTATGTTCTCCGCTCGTGGATGCGTCAATGGTGCCTATCGAGCGACTGGCTATCTGCCATGACAGCGCGGCAGCCAGGCCATTCGCACATGAATCGGTCAGTGAAGCGTGAAAATAAGGAACAAAAGGAGAATTGTCGCCAAGTTTCCAAGCCATAACAGGAAAGCATTAGGACCACAGTGGAGTATACTTACGGCTTGTTGTCTAGGTCACCATCTCTGAGAGATGTAAGTGTGATCGGGGGTTCTGCCATTGTGGGCTGCGACATCTGTGACATGGTCGCGGGTTCAGATTATATTTATATGATAGTTTTGTGGTAGGGAGGATGACGTTTAAGTGATGCTGATGCTATGTGGATGAGCAGAATGATGAGCTGACTATGCTTGAAACTTCGCGGGGTTCAATGCTCCCAAGGTTGATCATGGGAAGATGAATTGACGAGCACTTGGGCTCAAGATAATGCTTCAGGGAATACTGCATTAAATGTCTGACTCACCACGAGAGTAATACGTGAACCCTCGATTTTGAATTTCATTAGTGGACTTGTTTGGCTCCTTTTGAGATAATAATGTGCCATCACGCTGCCGCGTCCTCTCTTGCTTAAGGTGGGAAAACCCTCTGGATGCTTCTCTCAAGTAGCTTGGCACGAGAAATGGTATAAATGGTATGTGATACCAAGGAAACACCTCGCACGACTCTGTAGACGACTACGCTTTTGCCTCCGTTTGAGGTATCAGGCAAGATAGCAAAGAAGGTGTGAACTGCAAAGCTCATCAAAAAATCATCAAACACTTCAACTACCTCAGACATACACACTCGACTCCACAATTGCGTCAAACACGACCCTGAGTTGCAACACTTACCTCAAAACGTGTAGAAGGTAGCTTTCTACATTTCTACACACTGCCCGGAGATGCTTGGAATGATACAAACTCACACAGTGAGATGCCCCTCACGGTCGTTGGTCGTTGGACACTTCTATTCACCGCTAGACACTCTTGAGCCACGGATGCATCAGCGCATCGATTGCTGACGGTCGGTCTCTGGGGTCGGGCCTCATAAGATGAAGTATGAAGTCTTTGTCATCCGGGCTGAACGTTCCGAGATCATTTTTGAGAAATACCTCTGTCTCGTCACCACACTGGTCTTGAACGTAGCTCAGAACGGCCGTGCCCTCATCGTCCAAGAGCTGGAAGAATTCTGCCGGAAAGGGCCCAAAGTACTTGTACTGTAACATAGGCACGGCCAACGCGAAGCACTCATCGTGGCCTCAGTCACCAAGTCCCGCTTCATACTCCGGCCTCTGTCTTCCACCCTCGATCCCCACCTCCTTTTTTGCGGAGATGAGCCACATTCGTCCGAGTCTCTGTCCTCCTCCCCTGTCTTCTTTTCTCTCCGCGAAGTCGATTGTACCTTAGCCCCGAAATGCGCAGATCCACCACTATCGCCATCTATCATGTTTCGCATATCATCATCACGTCCGGGAAGTAGTTCACCAAAGCCTGGGAGAGAGCTCATACTCACGTTTTCTGCAGATTTAGAGATTCGGCTCTTTGAAATCGCTACGAGCTGTGTAGATGATGAACGTGCTTTTGACAATATTCTAGGAAAGGAGAGTGTGAAGAGGGCTTGATGCAAAGTGATAGACTTTATGGTTCGATTAAGACAGGCATGACGAAAATTTCTTTATAAATGCTTGAACCTGAAACGTCCAAGGGTCGCCTATCGTAAGACCGCTTCGGATGAAGTTTTCTCATGGGCGGGCGGCATTTTTTCTTCAGGCTTACATCCTGGGGAAGAGCTGCAATGCTGTTAGAGACTGCACCAAAACCCTGCTGGCACCGTCGTGCTAGGTTGGGGTAAGTTGTTGGAAAATGTGACTGTCTGACGCGCCGAAACTCTCCAATCGACACGTTGGAGTGGGGAATCAATTCAGAAATATCTATTGTTCTTGAGTATAGCATATCTTGGTGAAAAGCGGCAGGCAACGAAAAGCCTCATAGTTGACACTATACTGGTTAAACTCAAAAAAAGCTGTGTTATCTCGACTACCTTCTTTCTTACACCTTGGGTGACGTGTTATACCAGTTCACAGATTCTTTCTCTGCACCTTGACAAAGTTTGTGAGTTTGCTGAAGTTGAACACCTTACTGAAATAGTAGTCCCAAAACACCCTCGGCATCAACGTGAGGAGCAGCCAGATTTTCCAGGCCTGATGTCCTCTCCACAGTGATCTTGTGGGCTTGGTCGCGAGCGTAGCCTTCACTACACCCTCTGCATAGCTTGTAGCTTCCATAGCCCCCTCCTGCGAATGTCGTAGTCTTCTCTGATATTCCGCGTCAAGAGGATGGTATAAGGAACCTTCTGGCAGCTCTCGATGCGTCCTGGAAATGTTGCTTTTGACACCACCCGTCACCACGACCATCACGTTGACATCGAAAGGCGCGAGCTCGAGGCGGAGTGTGTCGCTGTAGGCGTGAAGAGCTGCTTTAGATGCGTTGTACGTAGAGCCGAAGACATAGGGAATTTCTGCAGCCACGCTGCCAATCTGGACTATGGTACCCTTTGCTTCGATGAGGAGAGGAGCGAAGGCCTGGCACATACGCATGACTGAGAAGACATTGGTCTCAAAGGTGGCTTGGATCTCGGGATATTCGACATCCAGAGCTGGAACAGTGTAGTTGCGTCCAGCATTATTGATCAGGTAGTTCAAAGAGCCATTAGTTCGTTCAGAGATATGCCGCTTGACTTCTGCAACGCTCTCGGGAGAAGTGACGTCGAGATGCAATGCCTCGATACCTAGGGTTCTGAGGTCCGTGATTGCCGTCTCGTTGCGAGCTGTAGCAAAGACATGGAGGCCTTTCGAGTGGAATTGCGTGGCCAAGGCATGACCTATGCCGCCTGGGCTGCAACCCGTGATCAAAACCGCCTTTTTACCCTCCATGATCAGGGTGTGCTTTCTGAGGAAGCTCTTACTCGCGAAAGTTGTAGTCGCAAAGAAGTCAGCTTTCGCGTCTGGCTCCTCTGGCAGCGAATGCTGGCTCGCGGGTGACGAAAAAGCCGAATTCCCCTCACCAAAATCTAGCCGAGGCCCAGGAAACTGGAACTCGACTTTGTTTGTCACCCGCGAGGCTTGATTGGCAACTAGTGCGGAGATACGCCATGTTGAGTCCGTATCAGTTCAATTCCTAACGGCGCTGGTACAATGGTGTTGCGGTCGACTCTCGAGGGATGCTAGTTGAATGGTGCCCAGTTCTGTAGGTAGGTACCTTACAACGTTAACATAAAGTAGCAAAGGATGATGAATCTATGTTGTAAGAAGCCTCTGGCTGGGGTTTTACCGGCCAAATTAAGCTAAGCTACATATGGCTAGTTGATGAGGGGTGTCGCCTTCCAACTGTGCCACAATGCAACGGTTCCCCACTCTAGATATCAGAAGTTCTGACATCGAAATTCCTTTTGGCGGTAGTTTATCGCATTTCATGATGGAGAGCAGAAAGGTTTTGTACGCTGAGCCTATCCAAATTGACGGAGATCTACACGCAGCTTCGAGCTCGAAACTGGACGGCAGCGTCCTCCCTCGAGGTCGAAATGGCTACCACTACCACCGTGATCGAAATGGCCGCCCTGCCCTCTTCCAAAGATCAACCAGTTCCCTTGCAGACGCCAGATTGTGGAAACTCAGAACATCCTGAGCCTGCGACTAGCCATTTCGTGGAGACTAAGCAGAGGTGGAACAATCCACGGATCAACGCATACCGCCTGGCTGCCATTTTCTTTGCTTTCATCAACTTTGGCATGAATGACGGCTCCTACGGTGCATTGGTACCATATGTAGGCGACCAATGAAGCAGTCAATCTGACAGTGAATGCTAACTTATGATTTCAAAAGATCGAGGCAGACTATAGCCTGTCTTACACCGTCACCTCGCTCGTCTTCCTCTCTCCCTTTGCCGGTTACACCTTCGCCGCCCTTTTCAGTGATCGCCTACATCGCCTCGGTGGCCGGCGTGGAATTGCAATACTCGCACCTTCGTGCAAGGTCATCGCCTACATTGTCATGGCTACCCACCCTCCGTATCCCGCCGTGGTGACTATCCTTGCTCTCGCAGGGGTTGGGAACGGACTTCTCGACGCAGCATGGAATGCTTGGATCGGCACGTTGGACCACACGAACCAGCTTCTGGGATTGCTGCATGGCTGCTACGGGCTTGGAGCGACGATCAGTCCGCTAGTAGCTACCGCTATGATCACGAAGGGGCACCTGGGCTGGTGGAAGTTCGAGTACATTATGATTGGTGTTATGGCTTTGGAGATCTGTGGAGGCACCTGGGCGTTCTGGAACGAATCGGGGCTGAAATATCGGGATGACAATAGCAGCGCCGACAGCGATGAGAAAGGCAAGACAAGGCTGGCTCTAAAACAAAAGGTCACTTGGATTTGTGCGGCATTTCTGCTTGCCTATGTAGGGACAGAGGTTTCCTTGGGTGGATGGATCGTTACATTTATGATCCGTGTCCGCCACGGTCAACCTTTCGCTTCTGGTATGACGGCCACGGGCTTCTGGCTCGGACTCACTGTTGGACGAGTGAGTCTCGGGTTTATCACTCCTAAGATTGGCGAAAGACTTGCTGTCGCCATCTACATTATTTGCTCCCTTGGGCTTGAGCTACTTTTTTGGCTCGTGCCTCAATTTCTTGTCTCTGCAGTTGCCATCTCTCTCGTGGGCTTTTTCATAGGTCCGCTGTTTCCATCTGCCGTCATCATGGCAACGAAACTCCTGCCACAAGAACTCCATGTGGCTGCGATAGGTTTTGCTGCCGCTGTGGGCGGAGGAGGGGCTGCCGTACTCCCCTTTGCTGTTGGAGCAATCGCGAATGCCAGAGGTGTGCAGACTCTGCAGCCCATCATCCTAGCTTTACTGGTTGTACTATTGGGCATATGGCTGTCGCTCCCGCGAATCTCGCGGCATCTCCATCAACGCTGAATTCAAGTCCCTTTTCCAGACGTAGCCCAGCTATTTTTGCAGCGCTACGAGTACAGAATCATATGTAGATGTATCTCTGAGAGTGACAGGCTTGGATTTCTCCAGCGACGCTACGATGCCCTAATTCGACGCGGGAGAAACTCTTTCAGCACATCTGCCCCTCGAGACTCTGCTTGAAGCGGCAGATCGGGCAGATCCTTCATTCCTTCCCGCCTCTTCTCCCGCATCTTCCCCCTCGCTTGTCCACAGCAGCTTCCTTTCGCTTGACTAGCTATGAAAGACAAGTGAGTGTCTCTATTGCATACAGTAGAGTGTAGAAAGCTCATCAGATACTTCCCTTTCCAATGCCTTTGGGAGATGTGCGCCGCCAAGGCGGAGAGAACCGGATTGAGCGGTGTGACTCTGACACTCCAAATCACCTGCTACCGCTAGAGCCTCCAATAGCGTCTCAACATGCGGTACCGAATGCAGTATCCAATCATCCAATGCAGCGTGTGGACATATTAGCCTTTATGGATACTGGACCAATGCTTCCAGGAGGGGCGAACCGCCCCGTGTGTAGGAAGTACCAAGTACTCACAAGCATGCCTCACTCTCCACATGCCACTTCTGCCACTGAGAATAATGTGACCCTTCCAACTGCCTTTGTTGAGCTTTTCAACTTTGTTAAATTCTTAGAAATATGTGAGGATATGTCGATCGGTGTGAATTGGTGCCTGTTGCCGTACAGACTACCATTGTTTCAATCAAAGCACAAATTCATCATCTTGTCCATGGAATCCTGCCTTGTGACGAGCTTGTAGCTGTTTAGCAATAGTTTCTGTATGAATTTGTAATTTCTGTTTCGATCATGCGATACTGCTAGAGATATATTCTCACATGCACAAGAGGGGTATTGCTCGGCGCTGCATATCTCAATCTCACACATCCTCAAAGAACAAAAAGTCTCTCGATTGATGATCAGCTCTTGTTGTGCTTCAGATGAATTACGCAAGACAAGCTATGGAGATGAGCGCAGACATGTCACCGGACACGGATGGCAGTGGAGCTGGAGAAGCGGACTTCATACACCGCAACGAGATGGGCTCAATTATTTCACTCAGTACGGACCAGGGCACGACTAGCAATGTGCAGCAGAGGGCTCGAGACGCTCTTGATGACAGAATAGATGAACTGGAGAAAAGGCTAGCTGCCCTGACCGCCGACAGGTGTCCTTCAAAGTCGTCGAACGCTAGCTTCGAGACAGCAAGAGAGCAACTGTCGCCCAAAGTACGCTCTCAGGACGGCCTAGGAAAGTCCAAGGCACATGACTTGCTAAAGAAGCCAAATCCGGTCGTGGTTCTCCCGCGAGGCAGTAGACGTCAGAGTTCCACCACCGCACAGTCCTCTTCCCGGCCTATGACTTTGCATCGAGCCTCTACGAGAGCCTCTACCAGACGCAACTCCACAGCTCCCACTTCGCAGCCTCCCTCCGCCTCGTCCTCCAAACGCGAAGGTCGAGCATCAACATCGACTCGCCCTTCAGCCGTTTCCGCCAGACGCGTAGCAATGGGCCCCGACTCACAAGGCCTTTCAGCTTCCTCCTCTAGACGCTCGAGTTTCATGGTCAACCAGCCAGCTGGCGCTCAGACCAGCCGACCCGCACGGCTGAACCGAAGGCACAACACCTCTTGGCCTCCTCCAACCTTCGTTAGCGACGGCAGACAGGCTCTCCAGTCACTCCAAGCATTCTCAGACCTACGCGACGACGTTTATTCTGCCTTGCAAGCCGAAGAGCGCCTGAAATCAAGCAGCCTACCTGCACTGCCACGACCTACCACGGCAGTCACAACGGCAGCGTCATCGGCGTCGACCGCAAACGATTCGGCCAGGGACAGCTCGCAGGACCGTCACGAGTACGCCAACCACGTCCCCGCCGCCAACATCGACTGGACCCTCCCCTCCACCCGCCGCCGCGAGTACGAGAAAATCGACAGCGCGCGCAGCGGCCTCCGCGGCCTGATGCGGCGCGTCACCCCGCGCATCTTGCGCAAGGACGGCCGGGTCGGGTTCCACGATGACGGGAAAGGCAGCGACGCGGGGACTGTGAGGCGCTTCAGGATGGATGTGGCGGATGGAGACGGTGCTGCTGAGGACGGTGTTGCGCGCAAGCGCTGGTGGAAGTTCGGCATGAAGAGGGCAAGAGGGGAGGGCAAGTCGGTCGCGGAGGAATGAATCGAGTTGGGCTGTTAGTATGCTGCCGAGGAGGCATATGGGCATTGACCCGGTAGGGGTATGAGGGTGGAATACCTAGTGTCTCGGAAGGGGTCGATCGAATTTGCACGGTCGCAGTACCCGAGAAGAAGCCACAGATTTGCTCGTGATGCCTCATGCATTTCTATGCTTCAGCTTCCGACGTGAGACTATTCCACAAAGAGCCACAGCAGAACAACCACACACCTCCCCCCACTCCCCCACGCGCTCTCTCCCTCTCCCTCCCCATCTCCACCCCCCAACCCCCCATCCAAATCTAAAACACCAACGCCGCCCCCTTCGTCTTCTTATCGCCCCCCAGCTCGAAATGCTTGCAGCGCTTGAGCGCCAACTGCGCCTTGGTCTTGCAGTTCGTGCATTCGAGCCTCAGCACCACCTTCTTGGTCGTCTTGGCCTTTTTGTGGAAGACGGGCTTCGTCTGCCCGCCGTAGCCGGACTGCTTGCGGTCGTAGCGGCGCTTGCCTTGGGCGACGGGGGATGCCTGGGTGGGGGCGAGGGGGTGGGTGTTAGTTTGCGTTTGGGAGCGGGGAAGTGGGGGGATGGGCGGGTTGAGGGGCGCGGGAGAGGATGGGGATGGAAGTACCTTGCCGGCTTTGTATTGTGTGACTTTGTGCTGGGTGTGCTTCTTGCACTCTTTGCCTTTGCAGTAGGTGCGGCGGGTTTTGGGGACCTGGATGGCGATGCCAGCGTCAGTGGTGCCCGTCGGAGGGCCGGGTGATGTAGAGCCGGGAGAGGGATTTTTGGAGGGGAGGAAGTCAAGACTTCAGTTTTGGATCAAAAGGGGACGTGTGACTTCCAGAAGTACGTACATTGACCTAGAGGATAGATCAGTTAGCAGCGGTACGAGTGGAAAGAGATGGCTCCTGGTCCCTGGTGCAGGTGGAGGGTGCCCCGGTGCTGATGTTCCTCCTCTTCAGAGCTGCGTTGGCGGAGGGGTTGAGTCCGATGGGAATCCCCGCTGAGCGTAATTTTCTTGGGACCTGCTCTTCAAGACCATCCCTCATGGTGCTCTGATTCCAAGGTAACCGCCTCCTCAACCGCCCCCTCGCCTTCAGCTCGCTTTCCACCGCTTTGCATGCCCCACGGACGCGGCATGCTCTGCTACCGGAGCGACTGACAAGATTGTGGTGCAAGTGAAGGGAGTGCTTACCATTTTGACTGTGTTCAGGTCGTCTGGGCTCGTACCATAGATTGGTTGATGTTGGTGTTGGTGTACGCAGGCGCCGATGAGGTTCGAATTTCAAGTTCGGGGTGCGGCTCGCTTGGAGGTCTGTGTGCCAAGGCACTAGTTTCCGGGTGGCAAATAGGTATCTTCAATCCTGGCTCAGGCCCTCGGCCGGCAGAACAGCCTGCGTCTGGACAAAGTTGGAAGTATTCAGCATGGGTCGCCTGCGGGTCAAGAATCATATTGAGATGACATTTCAAGCTGTCGTTCTATAACGTGACTCTATATCTGCTCCAAAGTACGGCAACTGCCAGAACTTAAGGAAAGAAATCTAGTGGAGCAGAAGGAGCAGAATGCCTAAGACCTCAACCTTGATCGAGGATGAAACCCTTTCCCTCATGGTGGCTATGCCCACCACCATACCACAAAGTACCTCTCCTATACACCAGTCCTTTCTCTTCTCCCACAGTCCAGCTCCCTTCGCTCCTCAAGCTGCCTTCAGACCAATACTTAGACCGTAGCTCCGCGTTGATTTCTTCTAGTTTACTAACAAGTCCTTCAATCTTCCCATGATCAAGGCCGCGGCCATCTTTGCTTGAGATATCCTTCTGGGCGACAAAGCGGGCGACTGTAAGATGAGAAGATGGGACAACGTAGCGAGAAGCCACTTCGACCCCCGCAGATTTGCAAAGACCGTACATATCTCTGCGGAGATGGTGATAAGTGTAAGTATCGGTATTCGCGGCTTTCTCTTCCGGTAAGTCTTCCCCAGCAGCCGGTAGAAAGCTCAAGGCAATGGCTGCAGCGTCGTAGCTGAGCATTGGCTTGACAAGTCGGGCTCGATGATCGTATGTGAAGTCTGTCATCTCAGATACCTTGCCCTCCATGGCGTTCACAAGGTGCTCGATCTCGGCCTCTGTTTTGGAATGTGTGATTTCTAGCACGGTCATGTGGAGACATCCGATGGGCATGAGCCAAATGCCTGCAGCAATGAGCATGTAAAAAAAGGGTAGCACTCAATCACTGACTGGGTGCATATTCGAGTAACCGCTTCTGTAAAATTTCCACGAGCTGCCGAACACGTGTTGCTGGTCTTGCCCAAAAAACCAGGCAGTTCCTCGGATCAATGTATCCTGGATTTGTCTCTGGATTGACGAGCTTGTGCAGCACTTCGTCTATGATGAACCCCGAGAACTCTGGAGCGAGAAGCTTGCTTTTTTGCTGGTCATTTCGAGTCTCGCGATGCATCTGATAGCGAAGTTGGATTTGTTTCTAGGGCAATCAGCTATGCAACCAGGCGTGCGCTTGGTTTGCGGTTACCGGGTCCTGTTTGCATGCTTCGAGCAATGCATCGTATGGATTACCAGTGGTGGAGATTGAAGTACCGGAGAGGTCTGCGAACGCATTGCTCTCAGCTGTGCGAGACATTTCTTGAACGGAAATCTGACAAGGCTCTTCCTCGATCTACGTCGTTCCAGCTACTTAGCCGTGAGAGGTAGCTCTCTAAGGTCTCGATGGTAGGAGCTTATTGATGCTGAACAACCTCGTGGTCCTCCCAGGACAAGGCCGTTTGTCCCCACAACGAAGCGAAACTGGTGCAATGTGAAATACAGCTGTCTTCAGAACATCGACCTATTGGAGTTTGTTACTCATGCGATCAAGAGTCAGCCAAAGAAAGAGACTCAGATCATGAACGCGGAAAATAAGAAGGCAAATAATACAAGTGGTATTTAATTAGGCAGAATTATATCCAGCGTATCAGTCTAGATTGAAAATCCTTCGACCATGATGGCTGTGTGCATGTGATAGTGGTGTGATAGTGATGCATACATTGTACAGACTAGGTAGAGAAACAGCGGAGAGTTCATTGTGATAATCACACTCGTGGCAACCCCTCAAATCGAAGTTATCTACTCGAGCCACTCTCTGTAGGACCGACTTCATTCCGCCAAGACACCAACCGTAGGTGGGGGTTGCTTACTAAGGTACAGTAAAGACCTAGGTACCTGTGTACCACCCTACAAATTGCTATAGCTGTCTTTCAACGGAAACCTCGATCACAAACCTTTAGGAAGCGAGTCTCTACTTGACTACTTATAGATCTCTTTAACATAAAGATTGTAAAGCGGCCGATGATAGCACAGTGCACAAGATGGCAAAGCACTTCCTTCCCAAAGGCTTGAATGAACAAGCCAACGACAATCCACAGCAGTCCTTCACCCGCTTCCTCACCCTCCCCCGCGAACTCCGCGACCAAATTTACGCCTCCCACTTCGGCTCCCTCACCCTCACTTACCCCACCTTCACCCCCTCACCCCTCGTTTTCGCCTCTCACCAGATCCACACCGAAGCCCTGCGCTTCCTCCGCCCAAACGCCACCTACAATCTCCTCACCAGCGAGCACTTCATCGATTACCTAACCACCCTCACCCCCGCCTCCCTCGCCCAAGTCCGACACATCTCAGTCTGCGGGTATCCGCTTCCTGTATACCCTGACGATGACGACTCATGCTACACCACGCACTCATTTCCCAGCCTACTGGCCTTGTTCCCGGGCTTGCAGCTTGACACCATGGAAGTGATTGATGCGTATCATGGTAAAGATGTTGTTGAGGATGGTTGGGGACATAATGCTACGTATGGCGATTTGGAAGACATGATTAAGAACGGGCAGGGGTGGAAAGAGCTGATATTCAGAAGCGCAAGTGATCGCTGGATGAAACCCGTTACATTTTCGGAGATTGGGGCACTGAATGGACAGAAGACGACTGGACGAAGTGCGCAGCCGGGGGCGTGGGATACGATGATCAAGGAGAGGGATGGCAAGGAGTCTGGGGCAAGAGTTGAGATATGGACGAGTAAGGAGGAGGGGGTGTGGGAGAAGGTGGAGGGGGAATACAAACCTGATTTGGAAGAGGAAGGGGACGACGATTCTGAGGTGGAAAACGAGGCGGGGGATGATGAGTCGCCTTCCATTGAAGTGAGAGTCAGGAGGGGAAAAGGGGCTGAGTATGTGCAGGGCAAGAGGCCCGTCAATGACCATGAACTCAGTCATAAGTTTCACGAGATGTTTGAGAGGCTGGGCTGGAAGGAAACCAAGGTGCAGCGATTGTTTATCTCGGGAGCAGAGGATGATCCGTGTGCTCATCTCTGACTTCAATCGCTGCTCAGGATAGGTGTCGTGGGCTCTTCCCATAGCGAAGAGGATCAATCGATAAACAATATCTTCGACCGCAGTAAACCGCGGTAATTGGGCAACTAATAGTCCATATATTTGGCCCTTGGCGCGGACATCCGGATCACAAGGAAAGTATTATGAAGAAATTCAAATCCTGGCTGAAACTATGAATGCGATAGATGTGTTATGCCACCAGCTGACCCCAGCCCACTGGAGTGACTAGCGTCTCTGGAATTGCTTCACACAAAATGCTCTTGGTGCATCCCCAATCGATCAACCCGGTGAAATCGCACCAACTATTGTGGAAAACCAACGGATCCACCGGCAGTGGAGCAATCAGTTGGTGCACCATAGCCAACACTGCTTTTCTTTGTTGTCGGAGAAGGACTTTAGGTCGTATTGCTCGGCTGCGTCTGTGTCTGCGTCTGCGTCTTCGCTCTCGTCACTGGAGCTTTCACTCGAGTTCGAATCGTCCTCATTCGAATTGTTCTTGACGCGCTGCGACTTCTTCTCTCGCGATCGCGTTATGAGCTCCTCGGGTGCCCGGTGAGGTCGTAGCTGTTGAGCCAACTTTCATTCTTTGACGTGAGTTTGAGGTTGATTTTGATTTCGAACTTGGATTTTTGGAGAGTTCAGAGGAGGAAGAGGAAAGACTGATGGAAGAGGCTTGGCCGAGGAAGTAGCCGGCACAGGCGGCGATGATGAAGGTGGTGGGGATGTAGGAGGCTGTGGAGGGTGGGGGACGGAAGGGGGGGTTAGTTTTTGGGTTGATTTGGGGATGTGGTTAGGAGATAGTTTTGTAGATGGTGTAGAGAAGAGAAGGTTGAGTCTGATAGAGCTGACAATGATTGGCACCGATCTCTCATCGATCCACAAAAGAATTTAGTAGACATGTTAGGTTTACCAGAAATTAAAAAGATACTAATCGGTGTTACTGATCTCCTATCAATATGTTGAGGAAATAGATATGGCATACTTCGGTATTGATGGCCGACTGGAAAGGAAGCCGAACATGATCAGTGCTCCCTCGAAGTCGAGGCTTCCCATTCTCTGCAGTACTTATACCGATTAATTTCACCTTAAACCTCCCGGAGATGGAGATCGCGGTGTTCAAGACAGTTGTCTGATGGAAGTTGCCGTCGTTCTTTCCTACCCTCCGAGGGTCTTGGATCCTACTTAGAACGTGCATATTCGCTGCACAGCCCCAAACGCCCCGTTAAGGCGCAAAGACCTAACTATGAACAAACGCTAGCAAGTTTTACAAGGCTATGTCTAAGTGTCCAGAAAGCATATAGGACTGCTCGCTCGTCTGTCAGATGAATTCTGCCAAATCATCGACTAGAATGTCTCTCCAAATCACAGCAGGCGCCAAGAGCCTGCTATCGTTGGGAGTATCGCTTGGAGATATTGCTGTGCTATTTCGTCATGGTAACAGCATGGGCAATTGGCTCCGAGCTGCTGGCTTAGAAACAGAGCTGCTCGAGTCTATAATGGAGGACCAAGGAGCTTTGCTTCGTCGGCGCGGCTTAATCAATCCGGTGAAAATGAAGAAGCGCTGGTCGCAGCTTGATTTCATATACGAGGGTAACATCAGGAGGTCCTTGTCCGAGTTGAACGTGCAAGAGGGACAAGATCTTACCGAACTCTCGTGGCTGATGGTGGCTGTTGTTACCGCACTTGATTTCACGCTCCCATCCAGCACTATCAAAAGCCTCCTGACGGAAGTCTTTACTACCATATTGGAAGGGGATGAAGGGATGAAAGAGTCTCTGAGAGTACAGCTGCCTAGCAGTATCGAGGCTTGGAGGTCAGTGGGATGCGTTCGGGGAATGGTCACCGAAATCTCGACATCGATTCGACGATCTTTGACTCAGTTGGTCCAAGAGCAGCGCGCCATCCTACAATTGAATAGAGCCGAACAAGAGGAGATGAAGGGTTTCCTGGTGTGGCTAATGGCTGACCAGGGTTGCGACCTCAAAATTATCTCTGCCACTGTATTCTCAATCGCCGAGTCCATGCGCAAGGCTGGCGTCCACCTCAGAACTGATGGAGAAAGGCGGTACGAAAGCGAACCTATCATAAGATACGCGCGGATTTTGGGATCCGTCGACACGTTCAAGGACTCTCTTGAGACGGAGGATTCTTTCCAAGCCAGAAAAGGCCTTCAACTAATGGCTCAGCAAGTGTCATTTCCGATGAAACATCCCGAATGCATGATTGAGGCCATGACTGTCAATAGAAACGTTTTACACCAGATGAGCATTTTCTGGACCATGGGTTGTAGAGCTGCCGAAAAGATGAAATTGACACCAACGTCCGAACCGAAATTACCCTTTGGTCCAGAGTCCGACATTTACTACGTCCTGGATGTTGACGATCCTGTTCGGAACAAGTTTGACCCAATGATGAGTATGATAGTGGATCATGGCTTCCCAGTCGCAACGAACTCGATTCTGCTGGCTCTTGAGAAACTCACCCAAGGAATTGAACCCGAGCGTCTACAATGGCTCCACGCACATACAGCGCGAGAATACCTGCAGAGGGAGACTGGAAAGCCCAGCCGGACCCCCGATAATATGGGCCTATGGGTTCAGTACCAAGCTTTGGTTTTCGGTTTCTACTACAAGCTATTGGAACCATTAGTCTGCTTTGAGTACGTACAGCAAGATGTCTACTTCCGTGGACTTTGGGGATATGGGAGTACCACCTTTCTGGGCATGTGCTCACACGTTTCATGGATGATTCAAGAGTCTGGATCAATCAGCAGGACTCAAATTCTGTACATGCTTGCTACTATGTACGATGGGCGTCCCAAGCCCTACTCCCAGACCACTTCAGGTACTGGCTTGATCGGAGTATTGGGGAATATCTCCGTGCTTGCACTACCATTGCTTTGCACCACTGACGTCCCTGAGAGAATTGCACTGTTCGCCGTGGTCGATCTCCCAGTCATTGATCTGATGTCTGACTCTCGCGAGCTCTACTCTCGTCAATATCAGAGCATCGACTTCATCAGAGCTGTGGCTCCACCAAGACAAGTCATCCCACGTGGGCCAAAGAAGACCTGGTCGGTCCATGCAAAGCTGGGAAAGCTGTTCGGCCAAGAGTCAAATGACATCATGATGGCAGCCCGGTGTGACGGGAAACTTGTCGGATGGTTTGGCCCGCTGGCGGCTGACTTTACCTTCCTCAGCAGTTGCTATCAAAGTCGAAGACACGTAGACGAGAAAGGGTTCAAAGATGAGTCTGTGGTCACTGGCCAGGAGATCCTCGATGATCACTGGCAAAATGATGAGGTACTTCGGCCTCTTCAAGAGGACTCCGGTGATCAATTTTGCATTGTGAACTCACGGGGATCAGCTGCTTTGAGATACGCTGCTACTGGGTTCTTTGCCAATGCTGGCGAGGACATAGGTATCGCTTCTGATGACGTTTCTGCTGCTTTTGGTAGAGTTGAAGCTCAGGGCGTTGGCGTTGTGATTGCTTGATTGCGTCATCCTGAAGTACATGTAGGCGCTGAAGGTAGCCATTTGGACTTCATCCATTTGCATACTACGT
This sequence comes from Platismatia glauca, assembly GCA_963556305.1. Classification (NCBI taxonomy): domain Eukaryota; kingdom Fungi; phylum Ascomycota; class Lecanoromycetes; order Lecanorales; family Parmeliaceae; genus Platismatia; species Platismatia glauca. Next base: position 74,235 of record OY745770.1, read on the forward strand.
CTTTCGGGCGTGCAATAACTCTGCCGTTTGTTTGTTTTAAAGGTATTACTCTCCCGTTGTTCTTCTTTGTGCGAAGAGAACTAAATTTACTCCACCAAGACCGTGATCAGCGACAAGGCTGCATTGGTAACGGCCAATCAGCTACGTCGGACGATCTCCATCATAATTAAGGTCCCCATTCTGGTTGACTTCGGCGCGATTGACCACAGTACAGATGGCACGAGTGACCCACCATATCACTGTCAAGATGAGAGCAATGAAGGTCTGATTACCTTACTCCGACGCTAGTGTCGCTTCACTCGCTGCAATGTCGAAGGGACTGAATGCTCTATATTTGGAATCGGGAAAGAGACTCAGTACGGGGCCAACAATCGAGTGCGCTACGCAGCCTGATTTGCTCATTGCTCGTCGTTGCTGACTGATGTTTCCATCGTAGTATCGTTGCCGTGCCTGCTGGCCTGACCGGCAACTTTGAAGATTATATGGAGACAGATATGCATAATCTGAAAATTTCTGGTTGCGAAACAGTCTCCCGGAAAGATGTACTCAAGGCTCGAGTCGTGACCTTCGGGTACAACGCGGAGGTCGGCTTTTGGGGGCACCGCGGCAAAGATCACGAAAGACGCCTGATCAAGCCTGTAAGACCAGCGTGAGGAAGACGATGTAGGGAGACGATGTTCTCAGATGCCTTGCCCCACGGTTGACACTCGTCCGGGGAAACGACGGGCCCATACTATCCGTTGCACATTCCGTTGATGGCGAGTGCGATGCAATGAGGGCGATAATTACGAATGCGGAGTACGTGTATGTATTGATTGGTAGAATTGCCGAACATTTTCGATGGGTTGGTTCTGGCCTAGTGTCAGCCGGCGTCCGCCGTAGACACCGCAACCTAGAGCAAGCGAAAATCCATCATCAATTATCTCGCTACGATACCTTGTAAGAGGATTGTACCTCGGTAGATCAAAAAAATGTATACTGTAAAGTTGTTGCTTGACGACCTCCTTAAGCGTTGAGTGGTTGAGTAGATTTCTCTTGTTTGGGCTAGGTACCACTGCAGTTTTTGGAAAAACCAAGACTGAAAATCTCCCTCTATTCATTTCTTTTGACCTATTATTCTCTTACATATATGCATACATACCTACATCTATACATTCACGCATACAGGTAGACATTGCTTGATCACGACTCCTACAAGTGCCTCAGAGATCCCTTCTCGAACGGCCTCGGACCGTCCGTGACGACTCGCAAGTCACAACGACGATACGAGGACGCTACCACGCTACCCGTAAAACGTAGGTAATACGAAGACGCTAAAACAAGTGCATGCGAAAGCGAGCGATCTCTCCGCTCGTATGATTGATTGATCGTATATGTTGTTCCTTGGGTCAATGTGAAGTGTCCAACAGATTCAATATATCCCTCATCGACATGACTGTTTCATCTTTTGACTTAAGCATCTACGCTGCTAAACACCACTCCCCAATCAGCCCCAATGCCGTTGGAGGCCAATTTCCCGACTCATTAGATAAAGCAGAGGGTGTCAGCAAAATGGCATCAATTCTATTCCACCATATTTGCTCGTCACCTTCGTTATTTGCAAGGTTTCCATACTTGAGTCACCGTGGGTCTTATTCGATATTGCATCACAGTCACCATGATCCGCCGCGCATCTTTTCTATTGCTCACGTGGTCGGTTCCGCTATCTTTTGCCTTGGTAGAGAGTTCGTTCTGGTGCGGTTCTGCAAGGCAAGTCTCTGAATCGACGTCATGCCGCGCCACTGCAAGCACAGTCAGCTGAGCTGCAGTGTCCTTCTAGTACGAACACCAATGCCTGCCCGTCTGTCGTTTGTGAATGCTCGTCATACTCGTATGATATAGTACACCCAGTTCAAGCTCCCAACTCAACGGCCGGCGCCATCCTTGGGCTGGGCACAGTCACAAGCACGTTAGAAGTGACGGGTCTATACGCTGCATCTGCGGGTGCTTGTTCCTATACCGCGGCATCTCAGGCCTCATCGATATCAAGTACATGTGTTAGGACTTCAGCAACGCCAACAACCTCTACTGCTTCAATGACGCCAACAACCTCTACCGCCGCAATGACGCCATCTACGACACTGCCACCATCGCCATCGGTGACATGTTCAGTCATGTATGGGGGATCTCGTCTCTCCTCGAAACATATGGATTTGTTAGCTGACCCAACCAATGTACAGATCAAAGAGCGTCTGTTCTTGCGATGACGCCTCTCCCACACCTGTTGGTCCGGGAGGGTCTTGCGGACCTTTTAGTCTCGGGCTTACTGCTCCTGCAAACTGTGTTCCAGTGTACGTCTCCCCTCCTGACTCAGGCCTCCTATTCTGCGATGCAAACAATCGGTTCTGACACCACACAGTCCAATGTACGCTTATAACCAAAATCTATTTGAAGGCTGCATGTGTCTCAACCATTGGGGACCCGTGAGCAGCTCAGATCTCACGACAACATCTCCCTGGACCAACGACACGAAAGTTCACATCCTGCAACCCGACGAATTTTGCGAATCTACTTCTGCCGGGGACTGGCCTTATTGTCGCGCACAGAGTTTTGAAGACGACACGATAGGCTGCGACTGCCAAGCGTGGCCGGAGGACAACTCTTTCGAACCTTACCAGCTCAATAATCCTTGCCTGGCCTATCCAATCACAACCACCGCCGCTGCAAGGTGTACATTCATGTGAGCCTACCATCATAGTCATCGCATAAACGGATGTTCAATCCTGCTGACGCCTGTCCATTTTCCAGACGATCTCCAGAGCGACGATACCTGGGCGGACCACAGGGCCCAAATCATGACCGGTGCTTATGCTCTTATTCCGGTATCACAAGCGTCATGACTTCATCTTTACCCTGCCCGTCCAGTACGGCCTTGGAATACACGACCTCCATTGATGTCGTAACCGCCACAGGATCGTGCTGGTCTACCTCGTCAGTCATTCTTTCTCCTCCATGCCCCCATATCTCTGCTCTTGAAAATGGCTGCAAGCTGACGAAGGTTTTCCGTTTGAACAGTAACCATTGCTCGTGCACTGCCTCGTCGAGCACTGCGAGTTACACGGTCACTTATTCCGAGTGTAGCACTGGTCCGTACACAGTGGTAATGACCCAGGCCTGATCTAGCTCCTGGCTCTTCTTCTCCATCCACCTCACCAAGGTGGTGGACATACTTCCCATAGTCCATGCGGCTATTTCACCAGTGGAGTCCATCTGGTTTCAACGTGGAAATGCAGGCTCAACTTCCATCTATAACAATAGATGGTATGGAAATAAAAGGACTACTCGAAGTAGATCATTTCATGTCTTGAGGTGCCCTGGAACAGACATCTATCTTCTCCAGGAAGAGCATTTATAGACTGTTCGAGGAGACACGCCGAGATGATGGAGAATACTAGGATTGTGGAGATGAAAGCATGAAAGTTTGCCGAATTGAATATCAAATTCCTTCTGCAGCTGTGGGGCTCTCAGTCACAAATGAAAAAAACAACCATTTCACGCGCAATACCAGATTTGAGAAAGCCAGGTAGACGCAGTGAGAGAATGGTCAAGGTCCTGGATGTTTGACAGGCAAGCTACGACCGTGAGATATTGCGTGCACAACAGCGCAAGGCGCAGGAATAGAATAGTACAGTACACTAGCTGTAGCCGATCCGATCCTAACGTGCTTTCCACGTTTCTCATAGTCAGGCTTGGTATTTTAGAGCACTATGCTCTACTGTACCAAAGTAACGCAGGATTACCGGCGCCACCAGCTCTTGGCTTCTCCGCAGTAGAGTACCCTTATCTATACATCGCCAATCGCTGCTTTTCCCACGTTTCTTTGGATGTCATTCACCGGCTCGTTCAGACGAGGAGGGCAACTTTGACACTCTCCATGCCGCTGTTGCTCTTGAGCAAGCTTTGAGGAGCAAGTCTGGCGTTGGCTGGGGCCTGCTCCCCTCGAAGAATAGGCTTCGGCATGGCCAGATCTAGTAGAAGGGTCACAGGAATGCTCACAGCAGTGCTGATAGCCATGACTTCGTTTTCTATTGGATGTGCTCGCAGCCTCTTTGCAGATGAAGTCCCCCAGCTGGCTTCTTCGAATTGAAAGGAAATGAACATCATATGCCATGCAAAATGGATGATTTGGAGGCCCATGCTCCCCGATTCACCACTGTCGACAGGAATACTTTCTCGACTCCTCCACAAAGCTTTTGAGCCATTGTTGTGTCCTTCGTTGGTGGTCCGTGCCACGTGGTGTTATTTCAGTTCGAGGGCAGCAATTTTTAGAAGGACTGCTGAAATTACTTCATTCTTATCGATCGGTGGACTATATGTCTTTTGGGATCAGCATCTACAGATACATCAACAGACCAAGTTGCTACTGCTCGATCATGAATCAATTCAAGTCTGAGCATTGAAGGCCAGGAAAATGTCGGAGTGTCTAGTTCCTTCCTTCCTTCCTTTCCATGCATATCCTTCCATGCATACAGCCGTGTTGCCTAGTTCTTTGTTGTCCATGAGGTCTTATACCTCATCAACTCCCACCATAGATCAGTATGCTTTCCACTAATCATTCGCAGCCCTCTGACAGAAAAGGCATAACGCCATGTTTTGGAGCAGGTTGAACACTTGTAGAGACGAACTCTACAGCCATGGGAAAACATTGCTGTAGTCCTCCTTGAAGCAATTTCAACAGGACAGGTAGAGCCGCTTCAGATAACGGCAAATACTCATGCTTATACAATTTAGGCCTCTGGGACATCTGCCTCCAAATGACGCCACTCGGCTCCAGATTCCAACATGAAGGCTGTGCCTAAAGCCAGTACTTCTCCTCCGGTACTTCTCCTCCAGTGCTTTCAAGTCTCATCGCTCGGTGGGAGGTCCTCGACTCACGCTAACAGGCATGAGGTCCTATAGTTGACTAGAATATCATGGACCAAATTTACGAAGGAGGATAATGCTGCCACGCTGTCATGGTTTAGGCATAGATAATCGAAAAAAGCTGCGAGAGGCTGCCGAAAGACCAAGATTTGGTGGCAGGCGTGACCTGGCGCCAAGCATCTAGAAAAGTGTTAAACCAAGGGCAATTAGAGTTAGATCAGACAACATTTGGCGAACGAGCCAACCAACAGAGAATATAATGATTTGGGCAACGAAAAGGTGTCGCGACTCACGGCCATGGGTATTGTGCAAGACGCCAGAGAAACAGTAAAGTCTGATGGAGGCATGCACGATCTACTGGATTAACCTGAAAAGACTTGTTCGCCTTGGGGCTTGCTGTGAGCCTTCAAGATCCAGGGGCTGAGTAGCAGGTTCAGTATATTGTACCCAGAGGCTTTGAGGAAACATTCGAGTTGGGAAATGCCTGAAAACTATGAGGTCCTAAAATGACAATTGGTGGGGGGAGGCAGCTACTTGGTGTTCGGCGAACAACCTCAACAAAAGCTGAGAGGCCTTGATTGTAGTGGCGATAATTTACGGGAGAAACGACTGCTCAAAACTCCTCCGAATGCTTCCCGCCTTTCACAAGGGATCTGGATCTAGACAACCAGTCTCAATGCCGCAACAAGTCTCAGAGCATAGGCAAATCTCAGTGCAAAATATGCTACGAGGACAGCTAGGATGGAGACCTCTCCCGGTGAACTCTGCCGATTGCGGTGGACTTCTAGAAGAGCAAAAGCAGAGACAAGTGACAGAGCATGAAGCAGTGAAGCAAGCCACCAGGCGTCGACAGAAGTCTGAAACCTGAACCTCGCCTCAATTAGGAACATGAAATCAGCCCTCTTTTTGTAGACAAATTTCATGACAAAAGCTAGATCAAATCTTTTGAAAAAAAGTAATTATCAAACAGCTTAATGCACCAATGTATCGTATTCCAACTCCTGAGGTCGAAAATTAAGACATCAGGATTTGGCGTTGTCGGTGCTGTTGCAAGGTCACACAAACGGAAAAATTCTCAGGTTTCAGACTACTGTCGTTACCTGGTGAGCTAGCTATGTTAAAAAAATCTACTGACTCGGAATCGGCGTTGTTAACCCTCAAAGTAACCATCCCCACGAATCTCCAAAAATCCATGCAAGAATTCCATACTAAGTACCCTCGTACCTACCTATGCACCGGAGTGCAGAGAACAAACCCGCCGGCAAAACTATGGAAGATATTGTTAAGCGAAACACCAAACATCAACAAATCTACACTCAAATCACATACCGGGAAGACTTTCCATCCATCTTGCACTCTTCTTCTCTCCTCTGTCCCTATGAATTCCTGACCACATTCTCTACCTACAGGTAGTAAGTCCTCTGTGAGGAATTTTGAGGATCAAGAGGTGGAAGACGGCCAAGGTAGTACAGGTAGTACAGCTGAGCTCACCCGCCAACTCACCTTCAACTATCTGAGCTCACCAACTCACCCAGTAAAGAACTTTCTCAAGCAAGTTCTTCACCTTCCTTCTTCTACCATCTGTCTCTCTTTCAACTAAAAGCTTGATGTAAGTCAAGACTTTCTGAGCAAAGAAGAGCAAAGCCGATCTCAGACAAGAGCGTTCTTGGCGGGGAAAGAGAGTGACAAGAAGGGACAAAGCAAGTGCTTGGAGCACATGGGGTCAGTATGTTACTCGCGTTCCATGTCTTCTTCATGGCTGATGTCGATTGCCATCCCGATGATCTTGCTAACAGAGCCTAGGCTATGTCACAGCCTCTCAGATTCGAGAGAGCGAAGCAGCCTTCCGATAGCCAACAAGCCGATGACCTCCGCACTAGTCCTCGCTCTCCTATAGTCACTGGCGCTATCACGTCCGAAGCAGACAACGACCTTACGCCTTCAGCATCCGCTGGATTATTACGGCCTGACCCCTCAAATAGTCCAAGGTAGTACCCTACCGACTCTTGGCGATGGATATCCTACATGGACTAATAGGACGCAGAACCATCGGAGCGGAAGGATTTCGCATCCTGCCCTCTTCTCCGCTAATGAAAGATATCCCACAAGAAGTGGTAGAGTTCGCAAATACTGGTATTCACTCCTCCTCAAGCTTTAACGAAGGCTTGAAACCTAGAGCCGTTGAGCTTCCGAGGTACTTATGCGGTCTCAGGAAGAGTGAAAGCTTACACGGACTAACACAATCTGCAGAACCTTGGAGATTGGGGGTCTTCTCTATCAGAGAGTAGATACAAATCTTACCGGAGAGTTGACGATGATTTCGTAAGACGTTCTTTGCGTATCGGAGGTGAAAGCTTACAGGGTGGCAGTGATGGCCACCAAGGTAGACCCAGTTCAGCTAGCACGCCTTTGCTTCATCAGTACCAGGGTCATCTCCCACAATTTGACCAGCAGGTCAACTCACGAGGTTGCTCTTCATCAGCTGTAGGGCTGGATCACCAATTCCCGAGGGGGGAGGCTCAACAAGTAGACCACGGCTCCCGTCAACCGAGCATTCACGAGCAAAATCTCGGTCAAGTCCAGCAAAACACTGCATCCAATCTTGCCGTAACCCAGGATGAAGTGACCGAGAATCAGCAGGATTCCCAAACATCAAGCGCCCATGGAGCAATCTCGTACGAATCGAATTCGAACGGCTTGCAGCTCACCAACACCCATTTCGTACGGCCAACTGTACGAAAACGGAAACGGAAGTCGAACCTACTCCGCGAACTCGAACCACACAATGTATCACCAGAACGTGAGTCGGAGCCTGAGGTAGAGACGCTCCGGCCCACCGCTGCTCCAACACACTCAGCATCACCAGGACCACGACGCGAACCCCCTCTGCTCCGCGAGCTTGAGGCACACAACCAGTTTCCAGAGCCTGAGTCCAATGTTGGCACTGAAAAAGTTTGTGATCTAAAAGACTACTGCTCTGACATACCTTTAACACGCAGTGCACGCCAAAACATGATGAATTTCCTCAAGGGCAAGCCTCCAGCCGCTAGGAAGGACCTGAATCTCGATAAGCTCATGCTCGCCGAATTAAGGGGTATAGACAAAAGGGTTGAGATATTCAATGCCGAGGATAGTAGCAACCCCGGGTTTTCTTCGCACCAGGAGCCGCAGGAGTCTAAGGAAGAGACAGACCTTTGGGGCGAGGGAGAAGATGAAGAGGAGTATTTGCCGAAAAAAATCAAGACAGCGGGTAGGAGCCATCCTCAGCCAAGTCCAACGCATCGAAGAATGTCCAAGCAGGTGGAGGGTTTGGTGGGAAATAGCCAGCGGATTGAGGAGTCGGCAGCGAAGTTGGCATGGTTCATTCAGGACAATCACAAAGGTCAGGCACTTCTAGCACTGTAAAGTCCTGCAAAGAAACTTCTCCCTTCCTTTCCTGTCCGAGCGTTGGGGTTAAGCGATCCGCCTATTTACCACCAAAGCTACTCCGTGATGGAGGTACCCAAACAACTCGCGCGTCTTACGGTAACTCACTTACTGACTTTTACTGTGCGAACAGAGAGAATCGGCGAGCTCCTCAAATCTCGTGGATATAACCCACATCCCTCACAGCAGGACATGGGTGCCGAAGGTCGCAAAAAGCCGGCCTACCATATCACAGCAGAAGTTGCGGGAAGCTTCCAGGGCACTTTTCACGTAGAGGAAGGCTTGTACGTCTTCAACCCCATGGCGGCTGCCTTCTTGGATTTCCGCCGCTTCTTGAAAGATGTCGAGGAGATTGCCGGTCGCAAGATGGGTGTAGTCAAAATTATCGTTTTCGAGTGGTGGGTCTCCTTCAATCTTTGTCCTTCAGGGATCTAAGTCTGATTATTCCACAGTCTATTACGAACTTCGCCTCCAAGTGGAAGCCGGTTACCTAGATCGCCTGTCATGCAGACCATTGAAGTCAACATGAGCTTGAATAAAGACGCAACAGAAAAGCCTTCCAGAATGTACGATATGCTTGCGATAGAGAGATCCACTCCCCTGGAAGCCGACGAGTGGTCGAACATGATTCGACAAGATAAAGCCAGACTCATCAAAAAGCCCGCGATGGGCGAAGAAGCTACCAGCCGCAATGGTGTCTGGAAAGCGAGTCATATGCTGAAGCCATATACTGAGAGAAGAATGATTCGGCGCAGCAAGCGGCAGGATGGAGCCGTGCTCTGCGCATTGAATGAGCCAGGTATGACACACCTCCTTTGTTAAACACCTTCTGAGGACTTCTGGATAAGGAACTGTCTGCTGACCGTTTCTCGATAGCAACTCCTCTGTTGCGAGCTGCTTTGGAATGCAAGGATCCGGACATGGAGAACTACTTCGGCAACCGCTTCGCGTCTTCTCGATCGACGCAGCCAGGCATCAACGAACCTGTCTTCCACATCGCTGGTGGCCCTGGTCCATTATTTCCGTTGCAGATGAACAAGTATGCCGCTTACTCGCTCAGTTACCATCACTCTGGCGCGCCCACGATCTGGACGATCATTCTACCAGAGCACCATGCGAAGCTCGAAGAAGTCATACACATCATGCAGGCTCGGCAGGATAGCGAAAATTCGTCCGGTCGACCTCCGGAGCCGCCGGCGTGCAGCCAATTCGTTACGCATCAGCCAATGTACGTACCACGTGCAACACTGTCATTCTACGAAATCGAGTATACAGAAGTGGTCCAGCACGAGGGCGAGATGGTGATAATCTTCCCATATGCGTACCACCAAGCCTATGTTGCTGGACCGAACATAACTGAAGAAATCCTATACGCCAGTGATCGCTGCAAGGTATTTCACCGAGAACACCTCTATCAGCACTGTAGTCATAAGTGCGCTGCCGGACAGCCCGACGATTTCAATCTGACGGGGGTCTTCTCCAACGTCTTAAGCAGCACCCGCAGCAGCCACCATCATCGCTCAGGCCTCGAATCGCCCTCCGCTTCGCTTTCGCCACGCCAGTCGCGAGAGGCCAGTACTGTTCGAGAACGCGAATCCAGCAGTCGCCGCTCCAAGTACGTCTCGGCTCTCAAAGCCAAGGACCGTATCCCCGATGACCGTGGCGGGTTCGATCACTCGGCTCAAGCATCCACACCCCAGCCACGCACCAACCACAAACCTACTCGCATGACTTCCAACCCTCACGAGCCCGATATGTGGGACCCCGAGCACGCCTTTGGAGACTCTCATGACCCGGCCGAAAGGGACGACGGCAGTCCTATCGGGGGAATCCGGCCACGGGATGTGGTCACCGGTCGTCTTCTGACGCCGCATGAATGGCACAACTCTCGACGAAAGCGTGGCGATGAACCCGAGGGCACTCCGAGCAAGCATGGCCGCCACCACTAGGACTTTCAGGAGCCCTCAACGACCAGCAGTAGCACCGGGTTTTTCCTCCGCGCATACGACCCCAACTTCGATTCTTTTCGATTCCTCGTTTTTCTTCACTTCTTCTTCGACCTTCGGATACACGCAGTTCAGCCTCCGTTAATACCCCAACATACACACCAGCGTACATATCAATTCGCAGCCACGGGACCAACTCTCTTTCTTACGCAGATCGTGGCCAGATTGTCCCCATCTCGAGGTAAACGTACATACAGTCCTGCCAGATCTCGACGCGCGATTGGCTACTATTCCCTAACAAAGCGTCACAACAACCGGTGCCCATGGCCATACCCCGTTGTTGAGCGGATCCGCTCTTCAGGATAGTGTACCATAAACTCCATAGCGTCCATTCCGCCCAACCAGTGCAATTCTTCCAGATACATTCGTGTGCTCGAAGGAACAAGACCATTTGCTAATGTGGTTCGAATTTCGATTGATACTTCGTCACTTCTCCCTCTCCTTGCCACTTTCGTATTATTCACTGCCCCTTATTTCAAGTCAGATGGAGGCTTCTCAGATCAGATCAACACTCGTCGCGCGTGGATGTATAAGGCATGCACAGTAGACGTCAAGAAGCGGTTGGAAAATCTAGAATTGCTCGAGTCATGGACTGAGCCGGTGGGGGCTGCCTCCGAGTCATGAGCAAGTAGCAGGGTCATGTATACACTCCAAGTCGCATCAACATCTACTGCTATAGGTACTCCACCTATTATTGTACTCGTAGTAAAAACTTTGTACTCCGTAGCTTCCCGCAAGACAGCCGGTAGGCCGGCCGAACACCGTACCAGCGCGCAGAAGCAGTAGGTCCCAGATCCAACCAGCCAGCCACCCAACGCACCATGCCCCGGCGACCAGATCCAGCAGCACAAAAGGCAGCCCCATCGCCGCTCGATCCCCAGCCGCCAGACCCTCGCGGCATTTCCCCCCCCCAGCCTCCGCGGAAGACGGACAAACCCCTTCCTGGCCTCCACCTCCTCTCCCCTGTAAAGACCCACGACAGAAACCTTCCACCCCCCTCCTCCCACCCACGACGACCCACCTCCCACCAAGGCCATGATCCAGAAACGCAGGCGTGACGACGAGCGGTTCCAACCCCGCCGCGCCCTCCTCCGAGCACCGCCCATCCGCCACCGAGACCAGGATACCCCCACGCCACGATCCCCTCGTCCCGCTCCACCGGACGCCCAGCGCGCCAAACCACTCTTCCTTCCCGTCCCTCAAGACAATTTCACTCAGGAGGAACGGATCCGGTCCCTCGCCACTTCCCCATTCGAACCTACACGAGCGCAGCGACCCGTGCGCGGCGAATCAGCGGAGCCCGTCGCGCAGGACCCGGGGTGCAAAGTGCGCCCATCTTCTTTCTGTCTCCTGGCCTCCCGTGGCTCCGAATCCGAACGGTTCCGCTGCGTGGGTTGGCGCAGTTGCTCCGTCGCTTTCCCACGCCGTGCGTCGTCACGCCAGCGTCTGGGCTTGAGATCCAGCGATTTGAGCCCTCAGGTGGCGTCGCGGAAGGGGAACTTGGATGGTAGAAGGGGGTTGGAGAGGAGGAGCGTGGCTGGGAAGGCGGGGGGGTAGATCGGGTGGTACTGACAGACGAACACCGAGATTGGCTGCTTTATGTGGACGAGTAGGCGAAAGCAGGGCGAAGGGCGAAAGAAGCGAAGTCGCATATGAGACCTCGTCCGGGGGAAACCGTCCGTAAATGCTACACCTTATGCCTGCGCCTTCGTCCATGCGATCGCCATCATTCCACACCCCACCACACATCACCGATAAAACTCCCCCCTCTTGACGTTGACCCCGTACTCCCCCACGGCACACCCTAGATCCTCCATCATCAACACCGCCCGTCCCGCCTGGCCCCCTCCCCCTCCACCCCCTCCAAACCCCGCCCTCTGTAACCCCAAAACATGCTGCCCACTCTTCCCCTTATCATCCTTTGCCCCGCCCCCAGGTTTCCCAGTGCCAGCTTGTTGCCCCGTCCCGCCTTCGACTCCTGGCATGGCGGTTGCGGTTGAAGATTGGCCCGCGCCAGTGGCGGAGGATCGCATGCGCGAGTACTGATATGCGTCGGCTGCTATGTCGGCGATGAATTTCTGGGTCGCGAGGGCGAGGAGCCTCGCCAGGGGAAGGGGGGTCGAGGTGGGGGAAAGCCCGGCGAGGAGGAGGTGATGCTGCGTTACGGCGTCGGGTATCTAGACGTTGTAGTCTCACGTTACTAGGGCATCCTGGGAGTGGAAGGCACAGTAGGCAAGGACATGAAGGGAAGGAGAAACGCACGATAGGTGCGTAGTCGTCCATCTTGCCCAGGAAATCCCGTAACGATATATCTTTCCGAGTGGCTTCTCGTGGCTCTGGGAGTGCCTCGTCTAGAGCTGGATTCTCGGGGTCCGGGGGAGCAGGGTCTATGGCCATGTCTATTTCTGGGTCGAGCTCGGCGTCGTCGGTGGTGGAGAAGGGTTGTTGGATGGATGGATCTGGGGCGGAGGTGGTGTTTGGTGAGGCCATGATTGACGTGACAGGGAGAGGTACGATTGATCGAGACGGAGAGTGAGGAAGTCAAGACCGAGGGACGGTTCTATGTATTCAGCCTTATGGAAGCGCTGCCAAGACTTTTCACCGGCCTCAATCAACTCCTTCATTGCTTTGAAGTAGTCTACAGCAGCATAGCCATTTTTTATGCGCATCTCTCAATAGAAACCAAGTTGCAGGTGGCATACATTGCAACGCGCCCTTCCTACATGCTCAATGCATCACGTCGGCACCAGTATCTTTCGCTCGCTGGGAACGTCCTTCTCAGGACGTTCCCTTTGGGCCCCTTTTGTTTGGGAATTTTGAGTAGCGCTGGGGCACGAGAGTTGGCCTGTCCAGGCTTACTAGCCCTGGTGCTGAGTCTGCCCAGCCACAAAGAAACTATTCCATCAAGAAGTGTGCTTGGCGCTCCTGAAGCGCTGTGCTAATCACGTGAGGATGAGACAAGAAACAATAGAGATGGTATGCTAGAGAACTTTTTCACCAAGACTGATCCCAGAACTTGTAGGAAGGATCAGGATGCTGCGAGACTGAAGATATTGACTTTGCGGGTTGATGGGATTGGCTCTCGAGAGCGGTCACTTGAACACTAAAGCTGACAAAAATAAGTACAAGTCAAACATCAAGACTTTGCTTTTGAATCCGAGAAAATCTTTTGCCACACATCTAGCCACGCTTGCTGCTGCGCCGACAATCTCCGTCCAGGACTACGAAAGGCTTGTGTCATTATCTGCCTGATCTGAACGCGTAAACTCTTGAGGGCCAAGAATGTCTTCCAGTCATCGAGGGCAAAGCGAATCCGATTGCCATCTACTACGATAACCCCCGAGTACATCTTGAACTCCGCTTCCCCGCAGACGAGAGCGACGGCAAAGCTCTCTACTGGGCTCGTTTCGTGGGCATTGTAGAACTTGTTGCTTGATTGCATGATGTGATAAAATGACAACCATTGCGGCGGGCGCTCGACGCCTTTGTTGACGGACGAGGGATGCAGGCTGACCGTCTGGTTGTTTGCGATATTTTTCCAGCCTTTGCCTTCTCGTCTGAGGAGTTTGGGGTAGAAGCTCCAAGCGATGACTGAGTTGAGAATCAGGTCGTTGGTGTCATTGCTGCAGTAACGATCAGGTACTTTGACGAAGCTTCGTTTCCTGGACCAATATCGGACTTTGTTGAGAGTTGCTTTCTCGGCCTCGTTCAGCGTTACGAATCCGGCATCCGCCAAAGAGACAGCAAGTTGCGTCTTCGTATCTTCAATATTAGACAAGGTCTGCTGACTCATAAAGTTTCTCTGGCAGAATTGCTGTTCGGACATTGCGGCCGAGCCACCGCACACTCGTCGCCATGCGCAATAAGCATTGTAGACTGTGAGGAGATCAGAGTCCCCCTTCCTAAAAGCTTGCCGTGCTGCATCCGCTTGAGATATAGTACCCATAGGTACTGAGAAAGGTGACTTGGAAGAGAGCATAGCAGCAATGGTGAGCATTGCATCGAGGCAGCCGAAGATGACACCAAGCAAGATAAGCTTGCCCAGGAACACATCGAGCGGTAATCTTGCAAGCTGCCGTCCTAGAGGTGTTAGATCTTCTGCAGCTGTAAGGGCTTTGACATCAACAAGAGAGTCTATCGCGCGCCTGATGTTCTTCGAGGAGGGAGGGTCGAGGGCTTCCGAGAGTGTCTGCTCAATGCCGCCAAGCTTGCAGATCTTGACGCGTAGGACTAAGTCTTGTAGAGAAAGTCTAAGCATCTCAGGAGTTTGTTCTCCAGGCATCTGCTCAAATGTTAGCATTGTATTGTGGACATTGAGACCCACTTACGATGTTATCATGGCGATTCTTGGTGAAAAGGTGAAAGCAAAGACCTTTTTGAACCCGCCCTGCTCGTCCACGTCGTTGTTTTGCGTTCGCTCGGGAGATGAAGGCTTCAATCAGTCTAGAAAGCTGCCGCCGCTCATCAAACCTTGATAAACATCAGCATTGAGTAGATTTCAGTCAGAGAAGGTAATAAACCTCATCTCTTTGTGCTTTCCTGTGTCAATAACGCAAGTAACATCAGGGATGGTGATGCCAGTCTCCGCAATATTCGTGGCAAGAACGATCTTGCGAACTCCTGGTGGGGGGACCAGAAAGGCTCGTTCCTGCTCATCTGTAGCAATGGTAGAGTGCAGAGTGTAGATGTACCATCCATTTGTGAATATGCGATTGCCAGCAAGCATGTCATTAAGTCGCCTTATCTCTGCCATCCCAGGTAGGAATACTAAGATTGCCTTGCTGTAAGGGGAGTAAGACTCGGAGATAGCGACTGTCTCAAGAAGCCGGACTATCAGTCCATAGCTGATGCGATATTCGTCGAGCTTTGCCAGTGTATTCAGAGTCTTCGGGCTGTATCCCCGAAGATCAGCAATCTGTGAAGTGACTTTTGCCGTGTCGTCGTCATCCAATTCCACAGGGTCAGCACCACCATGAGATCCATGATCGGCGTTGAAGTTCGTGAGCTCCAGTGCGTCCTCTAAGTATTTGGTCTCGACCGGGAAGGTGCGTCCAGGCACGTTCACAATCGGCGCTCCGCCTAGATAATCCGAGAAACGCTCCGCATTGACGGTAGCTGACATGAGAACGATCTTGAGGTCCGATCGCCTCTTTAGAAGCTTCCGAAGAACTATCAAGAGGAAGTCGCTATCAATACTCCTCTCGTGTATCTCGTCAAGAACAAGGTGTGTGATGTCTCCAAGGTCTTCCGACCCCTCCAGCATGCGCATTACAATGCCACTCGTCGCATACACAAGCCTCGTTTGTGGGGTGAATTTGCTTTCCAATCTTATGGCAAACCCAACAAGCGATCGGAAGGTGCCGACGTCACCCTTCTGTTCTCCAAGCTCTTCACTCACGCGGCGAGCTAAAGAAATTGCCGAGATTCGTCGAGGCTCGGTGCAGTAGACTTTGCAGGACCGCCCACCAGAAAGCTCATGCTCCAGTAGGAAAGCTGGCACCTGCGTACTCTTTCCGCATCCTGTCTCACCACATACAATGACCACTTGGTTGTCCGTTACGGTATTTAGCAGCTCATCCTTGAAGTTCCATATGGGCAAGCTCATGCGAGATGTGAGCATGTGCTGGTAGGAAGGTGTGGATAGCTTTGATCTCCACAGTGCTTTGATGTCGTCAGGCTGGACTGTAGGAGGTGAGAGGCTGTTCCCTTGCCACTGGTGCTGGTCCGTAGCTGTGAGTTCTTTGGAGAGAACTTTTGGCGCGATTGCGTTACTCTGTTCCTGCAAATTCTCATCCGCCTGGCCATGCTCAGCTATCATACTGCGGAGCTCGCGTAAGACTTGACGATCAGCCGCTCCGTCTTGGTCTTTCTTCAATTGAGACAACTCTTTCCAGAGGTCTCTCCATGTTGATGGCAAACGCAGGTACACCTTTTCGTCTTTGGGAGACGAAGCAAATATTAGAAACATGGCGACAGTCGAGATGTATGCTTCTGTTTGGGCCTCGGTCGGGCAAGATATCGATACCATCTCAATCTTTACAGAACGAGGGTCGCTTTGACAGTGCAATTTGTCAATTGCAATTGCAATTGGAGGCTGTTGTACTCGTGACCATTTCACTTCGACGAGATGTCGATTCGAAAAAGAAGATACTGATATCGGCTTGTAGATGACCCGGGAGGCAGAATCTCTGCCTAATGTCAGCAGACACTACCACTGATACAAGGTGAAAGTCCCACCTTGCTTTGCATGATTCCTCCAAAACCTTTCGGGGGCTCATGCCGGTCCACTTTCCAAAGTCTCTGATTTCCACGCTATTGCCATTTTGACTCGCAGTGCTCATTATGCTCAATCCAATTGCTGGGTCTGTTACCGTGTCTGGAAGGTTGGTAAAAAACCCGCCAAGCATGCCATCCAGCTCATCATCGCCATCCGTATCATCGTCGCCGTCAGTGGATTCTGCGACGTTGACATTGCTTCGCACAGTTGGCCTAATTTTCTGTTGCTCTCGGTCATTCCCTATACCAAGCCTTTTGCGCTCCGCAGCCTCTTCCGCAAGGTCAATACGAATTTCTGCCCATCTGCCGTTGGCTTTGTCCTCGTCGAACAAGAGGTCTGACTTGATTTTGCGAATCTTTGCAGCGAGACGCTCGGATCTCCGCTTACTGGCCGAGTCCAAATTGCCGCTATTGAGGGGCTGCCTACCCTTACCCCGCCGCTGCCGTCTGGCATCAACCTCGGTCAACTCAGGGCTGATCTCATATAAGCGTGACTGTAAATCCAGATACCTTGTCATTAAATGCTCTGGCTCTGCCTCGCTGTCTGAGTCGCTTGGAGAGGAGAGAGAACTATCTTCACCAGGATTGTGAGATTGCTCAGGACATTCTATGCCGAGACGAGATTCAGGCCTCGAGTCTGTTGGGGTAGTTGCCGGCGTGTTTGTAATGACCCCAGATCCAGGTTGATCAATTGAACCATGTGATTGCCCTTCACGACCGTCAAACCTGGGCAAATCTGCCGGCTCGGAATCCAAAGCCAAACGAGCAAGGGATTCGTCAAAGCCCCATACTGACTCTTTGCCTAACGATAGAATCTGTTGCCCTGATACCTTAATCGTTGTCAGTAAATGACGAAGCGCCAGATCCGTCCTATGCTCAGAGAATCCTAGCAATGGAAGGAGTCTTTTCAAAACCCATAGCTTAATCAGCACATTGTCCTCGGACAGACTCGTAGCTGTTCTGTTTCTGGTAGGATCTCCATGCACGTATCCATTGCTATGCTCTTGTGCTTGCAGTAGATCTGTGATAATTTGCATTACCTCCGGAGGTAGCCATGGGCGAATGCCAAGGTGTTCTGCTTGTGAACGCAACAGACGTTTCTCTGTCTGGATTCTCGAGACCTGCCTAGACACGTCCTTCTTCGTCTTCTCTCCGTGATTTTCCACGAGGATCTGGAGACCGGAATTCTCAAGCTGTGACTCGAGCTCTTCGGGGGTCAGCTCGCATAGCGCCCTTTCGGGCTGTGCATCTGAAGAATCTCTCGTTGGTATGTTGTCGTCAGCCGTCGTAGAAAGGACTTGTCCATCTAAGATACCCAGCCGCACACCATCCTCAAGCTCTTTGGGTTCATCGTGTTTAGGCTTTGATGCTGTGGATGTAGTAGCAAACCCGCGCGCTGGATTGCTCGCAGGCTTCTTTTTTTTCCTGTTGGGCGCCATTCAACTAGCTTCTGCAGAGAAGTTTCTAGAAGATCCTATGGAAATTTTGAAGTAACTCTACACATTATCGTTGTATCAGAATTCGTATGGATTGAGGCCGTGAGGCCCCTCGGTTGAATGCCAAGCCCGCAGATGCTTAGCATTTGTCCTGTCCGTAAAGTATCAGAATACTTTTTTTTGTACTACGACGTGCTAGAATCGTATATGCATTGATCCTTCAGCTCGCTCACGGACATATGTCTTGGAAGTCATGGAGAGCGCAAACCTAGATAGCAAGAGGACCAGCCTTTCCCACCTACGTGAGACACTGCTCTCAAGTTCCACCAAAAGGCGGGAATCCGGGCTGGTAAATCTCCGTCAACAGATTGTACAATCAGGTAAGAGTGTTGAGAGAATAGTCGCTGGAGTGACTAATGGTCTGTAGATTTCCCACAAGACT
The DNA here is from genome assembly GCA_963556305.1 of Platismatia glauca. NCBI lineage: Eukaryota > Fungi > Ascomycota > Lecanoromycetes > Lecanorales > Parmeliaceae > Platismatia > Platismatia glauca. The sequence continues at coordinate 92,723 of OY745770.1, forward strand.
TCTGTGTCGAGACCGTCAATATCCTCTTTCTGACCTATCCCTACTACAATGATCGAATCTCGCGCCGAGCGGTGCAATCATGCCTCCAAGCTTTCCTCGACAATGGAAGCTACTCCCCTGCTCTTACAGCAGTCATGGATTGCTATCGCAGGGAAACGGCGAAGCATGGCCTGGCTGCCTCAAACGCTTTCGTTCTGGTGGAATGGGGATCCATAATATTGTCAAGAGCAGGAGAGGAAAGGGAAAAGTGCGAACCAGATATATTTATTTCATTTGCGAGGGTGTTAGATTTGTGTCTTTCTTCGGGCAAGGCAACGATCAAACGCTCTGCTATCGGTATCGCAAGACGTCTTGTTCGGAATATTCTTTGGGATAAGCCCAGGACTGCTGCGGTGATCAAGGGACTTACAGCCACAGGTCAACCACTTGGAAGTCGGACAGCGGTTCTCTTGGGCGTTATAGCTGGGGTATGTGCGCGCAAGGAAAAGGCCCTACTGCCTAAAGATCAATACTATGGCTTCTACGTACGGGAGATCCTTGGTTCTCGAACAGCTATACCGCCATACATCGCCAACGCTCTCAACGACTTCTTCGAAAATTTTACCACAGCTGCAGAAATCTGCAAGGAAGTCATACCCACACTCGAGAAAGCCCTTCTGAGAGCACCAGAAATCGTGCAAGCTCTGGTACGACCCATGGTCCACTCTCTGCCTTCTGAGATGGACCTGGCCGAGATCACAGCGGACCATCTGCTCAAACCGTTGCTAGCCAACACCAAGTCTCAAAGTGCAATAGTCCGTGACGGGGCTTCCTCAGCGTTCGCAGCTCTTATGAGTCACGCTCAAGAAGAAAAGTTTCTGGGAAAGATCGCAGATGACCTATCGGCATCGTTCTCTAAGCTTGCTGTGGTGGAGCAACGTCTAGTGCAAGCGCGTATGTTGGCTCATGTACCATATGTTGCATCAAAATCAGAGGCAATTTGCCGAATCATTGCTAAGTCAGCAGGCAAAGAACCCAGCGAGACCGCCTTGGCTGCCGAGCTTTCTGCACTAACGGCTCAATTCGCGCAGATGGCCCTAGATTCTTCACTGAATAGCCTCGAGCAAGAACCTGCGAAGGACGTAGCACATGCTTTCACCAAGGGTCTGAGTGAAAAAAAGCCTGGTGTCCGGAAGATGTGGGCTTTAAGTGCTGGAGATCTTTTATGGAAGCTTGCAGGCGGTCGTCATCACGCATCTGGAAACCCCCTCGAGACCCCCAGAGCTGTTGTCTACTTTGTTGAAAGCATAGCCCCGAACTTATCACATATTTTTGACGAGGTTGCGCAGAGCCCTATGGTCGCTGCGCCGTTGGCCCCAGCTGCTTTCATGACGACCGCGCTATTCCCTATCATGATACGAATCATTAGGAGTGAGGCCATCAGGAATTCGTTACGTAAAGCTAAATTTAACGACAGAGCTCTTTCTCCAACCTCTTTTCTCCTCAACCACCGAGTTTATACAAAGCTATCGAGCCACGAAGATCTTTCGTGGGCCATTCGCGCTTTGGTGGCATGCTCGCATGACCTTGAAAACGCGTCCGTATACAGCAAGGATGCCTGGACACAGACTTTCCTGTACCTGATCGCGGCTGCTATCATTCCCCCTACTGTGAGGAATGAAGCAATGACCGATCTCACCGATGTCTGGTCACAGCGAAGTAGAATGATCTCGGAGATGGTCATTCAAGGGCTTTGGAACTGGCAACGGCAAACAGAGCTATCAGAGAAGGACAGTGCGGCGTATTCAGCAAAGAGTGGCAGTTCCCAGTTGTTCCTTGCAATACGATCTATTTGCCCCCCCAAGGAAGATAAAAAGCAGCAAGACTATGATTCAATGCAGGCTCAACTTATCAATATGCTTGTCCTCTGTCGCCCAGAGATACTCCCGCGAGTACACTGGATCGAGACATGTTTGAGAGTGGGCCATGATCCGGGCACCATTGCCAGCACCCGCGTCGCGGAATGCTTGCACATGGTCGACCGCTGTCTGACACCTATTGAAGGTCCTGCACCCTCTGCCACGGTTAAGCTAGCAGCTTACAACACTGCCGCCGAATTGGCATTCGTGGCTCCCGATGCGATTACTCCCGCCCTTATTGGCATCATCAACAGTAATCTAGCCGCCAACGAACTGGAACAGTATGGTCCGACAGAGATTGCGATAGCTCGGACACCGGAAGGGACCGCTTTCGTGGACGTTCTCAGCTCCAAAACCTCAAATCATGCCATCGACAAGAACGCAAAAGACTATGACACGATGAAATGGGAGGAAGGAATTCGAAATCAAGTTGCTCAAAAAAGGGGTCAAGAACGCAAACTCACGCCAGATGAGAAGGCCAAAGTCCAAGCTCAATTGACGAAAGAGGCAGCAATAAGAAAAGATGTACATAGATTGGAGTCAAAACTCCGGAATGGAATTGGATTTGTACGCGCACTTGCTACTGGGCCGCCAATTGACCCGAGTCTGTGGCTGAGCAGCGCTTTGCAAGCTTTAGTCAATGTCATTGCTGCTGGCGTAGGTCATCTGGTAGGCCCCGCTGCAGATGACACTTACCTGGAATGCTCCCGCTTCGTGTCCTCCAGACTTGGGTCTTTGAGGCCATTTATCGGGATTGCAACACTTCGAGCACTAGGCTCGTTTACACTTGCGAAGGAGCTTATAGAGGAACCTTTGGGAGACCTCGTTACCAGATTGCTGTACCGCCTTCGCTTTGCGAGCGAGCAACGCCCCTTTGACAACATATCTCTCATCTACGTGTTGCCATTGGTCTTTGCTGTACTCCAACAGAGCGGCATTTCTCGACCAGCAGGGGACGAAACCGATGAACAGATAACACTAGCGCTAGAGATCCTATCTTTTCATACAGATGCGTGTAAGTTTTCGAGGTTTGCCTATCCTCCGAATTTTCCAGCCCCTCGCTCCCCATGAACTCTACTAGCTGTAACCTGTGTTCTCTTTTGGCTCGGGGGTTGAAGTACCAGCTAACCATGAAAACAGTCACAGACAGGCAGCTTCCCCGTGAACAGCTTCTCGGGCTTTTAATAGAGTCAATGCAGCGATTCTCACAACACTACAAAATCATCAAGGACACTATATCAGATGTGTGCCGAGCAATGTCAGAGAATGCCACCACAGAAGAGATCGCAATATTACTCAAAGGGAGTATAGTACCCCAGACCTCGATCAGGACTGCGGTTCTACAAGCCATTAGAGATCATATCGATTTGACTGATGCCGACTATCTTGACGAGATTTGGTTGGCATGTCACGATGATTTGAACGAAAACGTCGAACTTGGCAACCTCATCTGGCAAGAGAATGGGCTTGAAGCGGAACCAGAAGACGCGTTCACAATGATACCTTACCTCGCGAGTCACGATCGACAGCTACGATGCGCCGCATCGCGAGCATTGGCAGAGGCTATTGGCCAGGACCACAGCGTATTTGCTCGAGTAGCAGACCAGCTGGAGGACCGATATCGTGAGCTCGCTAGACCGCGATTGCCTGAACGAGATGCGTTCGGGATGCCAAAGAAGAGCAATCTTTCTGATCCATGGGAGAATCGGAGTGGTATTGCGCTGTCGTTCAGAGCCCTGGCCCCAAACTTCGTTAATTTAGTTTCGTTTGTCGATTTCGTGATCCAGGATCGCGCGGTTGGCGATCAAAATGCGACGGTAAGGGATGAGATGATCGAGGCAACAACAACAATAATTGGAGTACATGGAGCTGTTCAGGTAGAAGAGCTCATGCAAAATTTTGAACGAGCTCTCGATGAATCTGACGCCAACCCTGACTCGTCTGACCTAGTGAATGAGGCTGTGGTCATCCTGTATGGTGCACTTGCTCGCCATCTTCGGAAGGGTGACGATCGAGTGCCCAAGGTTGTACAACGGCTTCTTACCACGCTCAAGACACCATCGGAGACCGTTCAGTATGCTGTTGCTGGCTGTCTTCCGGCATTAGTGCAAACATCCAGCCACAGAACCTCGGAATACATCCAGTCTGCACTAGACCAGCTACTACAGTCCAAGAAATACGCTGCACGAAGGGGTGGTGCGTACGGCCTTGCAGGCATAGTGAAGGGCAAGGGGGTTTCTTCTCTACGTGAATTCCGGATCATGTCTACGCTCAATGTTGCCATCGACAACAAGAAGGACCAGAACCATCGACAAGGAGCACTGTTCGCGTATGAGCTTCTGGCTTTGATCCTTGGCCGTACTTTCGAACCGTACATCATTCAGATCGTCCCACAGCTACTTGCGAGTTTCGGCGACACCACCGCTGATGTACGTGAAGCCTGTCTGGATACCTCAAAAACCTGCTTTGCAAGTCTCAGCTCGTACGGAGTCAAGATTATCCTCCCAACGCTACTGGGAGGACTTGAAGAGTCGCAGTGGAGGAGTAAGAAAGGTGCTTGTGATTTGTTAGGCGCCATGGCGTATTTGGATCCGCAACAGTTGGCCTTGAGCCTTCCAGACATCATACCGCCTTTGACAGGCGTACTGAGCGATAGTCACAAGGAAGTCAGGTTGTCGGCCAACAGAAGTCTGCAACGGTTCGGCGAGGTCATCAGTAATCCAGAAGTCAAGGGACTGGTCAACATCCTGTTGAAAGCGCTGAGTGATCCTACCAAGCATACCGACGAAGCACTAGACGCGCTCATAAAAGTCTCGTTCGTACATTACCTCGACTCGCCTTCCTTGGCTCTTATTGTTCGCATCCTCGAGAGGGGTCTGGGGGATAGGTCAGCTACCAAGCGAAAGTCAGCCCAAATCATTGGGAGCTTAGCCCATTTGACCGAAAGAAAGGATGTTACGCCCCACCTTCCCATTTTAGTCGCTGGTTTGAAGCTTGCAGTAGTTGATCCAGTTCCTGCTACGCGTGCCACCGCTTCTAAGGCCCTGGGATCTTTAGTGGAGAAACTTGGCGAAGATTCGTTACCAGACTTGATTCCCAGTCTCATGTCTACATTGAAGTCCGATACAGGTGCTGGAGACAGATTGGGCTCAGCTCAAGCACTGAGTGAAGTTCTTGCTGGTCTTGGCACAGGGCGACTTGAAGAGACTTTACCAACCATCCTCCAGAATGTTGCCAGCGCAAAACCTACAGTGCGGGAGGGATTCATGTCCTTATTCATTTACTTGCCAGCCTGTTTTGGGAACAGCTTTGCTTCTTACTTAAGCAAGATCATACCTCCCATCCTGTCCGGCTTAGCAGATGAGGTTGAATCAATCAGAGAGACGTCCTTGAGAGCAGGTAGACTGCTCGTCAAGAACTTTGCCACCAAAGCAATTGACCTTTTGCTCCCTGAGCTTGACCGAGGGCTTGCAGATGATAGCTATCGCATACGCCTGAGTTCGGTCGAGTTAGTCGGTGATCTCTTGTTTAATCTGACCGGCATAAGTGGTAAGACAGAACAAGATGAAGAACAAGAGGGCGCTGCGGAAGCTGGACAGTCCCTGCTTGAGGTTCTTGGAGAAGATAAGCGGAACAAGATCCTCTCATCCCTCTACATTTGCCGCTGCGATACTTCAGGCCTGGTTAGAACTGCTGCGATCAATGTCTGGAAAGCCCTTGTTGCGACTCCTCGGACTCTCAAGGAACTCATTCCTACGCTTACGCAGCTCCTCATCCGACGTCTCGCGAGTTCAAATATGGAGCAGAAGGTTATTGCTGGCAACGCTTTAGGCGAACTTATCAGAAAAGCTGGAGAGGGAGTCCTAGCAAGCTTACTTCCAACCCTCGAGGAAGGCCTTCAAACATCCAATGACACCGACAGCAAGCAAGGAATCTGCATAGCACTGAAGGAAATCATCTCTTCAGCTTCTGAGGAAGCGCTTGAAGAGTATGAGAAGACTCTGATATCTGTGGTGCGCGTGGCGCTTGTAGACTTTGACGATGAGGTGCGAGAAGCCGCAGCCGAGGCATTCGATTCCTTGCAAAAGATACTTGGAAAGAGGGCTGTTGACCAAGTCCTACCATACCTCCTGAATCTGCTCCGCACAGAGGGCGAGGCTGACTCTGCTCTCTCAGCGTTGTTGACTCTTCTCACGGATAACACCCGGTCAAACATCATTCTACCCAATCTAGTACCAACGCTATTGGTTTCGCCGATCTCTTCATTCAATGCAAAGGCAATAGCATCCCTTTCGGAAGTTGCTGGGTCAGCCATGACAAGAAGATTGCCTGCTATCCTGAATGCTCTAATGGATAATATCATCGTTTCCAAGGATGATGCTTTACGATCTGAGCTCGAAGATTCGTTCGATTCCATCTTGCTATCGATGGATGAGTATGACGGACTAAATACAGCAATGAGCGTACTCCTTGCTCTTGTAAAGAACAATGATCACCGCAAACGTGCAAGTGTCAATGTCCGGCTGAGCAACTTCTTTGCCAAGTCTGACATTGATTTCTCCCGCTATCACCAAGACCTCATCCGAGTCCTGCTCATATCATTCGATGACTCAGACAAAGATGTCATCAAGGCGGCCTGGCTCGCCCTTTCAGAGCTTACAAAGCGCCTCAAGAAGGAAGAGATGGAGTCCCTGGTTTTCTCAACACGCCAAATTCTACAACAAGTGGGAGTGCCTGGTCATGATCTACCTGGCTTCTTGCTGCCGAAAGGCATCAATGCTATCCTTCCGATCTTCTTACAAGGTCTCATGAATGGCACCGCTGACCAGCGTGTCCACGCGGCCCTAGCGATCTCGGACGTGATTGATCGTACAAACGCTGACTCGCTCAAGCCATTTGTGACGCAGATAACGGGACCGCTTATTAGGGTTGTTTCGGAGCGCTCGGTTGACGTCAAAGCTGCTATTCTGCTAACATTGAACAATCTCCTAGAGAAGATACCTACATTCCTGAAGCCATTCCTGCCACAGCTTCAACGTACTTTCGCCAAATCTTTGGCTGATACGTCCAGCGAGGTGCTCAGGTCAAGAGCGGCAAAAGCACTCGGAACCCTTATCACAATGACACCTCGGATAGACCCGTTGATTGCAGAGCTAGTGACTGGCTCTAAGACGCCAGATCCAGGCGTACAGAATGCAATGCTTAAAGCGTTGTATGAAGTCGTTAGCAAAGCTGGAGCAAGTATGAGCGAGGCTTCCCGTCATTCAATACTGGGTCTCATCGATGGCGATGTAAGCCCAGCTGACGATGCGATGATAATCACCCATGCAAGGCTATTTGGAGCTCTTATCAAAAGCCTTCCAGTGACATTCGACGCCTCCAGTCTTATCAAGACGCGTGTGCTTACTACTCACATGAGCAATGCCACGGTATTGAATCTCAACTCGGTACTTCTTGAATTACCCACTAGATTGATCGAGCATTTCGCTTCAGAAACTCCCAATATCGTCTGCCAGGGTATTCGCAGCAAAAATGTCAGTCATCGATGTCTCCAGTATGGACATCCTAGCTAATAGACGTACAGACTTTTATCTCCGATAACTGTGTCCTCGCCGCAGGAAAGTACTTGCTTATGCCAAAGAATGCGTCTACCCTCGAATCAAGCAAAGCTATTATCGAAGCTCTAGCTGCAGCCACTGCACCTGGAGGCCCAGTGGACACTCGACGTCTGTCCCTTGTTGTCATTCGCACAGTTAGCCGCACGAACTACGATGTCATGAGCCCGCACCTTCCAGTCGTCGCACCTCCAGTGTTTGCCAGCGTCCGCGATCCAGTGATCCCGGTCAAGCTAGCTGCCGAGGCTGCTTTCCTATCATTGTTTTCGGTTGTAGACAACGAAAGCAAGGTGTTCGACAAATATATAGCAGATGCCGCGGCAGGAATGAACCCAATGACGAAGAGGAGCATGATCGACTATGTCAAACGAGTGGCAATCAGACTCGGTGCGCAAGCAAGGGAACGGAAAGAGGCCGAAGGCGGTGAGGGTGGCCTGGGACTGTCCAATGACGAACGAGAAGATGAGAGAGAGATATGGAGTGTGGGGAAGGTAGACCTCGGGGAGAAGACTTTCAGCGATGATTGAAAACGTGGCAACGTGGCATGATTTCGATGAATTTTGGAAGCATCAGCGTCTGTCGATGGGTTATCGAGCATAGCGGGGCGTTCCAAAAAGTGTCATTTGCATGTCAGTGATCATTGATCTAGTGGCAGAGGTGGTTTCAGACATAGATATCCTGCGGTCAACGGCCCAACACCGAATAGTTCCATACCATGATACTTTGCCATTCTAGCTAAGCCTGCTTGTGGTCATTCACCAGGTCAGGCCGAAGAATTGATCCGCGATCATAGAGACTCGCTTCCTAATGACTTACCCGAACCCTCCAAAACCCAGCGCCGTAGCTTGAACGAAGTGCATATGAGCGAAATGTACAGTACGACGCTTTGTTACTCATCTAGCTATTCGAGTCTGGAACGCCACCTTCGCGCTGTCACCCTCCCACTGTCACCTTCCCACTGTCGCTTTGTAACTTCACATTGTCGTCGTCTTAGTACCAAAAGAAGAGAGAAAAATAGCCCTAGGTAGTAGGCGTTCACTGTTCACCCACAACCCAAGGCTGCCGCTTACTCGTTTTCCTGCAGCTTAACCTTCTGCTTAGGTACTCTCTCTTCCACCTCGGCCCGGTCGGATAATTGGTAATAAAAAGGCGCTAATCCTTCATGTCTCCATTGTTCGACTCCACCCCAAAAAGATCGAACTTCCAGAAGAGCGTGTACACACCCTCCTGCTATCTCGCATAGCCCCGCTCAATTGGGCTCACACGGGGTTGCTATGATGAGATACAAAGAAGAAGAAAGCGCTGCCCACTCTGACTTGTCTAAAGAATGGAATACCTCACAACGAGCACCTCGGACTTGAGGTCGCTGCACCCTCGCATTGCTTGCTAGATCCGCCTAGATCCGCACCTCGGAATTATCCGGAAGCCAAATGTTGCCGGGCGGGCAAGAAAAGAGTATCGGAATCGCCGAAGATGCACGATTTCCGTGGAATTGAGTTCGTCTTGATGCGCAGTGCATTGCAGTGGGCATATTTGTAGGGAAAAGAGGAAGGTGAGGATGTGTTGAATGATCAGACAGCATCTCGGAGCGGTGAGAGCCAACGGATCAGTAAACACCGTGCTTGCATTTTGGGCTCCAGTCGTGTATCTTCAGTTGTTATATAAGAAGGCATCCTGTTTACTACAGGCCCCAACCTCAAAGAGCCTTTCGAGATTGGGCCTGTCAGAAGAAAGATAGAAACATGGTCGTGTTCAATTATCTCGTGCCGGCTCTGGTCATGAATGTATGTACAATGTCTCCTTCTTATGGGACTTCAAGTACCAGCCAGCTAATGCAGCCTCATCGACATGATCAGCTCACGGTACAGAACGTAGTACGTAGTGCCTGACCCAGCTCGCAAAGTATCCCGTCTCATAACATTCCTCAGTTACCCATTGGATCCGGCGACATCTCCACCGGTGGCACACTCATTCTCGGCCACATTACAACGGGCACGTTAGTCTCCGAGCCAGGGGTATGACAAGCATACCCAGCCCTCGTACCCAAATCCATTCTTCCCTCTGACAGTCCCCCAAGTTCGAAACCCCTATCAACGCAACAATGTCGCACACAAATGATTGGCCAACCATAGATCCATCCGGACTCTACAACCGCCCTGATTTCCTCGGCCTAGTCTCCACCGACGATGGGGCCTATCTTCAAATCCATGCCATGGGAATTCAACAGTCGACGCTTGAGGTAGCTGATATAATCACCGGAAAAACAGATAATGCCAGTGTTCCCTATGGTTCTGTCTACTCTGGTGCGTAGAATTTGACCACAGGGAGAAGCGCGCTAAGGGTCATGTCACATACAGTATTCGTCGTTAGCTTCAGAACGGGTTCTACTAAATACCAGAGCCTTGAAAACGGCCTTTTTGTGGCGAGCGAGACGGTCAAAGCACTTGGAAATGGCGACTTCCGAGTGGGTCTTAGGGTCAGTAAGGTGTTTGCCACTAAGACAAACGTCACTCTGACATGAATCAATGTACGGTACGGTACGTCGGTCCAACTTGCTTTTGATTCTGTGGAAAAGGCTAATCACTGCTCTCGATACAGGCAAACATAGGATATACCAATTTCATCTTGGCATACACGTCGTGATGGAAAGAAGGAGATCGACTGAGCCTCATGTTTAATGTCAATCAGAATGACCTTGTAACGATTATATGATAACAACCAAATATCGGAGTTGGTATGGGTGGATCGAAAGGCTTGCTCTGTTAGGCAACCTGACCAGAGAATGTAGAGGTTGAAAACACTTCCTGAGCTGCGTAGTTGTTATTGTACTGATTTCCACATTCTGCTATAAAGAAATGGAGGATCGTGGCCCATTGCTCTAGAGACGGGACCTCGGGAGGTAGAAAGTCTTGGCGGAACTGGAATTCCTCGCTTAGCCTTGCACTAGACAAGCGTGACAAGCCCACACTGATTGAGTCAACGACACCACTCATCAGTACAACATCACCCATCGACCACAACGGCCAACCATCCAAGATGTAAGCTGAGTATTCCCCTCGAGGCATAATGAGAATGTATCATGAGCTATTCGTCACGTCTGGTCAAACCTAACGTGCGGAGAATATGCACAACTCCGGATGCCCCTCCCCTTCCTTCACCGTCAAATCTGCTTCCAAGCTGACCCAACCCCTTTCACAGGGTGAACCTCCGCACTCAAAAGCGCCTCGCGGCCTCCGTCGTTGGCTGCGGCAAGCGCAAGATCTGGCTCGACCCCAATGAGATGAACGAAATCTCCAACGCCAATTCCCGCCAGACAATCCGCAAGCTCGTGTCCGATGGCCTCATCATCCGCAAGCAGGTCACCATGCATTCGCGTGCGCGTGCGAGGGAATTGACTGCCGCTCGACGGATTGGGAGACATAGAGGGTTCGGAAAGAGGAAGGGTACGAGCGATGCTAGGATGCCCAGGTATGCGTTTTCTGCTACAGCGCGATATCTATCAGGGTGCTAGGATGTGCAAGCGCAGTCATGTGTGTGCTGGACAATAGTTGGCTGATTTAGTGTCCCCCTCTAGCCAAGTGCTCTGGATGCGCCGTCTTCGGGTCCTCCGCCGTCTCTTGGTCAAATATCGTGCCTCAGGCAAGATCGACAAGCATCTGTATCACGAGCTCTACCACCTTAGCAAGGGTAACACTTTCAAGCACAAGCGAGCATTGGTCGAACATGTGAGTCATGAAACCCTACAAATCTACGAATTTTTTCTGACACACCTCTTCAGATCCACAAGGCGAAGGCCGAGAAGCAACGTGAGCGTATCCTGAAGGAAGAAATGCAAGCCAAGCGCGACAAGACCAAGGCAGCGCGCGAGAGGAGACAAGAGCGTATCCAGACAAAGAGAAATGCGTTGACTGGCGAGATGGAGGAGGAGGCGAAGAAGGAGTAGATTCTAGGTGGATCATAGCAAGCTGGTTGATGAGAGACCCTGGAGAAGACATCATGCAGGGCGAGATCAGCGGCAAAATCATAAGATGTGCTGCTTTTGTTGGCGTTGTCAGATATACGATGGTTACATCTGGCAGGTCTAGCATAGCAATGCACCCGCACGTTCTCTCGTAAACCGATGAATGGGTAACGCGTTCAGGATCTGTATCCAGTATCGGTGCCGTCCAGAGTCCAGTGAGCTACTTAGGTAAGTTCATAGTTAGATCTGGCTTGGATTCTTAGGTAGCAATTTTATGCCAAGCCATGGAAGATGTACCCCGATCTCACGACCGCCGCTTTATATCCGCGTGACGTGGGGGAGTCGCGTTAGGTAGTCTTCTCAGGACAGTCTACGTGCCCTTGCAGAGCTACTTTACACGATGACACGAGCATCTCAGGCTTTCAGTTTACGGGCACGGGGCTTCTCACTCCTCTCCCATGTCTACGACCTTCTCGACCCCCCAAAGCTCTCTCTCTCTACCTCTCACGGAGGTTGGCCCAACACCTCAGTGTCGCCACCGCTCCTCGCGAGTGACAAGTAGCCGATTTCAGACCTCAGCCTTGATCATGGTGCAGTCGCTCGTCCTAGCGCCATTGGCGCAAACGGAATCGCTAATGGTCTCAGAGTCTTACAACCACCAGGTCTTCGCGGATTCACGGCAGCTTACGACGCGTTCAGCGAGTCGGCGATCTCAAATGCACGGATATCCAGAGCGGCAGCACATGATATGAATTCACACGGGGGCTGTCAGAAGGATTTTGGAACATGAGAGGAGGAAAGTCGTTGGAAGCACACACAGCCGATGCACCAGGCCGATTTCCAGCTCGACGGCCAACGTAGTCCTACGGACGCACACCCCTGCAAGAGGCGTGTAACTGTCATGACTCACACCTCATCGAGTCTACTAGGTCCGGCCGCGCCCCGGCAAATGCTCAGCAGCGGACAAGTTGATGCGCCGGCTAATCCGGATGAGCAGACCACACTGCGGCTCCGGTCACAAGCATACAACGAACGGGCTCTACACGAAGTGGCAGATCGACGGCCACGGAGACCTGAGTGGCGAAGTGGGTGTTTGAGTTTGGGACTCTGGGGATGGCGGTTTGCAGGAGGGGGTTGAAGGGCTGTGGAGATTGAAGGTCGTCCGTGAGAGGATCATGAAATCATTGATGGTACTAGGACGGAACATTTCTTGAAGAGTCACTACGGAAAACACAGATATGCCCACTTGCAGAAAGTTCAGCCTCAGTTGAATCAATCGAGGATGATGATGATGAGGAGGAGGAGCAGGAGGAGGAGGAGGAGCAGGAGGAGGAGGAGGAGCAGGAGGAGGAGGAAGAGCAGGAGGAGGAGGAGGAGGAAGAGCAGGAGGAGGAGGAGGAGGAGGACAGTAAATGTGGATTCGTGGACTGCGTCCCCTTAGTTTCTATTTGCTGTGTCTCAGGACTGAGAGATAGATATCCGAAGAATACAAATCAAAGATGCAGATGGTGGTGAATGTGATGGCGAGCGTGAGCGTGGAGGTCCAGCCGGATTCAGATGAATGTCAAGATGAAGACGAAGGCCTCTTACGCTAATATTATCATGACAAGCTGGATCGCAGAAACGGTCCTGGCCTCGTACCCGCTTCCTTCTTCGCCACAACCGCCAGGACTCCCTTCGAATCGAGCCGAGGGTGAGCGATGTGATGGTCATGTTGGAACCGCACGTCTTCATCGCCAGTCTCGCAGAGATGCACGTCGTAGCGCGCCACAGCTGCAATCGCCACGCACAATTCCGCGTGAGCGAGGTTGATCCCGATGCACTTCCTTGGCCCTCGGCCAGATGCGAACTGGTGTTTTCGCCGTTCGTTGGCCGCGGGTCCGAGCCAGCGCTCGGGGCCGAAGGTCCCACGTCGGGTCCGCGAGTCAGCGTTACTTGTCCAAGACAAGGATCTGAAGCACAAGACGGTAGGAAGAGGATTTCGATAGCGAGAGGAGTCCTCCGACCTAAATCGAGGCTTCGATCACGGAAGACTTCGACGCACCATGGGTGTGGGAAGACGTCTTCGTTCGTGTGAACACACGAAGATGACATGCTCATGGGTGTTCCCGCGGGAATAGTATGTGATATAAAAGAGTATCACCAGCTGTGCACATGTCATACTGCCGCAATGTGTCGAAGCAATGCCCCGAATGGCCAGTTTCATATGTCAAGTTCTGGCCTCGTACAAGTTGGAAGAATGTCTTGCGAATGATCGTCTAAAGCACATTTAATCAATGTTTTGATCATCAAAAATAGTAGCATTCGGCTTACCAGGCAATGAATTTGGTGATATGCATCCAGAATATAGACCCTCTTGCTATGATCGCTGGGTAAATTGTGACTAGCAGGCAACATACGCTCGGCAGCCCAGTTATGGTCCACAGCAACGATACCATGAGAGGGGATAACATCATTCCATGCTTGATCTACTTCCTCCGTGACTTCACCATGACCGTTGCTGTACTCCGATTGCCATCAGTACTGGATCCAGCTCTCTCTTTGCGTTTCGGGACCCGCTAGTATAAGGTTAGTATCTCATCGCACCAGAGCTCTAGCAACCAACAGCCTACTTACTGTAGTTCAAGCTAGGGTGTTCTGTCATATGGTGTTGTCGAAAGACTGTGACCACGAGTAGAAGAGTTGACAAAGTCAGGAGACATAGTACCGCATCTTGCCAGACCCACGAAAGAATGTTGAGTAGTGCGTCGAACCTGTGAAATTCTCGATCCAATGATCTACCAGCTCACGGAGTGTATGACACTTTAGATTCGGGCATCATGCGGTATACGAAGAAGTGAGAATGAAATTGGAACTCGCAAGAAGGGTGAGTGAAATGTACACTTTATGGTGAGACTCTTCATGACACTGTGCATCAACCCGTTATCAGTTCCTGGAAACATACCGTCTCGCGCTTGGGCGAGCAATGGCGCCATGACGGCATTATGCAGGTTGAAAAGGTTGAAGGGGGAGTATGTGCATGAAGGACTGAAACGTACCTTAGGTAAGTAGGTATGTTGTACATGTTGTACCTTCCTTGCGGCCCTCGAACGTTGAGGTGGGGCCACGCTAAACTCAACGGGCAGGAATCAGGCGATAAAGTACCTTATGTCTCTGTGATCATCCTGCCAGAGCTGCACGCGGTCTTGCTGGCTTACGGACGAGTCGCTTTCGAATAGATCGAGGCTGTGATTGTGGTACCCTGAGTGCGCTCCCCATGTCGATAACTTGATGGAGGATCTTTCGACCTCCTGTCACTGATAGGCTCTACCTACTGAATGCATCGGCAGGCCGAACGCATGATTCCGCTTCCCCGCTGTCTGAGCATGGAATTTGTTCATCCACAATCCGTCGCCTCCCCCGAGCATCGTAAAAGCATAGAGCTTACGCCTTGCCTCACTGCTTTGCCGTGCGTCTAGATTCGGAGCTTTGCATTTTGCAATTGGTTGGCACACCGATGATGATCAATTTTGACCGCTGAAATGCAGCCGTGCGGGATTTCTTTTGTGAAATCCGGATCACGGAGGATTCATGCACTGTAACCCACCTGGACAGTGATCATACTATGCTGCGCCGTCTGTCTGCACTCCAACGCGCCATCATCCTACGCTCCGGATATTGCATGCATTCTTTGTCTCTCAAGTTGTAAAATGCAAAGCGTGCGGATTGTCGTCCCTTTGATGCCTTGCTGTCCCTGGAAAATGGCGTTCCCTCTACAGAATTTCTCACCACTGTCTTAATCCAAAGGTTTAGGAATCTCATAACTGAACGTTTCTGAAGTAAGAGCATGTCTGAAATCACCCCAAAAAGTGTCATTGCAGTGGGCGCAGTGCTTCCTGGCTTGGCTACAATCGCTGTGATACTGCGTTTCTACGGAAGGCTTTTCAAAGCTGCCACAGTAGGAGTCGATGATTGGATGATACTGTGTTCATTGGTATGTGAAACCTTGTCCACAATCTTCAGTATAGCTGACTGTATATACTAAATGTTTACACTATGCAGATTCTTACCATAGGGCTTGGTGTAATGCTGATCGTGGGTCAGTCGGACAGTGCGAACCTCTTTACGAGCAGTTGACATATCTCTACAGGCTCGGCTTTGGGTGGACTAGCACAACCTACGCCTCCAGGAAATGGGCCGGAAGGGTTTCTCACTGTTATCAACGATGCCCTCATTGTGACAGAAAAGGTCTTACCCCTTGGTTGGAAAGACGTGCACAAACAAGAAATCGCTAACACACGGACAGATTTACTGGGCATTCAGCCTGGTCCAATGTGTGTCATTTGGCACGGCGAAGCTTTCGGTTATCTTATTCTATCGGAGGATATTTCGTGGTCAAGTATTTGACATTATCTCGAAGACTATGATTGCAATTGTCATCACCTGGATGCTTTCATTCTTCTTGGCTATCCTATTCGAATGCGGGACAAACTACTGGGCCCTATGGTCAACGCTTGAAATTTTTTTGGCTCATTGTGTGGACGGTACAAAGATAATCAAGGCCTTCTCCATTTCCGACGTCATTACAGATGTGCTCATCTTGTCCATGCCAATATACTGGGTTAGTACATCCTGCTTCGAACTTATAGTTGGTATTTATTCAGTCTCAGATCTGGAATCTGCATATGCCCTGGTCGAGAAAGATTACTGTTACCGGCAGTTTTCTCCTAGGAGCGCTGTACGTGTGCTAGATTGCAGCTTCTCAACGAGTCTCAAACTAAAGAGATGGACAGGGCGATTGCTGCAGGAATTGCTAGATTGGTGATCTACATCCAGCAGACTACAAGTAAGTGTTTAGATACAAGCTCCATTTCGAGACGTGCTGATCCCGGGAAAAGATGCATTTTCGAAGCCTGCGGGCATCAGTAAGTCGTCGCCTTGTCCCAGCCGCAGATCCCTTATCTGACTATTCTCATCAGTGCTACTTACTACGCAATTGTATTGGAGCATGATTGAAATGGGGCTTTGTGTGATTGCTGCTTGCCTCCCAACCTTGCGGCCTCTTTTCGCAGAGACGTCAGCAGGACAGATCATCAACAGCATCCGCAGCATGTTCTCGTTGGATTCGGTGTCTTCTTTCTTCGCAAGACAACAACGGTCTTCGAAGGATGGCAGTGGTTACAATCAATTCTCGACAGCCTCTGAGACGCATATTGTGCCAAAGCCGTCTGACGAGTATCACTTGGGTGTGGAAACACATGCGATGAAGGATCTCGAAGGGCAATATCCTGTACCATCCGGTAGAATAATGAAGCACACGGATATTTCGAGTCACCAGAGCGCCAAGGGGCAGCAATCTTAGGTGGAGAATATTGTCGAGTGCTGCGACTCCTGCGATATAGTTGTGGTTCGAAGGTAGAGGCTAGTCGGAACGTAGCTGGCTTCAAATTTATTTCTCTTGGTTTATGAAAGGAGGTAGTGGAGCCCACACCTGAGAATATTAGAGAAGCTACGTCGAAGGTTTCGTGATCCGACATTGGAAGCTGATATGCTGGTGTATGTAGGCGAGGCGAATTAGGTGGAATGAGTACCTTAAGGTGCTGATCATTCGCCACAGCAGGACTGGGGGTTAGTCGGTCGCATACGAGTATCGCATATTCCGGGCTTCAGCTATTCATGAAGATGGCCATGGCGATGGCCGATGCTATTCATAGTAGGAGACACGTATCTCTTCATGGCCTATATAAACCTCCTTCCCACATGCATTTGACTCTTCAGTCGATTCTATCTCTCTCAGAGCAACTGCATACATTTGTCCCACCCGCCCGCGCCTGTATTTAGATATGGAAGGGGGTCCGACATCGATGGGGGTCCGATATCGAAAAGGGGGGTCCGGTACCGAAAAGGGGGTCCTGTGCTTCTACCTAGTTATTTCACTCCAGGTCATGTCGCAATAGATATGGGAGTTTTCCCTAGCGCTGGGGTACGAGAATATGCCTGTTCAGGCCTCTATTTGGTGGTAGACCCTGGTGCTGGGACGGCCCAATCACACATACACAGATCCTTTCACTACGTTGATCATGAGGTCGCGAAGACTAATCGCTTATGCCCGAGTGCCCGTGCCCGTGCCCGTGAGCGGGAGGAGGCTAGGTACGGCCGGGTGGCGACGGACCGGGAACGGTTTTTAGACCCCCCTCTTGACGAGGCTGGCCCATGTACTCAATGTAATGAATATATACGGAGTACTTTTCAATTATTCACTTATTCACTTATCGAGAAACATGAACTACAGCTGAAGTAAAAGGAAGTTGGATCACATCGTGTTGGACGGGTCTAGTCCTTTCCATGCATATCCTTCCATGCATAGATTACAGCCGTGTTGCCTAGTTCTTTGTTGTCCATGAGGTCTTATCTCATGGGCTCCCACCATAGATCATCATGCTTTTTATCATTCTTTCGCTGCACCTGCTGATACATCGTGCATCCGAGTGTATGCTCGAAAAAGATCATGATGACGAGGGCACGTGATTGACGTGTAAACGCCCAAATCAGGGACTGAAAAAGGGGCCATGGCGGCGAGCCAGTCCCCGGTGACAGCTGGAAGCGATCGGAGCAACTTACCACCGACGGCGGCGAGCCAGTCCCCGGTGACGACTGATGTAGCCTTCGATGAGACGAGGATAGTGATGGCTGGGGTTGCGATGGCCACGATCTTCATGTCATTTTGACTGCCCTGAATGAGTCAAAAGGCCGTATCCAGTATAAATGCGATACAGGTGTAGGGGAGGTCTCAGTATATCAGGAATAGCAGTCATAGGGGAAGAAGCGTAGGGAATAGATAACGCCATTGTTCCCTAACAACGACCACCTATGTATGGAATGACTCGAGCATTTCATCTCTTTGCCCCAATGTGCGTCCCTCTTTATGTACCGTGTTGCCTGACCTCGTCTATTGAGCCTTTCTCCGAGTGTCGTCGTCATGACAGCGTATCTGCGTTTCTGCAGGAAATCACCACCAAAGCCTAATCCTTCCTCCACCGCATCTTTTCGACGAAATCCTAATATTGTAGATCGCAACATCCTGGGCGAGATAATAAGAAATATTCAAAGCCGGCTCCTCGAGCTGCGCTCAGTGATCTGGGAGGCGCAAGTGAAGATTTGAGCTGCTACATTTTTATAATGAGGAGTTGATGCTGTGGGAAGAAAATTCAACGAGCGATCTAATACTCCATACACAAGCACTGACCGGCAACGAGGAGAAATCAGGGGTCACGCATCCTGATATGCTGAGGACTACGTAGAACCTGACGAGTATATATCCAAATCAAGGTCAATACGACGAAGGGGGGGAGTTACAAATATTGGTACCGCCTTCAGACTCCTCAAGGGGTCCATCCCCTGACAAGCAGGGTGTCCACATTTCCATGCTGAAGCCATTTTGGCAGCATGCTTATCCTGAAAATGACGTCCTGATGAATCGAAATGGGAGAACCCATATAGGAGACGCGAACCCAGCTCGTTGAAGCAGATGATGCACTGGATCCAAGGACAGTGAAGAGGGATTCTGCGTGGATCTGGCTCGTCCTTCACACTCTCGATGCAAGACGCCGTTGAACCAAAAGGACTTTTGTAGCGTAACCCCTGCTTAGTTTGAACCGCCAAGCCTTTTCGGAATTGCCTCGGATACACAGATGAAGACTGAGACTTCCTCACTTGCAGACCCCTCGGATTCATAGTGTTTTCCACTCCTACCTTTGAGTTGCCGTGCTTGAGATCCCTCTCCGATCCTCAAACATGGCTTCTCGGACGTCTTCTCGAAGTCCTTCTCGACGGGAAGGTCACAATGACCGGCACGACAGAAAACAAACATCTAGAAAATTGCGGCAAAAAGGCAGCGATGACTTCGAAGACCGGTGGGGGGACGAGGACTTTGTGGAAGAGGAGGAATTTGAGCAGTCACCACCAAAGAGAGTCCGCCTCGACGATGGAGCTGCAGCGCCTGCTCTACCGCCAGAGGAGGAACTTGATGAGGAGGCACAGAGGGAAAGGGAAATGGAAAGAGATCAGCTGGAGAAGGACGAATTTGCCAGGCGGCTGAATCTCAAGGATGCTGAGAAGACAAAAAAGCTAGTTGAGGATCGATCGTCTACGAAGGAAGGCAAGGAGGTTGCTAAACGTCGAGCGCTGGCTGAAAATGCAGCAGCGAGACAGGCGGCAATGCCAGACCTGAGGGAGAGGTCTAGGCAAGAATATCTCAAGAAACGAGAGACGGAAAGACTGGCTTTGCTACGGAAACAAGTTGCCGAAGAGACAGCAGAACTCCGAAGCAACCCAGACCTGACGAGGAGGGAGAAGGATGAATTCGCAAAGAACAGGGAGGTTCTACGCATTGCGGAGGAGAGGCTACGGATCGATGATCACAGGGATGGATACACAATGCCCGAGGACTACATCACAGAAAAGGGCAAAATTGATAGGAAGAAGAAAGAGGAGGCTCTCTACAAGCGCTACGTGGACAAGGACGAGCACGGCCAGGAGAGATATGTCACAGAGCAAGAGGAGTGGGAAAGGGAACAGACGGCCAAGGCGAAGGCTCAAATCTCTCAAAGCGAAAGGGTAGATGAGGGGGAATATGACTATGTGTTCGATGATGCCCAAAAGATCAATTTTGTCTTGGACACCAGGTTGGACAGTGACGCGAAGCCCTTGACAAAAGAGCAAAGAATGTTGCAAGAACAACTGAAGGCTGCCGAGGCGAAAGCTTCCTCGATTGAGGATACACGGAAGAGTCTTCCCATCTACACTTTTAGAGACGACCTCCTAAAGGCCATCGGAGAATACCAGGTCCTCATCATCGTTGGAGAAACAGGCAGCGGGAAGACGACTCAGATACCTCAATACCTCCACGAAGCTGGATACACAAAAGATGGTCTCAAGGTCGGATGTACTCAGCCTAGACGAGTGGCTGCCATGAGTGTTGCAGCGCGTGTTGCAGAAGAGATGGGGGTCAAGGTTGGAAACGAGGTGGGCTACTCGATACGCTTTGAGGACGCGACGTCGGATAAAACGATTCTGAAATACATGACAGATGGTATGCTACTGAGAGAGTTCTTGACCGAGCCAGACCTGGGAGCATACTCGGCATTGATGATCGATGAAGCCCATGAAAGGACGCTGCACACGGATATTCTCTTTGGGCTTGTCAAAGATATCGCAAGGTTCCGGCCAGAGCTGAAGCTTTTGATCTCTTCCGCGACCATGGACGCTCAAAAATTTGCCAAGTACTTTGACGATGCTCCAATCTTCAATATACCTGGGCGAAGATACCCTGTCGACATCCACTACACTCCCCAACCCGAAGCCAACTACCTCGCTGCCGCCGTGACTACCATATTCCAAATACACATCACGCAGCCAAGAGGAGACATTTTGGTATTCCTGACGGGCCAAGAAGAGATCGAGGCAGCCGAACTAAATTTACAGGAGACTGCGAGAAAGCTGGGATCGAAGGTACCTGAGATGATCATATGTCCAATATACGCCAATCTCCCCTCCGAACTACAGAGCAAGATATTTGAGCCAACACCCCCAAAAGCCAGAAAAGTCGTCCTAGCCACCAACATTGCAGAAACCAGTCTAACAATCGACGGTATTGTCTACGTGATAGATCCGGGCTTCGTGAAGGAGAATGTCTATAATGCCAGAACTGGCATGGAATCACTGGTAGTCACTCCCTGCTCGCGGGCCTCTGCAAATCAAAGATCTGGCAGAGCTGGGCGAGTGGCTCCTGGTAAATGCTTCCGCCTGTACACCAAATTTGCTTTCCATAACGAGCTCGACGACTCGACCATGCCTGAGATTCAACGGACGAATCTCAATAGCGTGGTGCTTCTGCTGAAGTCTCTTGGCATCAACGACCTGATGGAGTTCGATTTCATGGATGCCCCACCTGCTGAAACCCTCATCCGCGCCCTCGAAAACCTCTACGCCCTGGGCGCTCTGAATGACAAGGGCGCCTTGACCAAGCTTGGCCGTCAAATGGCTGAGTTCCCAACAGATCCAATGCTAGCCCGCTCCGTCCTCGCCGCCGACAAGCATGGCTGCGTCGAAGAAGTGCTCTCCATCATCGCCATGCTCGGCGAATCCGCGTCCCTCTTCTACCGCCCCAAAGACAAGAAGATGCTGGCCGATAGTGCCCGCGCACGCTTCACCATCAAAGAAGGTGGTGATCACTTCTCCCTACTCAACATCTGGAACCAATGGGTCGACAGCGACTTCAGCTACGTCTGGGCGCGCGAGAACTTCCTCCAGCAACGAAGTCTCACCCGCGCCCGCGACGTTCGAGACCAACTCGCCAAGCTCTGCGACCGGGTCGAAGTCACCATCACCTCCGCCGGCGCCCAAGATCTCGTGCCCGTCCAGAAATCCCTCACGGCCGGATTCTTCCCCAACGCCGCGCGCCTGCAGAAAGGCGGCGACAGTTACCGCACCGTGAAGAACAGCATGACGACGTACCTCCACCCCAGCAGCACGCTGTTCGAGGTGAACCCGAAGTGGATCATCTTCTACGAACTCGTGCTCACGTCGCGGGAGTACATGCGGGGCAGCCTGCCGATCCAGGCGGAGTGGCTGGCCGAAGCGGCACCGCATTATCACAAAAAGAAGGATCTGGAGGCGCTGGGGACGGATAGGCGGATGCCAAAGGGGCAGGGCGCCGCGGGGGCGAAGAGTAAGATATGAGGGAAAATATCATAGTATCAAAAGTATCCTTTCGCAAAATCCCCCATGCTCAGAACTGCTTCGCCTACCCGGGTCTCGTCGGACTCGCCACAACCTCAGCTCCGCCCCCGCCATCCCCTGCACCCCACGCCTTCTCGCTCCTCCACGTATCCCAGAACCGTCCCGAAATCCCAACCGAGAAGAACCATCGACAGCTACCGCATACTCCCGCATAAAATCCGTAGTGGGACGGCCCCTTCCGTCGGGTATGATCCGCCTCCTTCAGCGTCCTGCGAACGGCCGACGAAGGCGGTACGAGGTATGATGTAACATTGCCCCAGTGCAGGAGATCCCAGTGGCTCCTTAACCTACCTACACCGTTCCATCCAAACATCTCCTGCCGCGCAGAGAATAGGACTGTGCGAGGGCGCCGTAAATAGTTGTTGCACTTCGTGTTTCCGTCAGATGAGCCTGCCCAATGGTGAAATGGGTGTCGATCAGAGCGGCAAGATCTCGCAGTCGCGGAGCCGTGAAGCCGGGCTCTCCTTCTGCGGAAAAGGCTGGGTGATGATGGCGGTTTAGACGTCGCCCACGGCCTCCGCCGCAACCTCCGTCAAGAGGGTGGTCCGCCGCCGAAGATTGCGGAATACGAGGCAGGACGCCCGATGACGAGGACAGCACCAGTGCCTTGGCAGACTCAGCAGCCAGAAGCAGGAAGGCGAGTGAAGGCGTTTTGCGCATGAGTACTACGATCAGCAGCGCTAAGATGGGGTCGTGGCCGACAATATACTCAATTCGGAGATGCAACGGAATATGGTCCGAGAGACATGGCCCAAGAATCAAAAACCCCGCTCCTCCCTTATCGACGACGCGGCTCTGCGCGCGAAGCAAAGCTTTCCCGTGGGCGACGCGTCATCCATTCGCGAGTCGAAAAGGCACCAGGACCCGAGCACTGTGTCTTCCGGGGACGAAGCGCGAGCGCTCGATGCGCATGCTCGCCGGTCCAGATGCCACGACCAGAGTTGAACCCCGTCGGGCATTCTTCCACCCCCTGCAGAACTCCCAACATCGGAACCAATACTACCCCCATACACCTCCTCCAGCTCGTCGCGACGTCTCAAGACCCACCGGCTTCTCAGCAATGGCTCGACCCCCGGATCAAATATCTTCCCAGCGCGGATCCTGCGGCGTGGACTTCAAAAACCAGACAAGACCCGCGCCACCAAAGCCGTGCCATTGACCGCGACCGGAAAGCGTCGACATACCTCACATGCACATCATGCCATTGTCGGGCGGCGCACGGGATCTACCTACACCAGCGCGGGGGAAGGCCGAGGGGCCGCCGTCTGCTCCGGGATGGAAGCCGAAGATAGCGCGGGAGATGATGATCGAGGTGACGGAGCAAGAATGACGGTCCAGTGAACGGGTTGGCTTGGAGACGTTCTCCGCAGGCGGGACTCGATGGAGACGTGGAGCCTCGCGAAGCACAAGCTTGATCTTCGAAGAATCTCGGGGCGTCGGACGATCCGAGAGGCGCAGGGCAGCTCGCTGGATGTGATCTGTTAGTCAAACCCGAAGGGAGAAGCGCGGGTGTGGTTGAAAACGCATGCACGGTGTAAATGGTCAAATGCGATCCTTGAAGTGCTTTAGCAGAGTGAGAGATAGCGGAGGCGGTATGAAAGCGAGAAGTGTCATCAGTTCATTAATGCGTTCGTCATCCAAGTGGCAGCTATTGTGTCCGGCCATACCTACCGGCCGTCTGCAAAGCCCAGACACCGCCTCGCTACATGAGTGTGCTATAACCAAGTCACCAATCATCTCCGTCTTCTGACAACCCCGGAGGTCTCATCTCAGGATCAGGCCAATCCTCGCCTTCACCCAGTCCAGGCCACTCCCTCACCTCGTTAGGATCGAGCCGATCTTTGATGACGCACGGATCACTGTAGCGCCCCTGGCATACCTTTCGTCTCCCCAGATGTTTGAATCTTGGGCCAAGGGGACCATTGACGTAGTGATATTCACCGGCAAAGCCGTACTGTCTGTTGTCGCTCAGTGGATAGAATTTGTCGCCCCATTTCCCCGCGAAATAGAACCATTGAGTGGGGGCGTCGGGTGTTCGATTGGAAGCGTACAGCGTATCAGTCACATGATTGTACGTGTACATATGAGAATTAAGAGCAGGGTCCCAAAGCGGGCCGCGATCTGTTTCGTCGTGGAGGATTCCGAGAGGGAGGATATACGGTTGTGAACCTGGCGTTGCGTACATTGCATGGGTACCAACGGCAGAGTAAACAACGGGCTATCTCACATTAGCAGGCGGGGTCAATCACAGACCATTCCATACTTACTCTCTTTCCAATTTTCTCCACGGCAGAGTAATTATACGCTGAACCAAAAAAATGTTCACTAACGAATACGACTTTGGGCTTTCCATTTTTGAACCGAACAAGGGTATGCTCCCAATCGCCAATGTGATTACCGAATCGGATATTGAAAACGACATTTCCCAGGTTGTAGCTGTAGAAGAAGAACCAAAAGGCATCCACAATCCCGTCACCCTTGTCAATCGATAATAGTACAGCGGGAGCATCGCTACGCCCGCCATGGCTTTGCTTTCGGATCTGGCCCCTACTAGTTTGAGGCTCGAGGTGGTCGGCCTTCTCATCGTTAGTGAAATCATCAGGTATATTGATCTGTCCACCAAGCCAATCTGGTCGGTCCTCAACGTTGTCGTTACTCGTCAAGAAGACATGGCGCCCATTCTCGAACTGGTTCAGCTGGTCCAGATTTGATAGGTTTGATTGCGGTAGCCCCCGTATAGGTGTGTAATTTAGCTCTGGTGTGATATGAAACAAATGCTCTCTAATGTCACACGGCCAGAATTGTTCTTCGGAGTTCAGGTGGACTAAAGGTGCATAGTCGAGGATGTATTGAGGGATATCATGCATTACGCGAGGATCGTTAGCCAGATCTTCTGGCCTTGTCTTCATGTCGACAAACGAGGGACCATGCCAGCCACGACCGGGATCACAAATTGTCGACCAGGCGTCGACTCGGGCTTGGAGCCATGTAGGAATGACTGGAACGGTACGTAGGGCTGTAAAGATGAAGGCTACCATAACGAAGCCTAGCAGGACTGGTATCTTCAGGGAGGTCCTGCGATTCTCAATACGCACGTCTTGGGAACGGGTGAATGGCGGTAGAGGGTTCCTCGGAGCTTTCTCGACACTGTTGCCTTTTGCCTCCGCAACCATACACACGATTTCTTGTGGTATCTTCTCTTTATGACCAAGCCCGCCCTCCAGCGATCTGGGCGAACGGCTCATTGCGGCCTTTCACGCCTAGCTTAAGTTCTGCAGCCGCCCTAACACTCTCCCTCTTACCACTGCGATCTCTGCGAAGGGCGAACTCAGAGGCTGGTCATATTCATATCCCACGACAGTGTGGACCATTGACTCGGAATCTATGAGAATCGATGATCAAATATATTGTCAGCGACTGCACGTCTATTGTACGTATGATTGAATGATATCGCCCAACAGAGCATAATACGAAGCTTCAAGGGAGGCTGGGTTTGAGCGGTGACCGTGATACAGATGCCGACTGTGATTGATTGGTTGCGTCCGCCAAAGGTGCACAATGTGCCCGTTGACGGCGAGAAGCAATTGGAGACTGGCGCGGACACTTACCACTTTGATTAATAGATACTTGAGAGTGTAGCCATCTTAGCCGATATGTATAGCTGATGAATGATAGCAATATAGCAAGGCAATGTGTACAAAGCCGTTGTCGCCTCTTGATGATCTTACTGCTTACATCATCAAAGAGGCCAAGCTTTTGAGGCTTGCAGATCATCCGAAGTTCGGCAATGAGCGGGAAGTCGGAGTGCCAAGGAACGTTAGTACGAAAAAGGCGATCGGCCTTGGCACACTCGTACAGCTTCAGATCTGAGTGCGGACGGTGCGGACGGCTAACTCGACACCGTCATCCCGACCCGTGCAATCATCAAACGGCGAGGCCATCACCTCAGCTGACCTTGCGACTCTTAGCCCCTCTCTGTTGCTGGCTTTGGGGCTGAAGACAGCAAAAGCGACGGGAGAGAGCTTAGTGCCTGCTTCTAGAGCACCAGATGCCGAAACCCCACAGCAGAGAGACGGAAGATTTGATTGCAGAACAAAGCACTCCGGCACGGGATACGGCGACTGGTACTTTGGAACGTTCTGGCATGGCAGCAGCCGGTGATGTTGATATGGAAGATGTATGATAGAACAAAGTCGGCTCATTCACCTTATACGAATTACATTTGTGATAAGTCTGATAGAAGACTCTTGCATTCGTCTGCAAATCCAACAAAACCCATCCCCTGCAATCAAGGCTCACAGTCCCAATGTGTCAGAATTACATTTCAGATATCTTAACCGGACTTGCCTAGGAGCCCTTTTCCACACCTGATATTGGGCCTTCAATAGATTGTACGGCACTCGGCCTCGACAACCCACCCACCAGCTCGCCAGGCGGCTGAGTCAAGCTACGCCCCATGGATAGACTTTGCAAAGGGGACTATTTCCTTCTACCAAGCGTGTTCTCTGCTTGCTTTTATACTCTCAAGTACGACCCCAGCGGGTTGAGAGACCTTCCTAGACTGACTAACTTGGCTGCGGATGATTTGGCCTTTTAGAACAGTAGGCTGCGGGGGCGCATAGAAGGCTTTAGGTGTTGATGAACGAAAGATGGAGACATTGCGTCCATCAGATGTACAGAGGTCCATGGGTCAATTGTAACATGACATGGGGGTCACAAGTGTTGTAGTCAAACAGTTTCAGAACACAAACTCGACGCGCTACTGGAATACGAAGTCCAAAGACTCAGACTAAGCTCTAAGCTATCTAAGTATTTCTGCCATGTGAGATTAGAATGAAAGTCGAAAGACCTACCGCCTTTCCCCGTGACCACCCAGGATACTCTGAGGCGATAGTAGGATGACCGACGCGGGCGATTGTAGGAGGAAGTACTGGTCGAAAGGAAAGGGCGGAGGTAAGGGAGAAGGAAGGATGCGGGTTAAGACGAGGACGAGGACGAGGACGAGGACGAGGAGCGGAGGTGGACGGCGAGGTTACGGTAGGTGAAAGGAAGGAGGTTCGGCGGCAGGAATGTCTAGCAAACTTTTGTTGAGGTGATGTGGTCTATGGAAGGCTTCGTCTCGATGGTACAGGATAAGGAAGCTCCGCCGTCGGATCGAGATCTAGAAACGAGCTGCTGACCATTAAGCCATCTTGACAACTACCCATACTCCAGCAGTTTCGCTTGTGAGTTAGAGACAGACGGGGCCCACGCAAAAGGAAATGAGAGTCCGATACTTAACCTATCTGAAGACTCCGTCCATGTCTACACTTTTGCTGCCATCCAAGCTTTAGATTCGACAACCCTTGGTACGATCAATAACCTCCACTGCCGAGTCTCTGAGACGCATGTCCGTAAAGAATGTCTACTCGGCGGTATCGAGCTCGTCGTGAGCGGGGATGGGAGAACCCACGTCAACTAGAAAGACTGATCAGCGGACTGTCTAACTCTCTTGTAACAGATAGAGCTACCCTTGCGGTCGTCCCCATTGGTGTTTTCACGGTCATCCTCGATGTCGCGACGACGATCTACATCCTTCATTTCGCGGTCTCTGTCGTCTGGGCTTCGAGAGCGGTCTCGATCGCGCCTATCGTAGTCGCGCTCGCGACGATCGTCTTTGCGAGGAGAGTAGTCGCCTCTACCACGACGAGGTGGAGATGCTGATCGGCGACGAGGAGAGCGGTCACGACGGCTGCCTGGACCACGGTCACCACCCCGTGCGTCACGGCCGGAGTCAAAACGCCAGGATGCGGAAGGAGGCGTACGGGCCCACTAAGGTAGCAATCAGCTTTGCTCGCGAGAGGCGGTCTTCAAGACGCTTCGTACCTCAATTTTCAAGACATCATCTCGGCCAAGACGCTTGTTGTGCATCTCATGATAGGCATCATCTGCGTCACGGCGACTCTCGTATTCGACGAAAGCGAATCTGCTGATCGTGTGAGTATGCACAGACCTTTTTAGAACAGAGCCAGTGCCGTATCTAGGGGACATACAGTCTGCTTGCGGCGCTTCGTGGAGCGGGAATGTCGCAGCGCACCAGGCGTCCATAGCTAAAGGCGTATTAGAGTAAAGGCCGACTGAGGCGATGGGACAGCCGCAGAATGGAGACGGTAGGACATGAGTGGACATCGTGCCCATCAATCGATGGCTTTGGAGGGTAGGCTAGGACGGAGAAGGGAGGTTCGTAGGGACCATGGGCGTACCGTTCGAATTCGTAAGCTAGATCACGGGCTCGCGTCCCATGGCCGAAGCCAGTGACGTAAAGAGTTGTACTACCTCCTCGTGACATGATGAGGATGACGGGCTTTCCTTGTAGGTACTGACTGAAGAAGGGGGTAGGGGGATAAAGGAAGATATAACAATGTTCTGAATCCTGGTGAAATAGGTATGGAAGAGATTGAGGCCGCAGAATCGGCCGAGACTTCTACTCTTACTTCAACTAGTTAGCGTAAAATGGGTCTAGCATCCGAGGATCTCAGAAAATTAAAAATTCAATTACTTGCATCTTGCAGGGGCAAAATCCTATGAACCTGCCCAGTATCTGTGAATTGCAAGGCGCGCAATGGCTTCATAATCTGATCTCTCCTCACGACGCTGCTGAGATTTCACGGCGTTTCCCCTCAAATCGCTCTAATCCAAAGGCACAGCCCAAAGGGGGCAAGCTTTGCAAAGGGGCCAGACCCAAAAATAAGGCTACCTTCTACTCTGTACCCAACGCACTGAAAACAACTTTGCACACGCGTACAGCGAATTGCATTTCATGGAATCAGCTTTCGATCGTCAAGAGGCCGTGTCGTTTCTACATTCGCCCCGTCGGCCACACCTGTATGCCTTCCTGGCGACAAGTTCCCAAGGTTTGCGTTGCAGATTGTCACAACCTCAAAGCTCATCGAACCACCGCATAATACACACATTCCCTGTTTCACATCGAGGTTGAGGAGCAGTCCGAACCCAGAAGTCCTTCGCGATGAGTGTCGATCGGAAAGAGCCTTCGCCCGTGGCCAGGGTAGAAGGCAAGAACGTTTGGGTAGAAGGGCAAGAGTCCCATCGTCCTGCTCCACTATCACGGATGTTACAGCTGCGGCATACGATTGCCCAGCCCGTTTTCGCTGCTTTCTTGGCCGGAGGCGTCGCTGGAGCCGTCTCCAGAACGGTCGTGTCGCCGCTCGAGCGTCTTAAGATTCTATTCCAAATACAGAGTGCAGGGAGGACGGAATACAAGCTGCCTGTTCGGCAAGGTCTCATGAAGATGTGGAGAGACGAAGGCTGGAGAGGCTTTATGCGAGGGAATGGGGCCAACTGTATACGCATAATACCCTACTCTGCTGTGCAGTTCTCCAGCTACAATTTCTACAAAAAGGTAAGCAGGGCAAGCCAGTGTTATCTGTGTCATTTGG
Source organism: Platismatia glauca (assembly GCA_963556305.1). Taxonomy (NCBI): domain Eukaryota; kingdom Fungi; phylum Ascomycota; class Lecanoromycetes; order Lecanorales; family Parmeliaceae; genus Platismatia; species Platismatia glauca. The sequence goes on from OY745770.1 coordinate 122,412, forward strand.
GCCTACTCTCGTACCATCAAGGACCGTGCTAATCATATACGAAGCAGATCGCAGGAGTTCAGCAAGGTGTCCCTACAGCTCCTTGGAAAAATCTTTTATTTGGAGGGCTTGCGGGCATAACATCAGTGACCTTCACCTATCCGCTCGATCTCGTGAGAACTCGGCTTTCTGTGCAGACTGCAGACTTTGCTGGGCTTACCGAGGTGGAGAAGAAGAATATGCCTGGGATGTGGAAGATAATGGTCAACGTGTATAAGACTGAAGGGGGCATTCTCGCGTTATACGGTGGCTACCTACCAACAATAGCTGGTGTTGCGCCATATGTGAGTAATATCCCATCATACATCGCTATTCTCCCCCTGACGTTCTTAGGTTGGTCTGAACTTCATGACGTACGAGTGGATGAGGCAGTACTTGACACCTGAAGGTGACAAGAACCCTTCAAATTGGCGAAAACTCTTTGCAGGTGCTATTTCAGGAGCCATCGCTCAGACTTGCACTTACCCTCTGTATGATACTCTCTTCGCGCTCCTGGAGATGAATACTGACCATTGCAGTGATGTTCTGCGCCGCAGGTTTCAAATCAACAAGATGAAAAGCATGGGCTATAAGTACAAGGGGATCTTTGATGCCATCAGAATTATCGCGTCCCAAGAAGGCTTCCGCGGTTTCTACAAGGGCATCGTACCGAACCTACTCAAAGTTGCCCCAAGCATGGCCAGCAGTTTCTTAAGCTTTGAAATTACCAGAGATTTCTTTGTTCGCATAGGAGAAGACGACGACTCTTGAATTTCGGATTTTTACAATAATATGCGAACCCTGTCAATCTGTGATGATGATGCACATTAGGGAAGAAAGATACCCAAGAACCACATTCGGAATTGAATTCTTTGTTGATATTCGGCGATTTGTTACGAGCATGGCTGACAGCGTTTGGGAAGGTCATCAAGCTGCATTTGGAGCATACATGTTGCACTGGTCTCATAGATAGTCAGATCAGCAAGCCTCTCTACTTAATGGAGAGGCCACTGTATCTGGAAAGGTACTGCTAAAATAGATGGATCTAGCATAGATGTACAACAGGGCCCTCAGAAACAACATGGGAAGAGGATAAAGAAGCCGCACTTAAGTCATAATCATAACCACGTCTATATAGTATATGCCAATGTCAGACTGCCATGCATCGCAAAAAGACTGTATGTTTTTCCAAATCACAGCTAAAACATTCAGCCCTACATCGGGCAAAATAAGCGAGCCCACGCAAAGATATCGCGCTAGCAGAAAGGGTAGCAAATCCGCACTTCACCCTTTTCTAGCATCGACAGCAACCATCGACAATCAACGACAGCAAAGATGGGTGAGTCTTTCAATCCGATACCATCGCTCCTATGGGATACATTACTTCTGAGGAATTCCGCTCTCATGATCCCATACGCAATCGAGGAAGCCTCAATGCTGTGGAATGAAGAAAGCTAACTAAGTTGCAATCCTACAGGTATCGACCTCGACAAGCATCACGTGCGCAGCACTCATCGCAAGGCCCCCAAGAGCGACAATGTCTACCTCAAGCTGCTCGTCAAGCTCTACCGCTTCTTAGCTCGTACGTTCCGCATTACCTCCAATATTCACTACCTCCGTCCCTCCACTCCTACATCCCACATGCAACCCTCTCATACGCCCCTTCTGACACCCCCACTTCAGGCAAAACGGACTCCAACTTCAACAAGGTCGTTCTCCGCCGCCTCTTCATGTCCCGCACCAACCGCCCCGCGCTCTCCCTCTCCCGCCTCAGCATGCTCGCCTCCCGCGGCACCAGCGAGAAAATGGCCCCAACGGACAAAACCATCGTCGTAATCGGTACCATCACCGACGACACCCGCCTGCTGAAAGTGCCCGAGAAACTCACCATCGCGGCCCTCCGCTTTACGGCTACCGCGAGAGCCAGGATCGAAAAGGCGGGCGGGGAGTGCTTGACGATGGATCAGTTGGCGCTGAGGTCGCCGACGGGGAGCAACACGTTGCTGTTGCGGGGACCGAAGAACGCGAGGGAGGCGGTGAAGCATTTTGGGTTTGGGCCGCATAGTGGGAAGGTGAGTTGGCTTGGGGTGGACAGATGGCTGTGGAATCGTTGGGGAGGTCGAGAAATGTGATGGCTGACTTGTTTGACGATGCAGAAACCATATGTTGAGAGTAAGGGAAGGAAGTTCGAGCGTGCTCGTGGGAGGAGACGATCTAGGGGGTTCAAGGTCTAGATGGTGGCTACGATGGGAAGGCTATCTGTGCTCTAGACTCGATCGTAAATGGATGGATGGATGGCTGGAGGAATGGATGGAAGAGTGGAGAGTTTGCTATGGGCCTTGCGAGAGATGGAAGGTCGGGTGGTGCAATCAATGAAATTGCAAAAGGTCATGGCTTCTCAGATTGCAATGGACGAATTCCTAGAATCTATGTTCCAAACCACAATCTCTACCCGTGGAAACTGTCTAACGTAAGCTGAAAAGGACGATTTGAACTTTTGTATTGATTGGCACTTTTCCTGAGCCGGAACTCCTAATTCGTAGAACGCACTCATACCGATTCCCTCACCCATCCAACGACAACCTCTCATGCCTCCACTTCTTTCCACCATCTCCGTAATCCCCTGCCACCTGCCCACACCCATTGATCCGATACTTATAAATCATCAACCCCTCCAACCCCACGGGCCCCCTCGCATGGATCTTATTCGTGCTGATGCCCACCTCGGTGCCAAAACCGAACCTCATACCGTCCGCCATCCTCGTGCTCGTGTTCCAGAAAACGCAAGCCGAATCCACGCCGGATTGGAACTGGTTCGCTATTTCGGGGGAGGAAGTCAGGACGGCGTCGGTGTGCTTTGAGGAGTGGGCGTTGATGTGGGCGACTGCGAGACTGCAAGAGGTGCTGGGGGAGGCATCGGGAGGTGTGGGGATGGTTTTGATGGCGAGGATCGGAGCGAGGAATTCCGTTGTGAAATCTTCTTCTGTTGCGTCTTGAAGGATCATGGCCTCGTTCTTTGGGATGGCATTGGAAAGGGCACCTTTGGATTCGGAGTCGCAACGGAGTGATACACCTTTCTCCAAGAGAGCTGATGCTACTGCGGGAAGAATAGTGGAAAGTGCAGCTTCGTCCACAAGCAACGTCTCGACCGAATTGCAGGCAGCTGGATAGCCCAGCTTAGCGTCTATCAAGATCTTCACAGCCATCTCTGGATCTGCATCCTTGTGGATGTAGATGCTACAAAGACCATCCGCATGACCCAGGACTGGAATGCGAGTGTTATTCTTGATGTATCGGACCAGCTCGTTAGAGCCACGAGGTATAACGAGGTCGATATATCTGTCGAGATCGAGAAGTGAAGCTATGACATCTCGGGCAGTGACGAGTTGGATCGAAGCATTGGGGACGAGGGTTTTGGTCAAGGCGCTTGATATGGTGGTGGAGATGGCACGGAAGGACAAGGTTGTTTCTTTGCCGCCTACATCGGTGTAAGTTTTACGATATCGGGGATGCGCAAGGGCGCAGTCACCTTTAAGGATAGCAGCATTTCCAGACTTGATAGCCAGAGACGCGATGTTGGCAATGACTTCCGGACGTGCTTCGAAGATTATCAACAAAACCCCAATTGGGCATGTCAATCTTTCTAGGTCAAGGCCGTCATCGAGCCTTGTTCTGAGAGTAATCTTATTGACTGTCTCGTACAAATCTCACAGAATCCATGCGCCACAGAATCAGAGGATCTCCTCCGCCGGATACTGTGGTGCAAGACTTCTGCAAGAGCCGTCGTACGATCCATCAGCCTTCGTATTTTGCACTTCTTCATAGAAATCCCTCACCAGGATCTTCAAGGTCGCGAACGTCCAGTATGCCCTGCAGCATATCTTCCCATTTCCCTTTCCTTCCCAGATCTAGTCTCTTGAGCACACTCTGACTGAGCTCCCCATCTTCAGCTGCCTTCGTTGCCAACTCCAAATCCTTTGCATTGGCAGCTAGAATGGTATCTTTTGCCTCTTGCAAAGCCCCATATATAGCTGTCAATGCATCATTACGAGCTTGGGTCGATAGTGTGGCCAAATTTCGAGAAGAGGTTGAGGCTGCTTTAGCCACTTCCAGCGGAGAAGAGTCTGTCAACGACATCTTGCAGGGAGGACACCAGCCTACAATACAAAGGAACGCCAATGACTGATGCCAGATGCAAAATTCAAAGAAAGAGATGCTGCCCTGGAAAACTGGGAAGCCACTAGGCGAACTGTTGAACTAGAGCTGTCGAGACAGAGGTCCTTTTGCAAATAACAATCCTCGCTAGCACCGTTGCCTAGTATAAGATAATGACCTTGTGGGACTCCTCACAATTTGACACTCAGACTCACGACAAAAAACCACCAAACGGACAATCCAAGGGATGATCCACTGCACGCTATAGCAGTGGGTTGGGCAATTGCATCAGTCATGCAACTTTCATTTGGCCTAGTTATTTATTTCCTCTATTTATGTGAACCTACAACCAGCGGCTACGGCGGCTTTGTCTTAGTGGTTTGGGCGCTTACAGTCTTTTTGATCACCCGAAGATTACCCATCACCAGATGGGTCACTCTTCGTGAAGTGTGAATATTTCTCGACAAATCCTAACAGCAAGACTTGAGAGATCAAGAAACAAAGACCAACTGCTATCCACCATGGATGCACTCCTCCCTCAGCTTCTCTCATTTCCTCCCCATCCAGAACCTGCCAAACCACTATCGGATTCAGAGTACGACAAACATATCAAGAATTTGGTTCACCACATCAACACGATACCTGCAAGCAAGCTCACCTCGGGAGTGCCTGGAGGAGGTGATCTCCTCGATGTATGTGTATCTTCTTCAGGTGTAAGAGCTTGCCTGGAGCTTTGACTGACATCATGTCTCTATACAGATCATTGATCCCTCGAAAAACACGCTCCCGTACCTTTACACATTACTCGCTCACATCTGTAGCTCTCCTAGCAAGCAAAAGGTTGATTCAATGTCCGATGCATTCTCACCAGGATCAGCACTATGGCAGAAGATGTTGGACTTCATGGAACGTTTCGATGACCGTCAGATCAGATACGCAGGCACTGAGCTTCTCCGGCTCATAGACATTACAGCTGTCAAAGCGCAGCGAGTGTCACAAGTAAGCCCTCCATCTGCAGACGATATGCAAAAATAAGGACCTAAAGACGTCTCCAGCCCTGGGCAGCCATCCCTCCTATTAGATCGGCCATACTCCGCGTGGACGAGTCAGGCTCGACTTTCACATCGTCACATACCATTTTCACCCGCTTATGCCTCGAAGCACGTGCCTACACCGCAGCGTTACCCGTACTAGATCACAGCATCTTCCACTTCCCGTCTACCACAAACAAAGCGGCTGAGAATAGCATGTCTCCTCACCTCTCCTCGCATCATGACTCCAGTTCCACCTTCATCACACTAGACTCAGGCTTATCCGCCAAGCTGGACTATCGAAATCACCTTACCTACTTCCTCTATGGAGCGATGATCTTCATGGGCCTAAAGAAATGGAAACGAGCAATCCTTTTCCTTGAAGTTGTCATCATGTCGCCGGTGGCCAGCAATATCAGCAAGATCCAAGTTGATGCTTACAAAAAGTGGGTGCTCGTTAGCTTACTTCATAAAGGACATGTAAGTGATGCATGTGAACTTGAGAAGCATCAAGAGAGCTCTTTTTGACAGTGTCATCTGCAGCCTTTGTCATTGCCCAAAACAACAAGTCAACAGGCTACAAAGCAGTACCACGCAACTTGCAAGGCCTACGACGGACTAGCCGAGATTTTTAAAGAAGGTATCCAGAACGAGGAGTCTGATCAGAGACTCATCGCGGAAGCTACTGCCGGTGAAGCATTGTGGGGTCCAGTAAGCCACCTAGTATTCTTTAAGAGTTCTGAGCCCCTTTCTTGAAGATTTCTAATAATATTCGCCAGGACTTCAACCGTGGCCTGATGGTACAAGTGATCCATGCTTTCCGCCAATTTTCCGTTCTACAGCTTGGCAAGACGTTTGCCGCATTGACAGTCGCTGACATCGCACGTCGCACATCACCCGATCCCAACGACTATGCCGGCACTGGAGAATACGTGATCCACCTCATCTCCTCCGGCGTTTTGAACGCTACCATCTCTCAACTGTCGAATGATCCAGCCTCCTGGATCTTACGATTTTCGGATTCTACAAGCGGGCCGCTGTCTCGGACAGAAGAGCAGCAGTACCAACACCTGGAGAAGCAAACCCGAAAGATCAATTTGCTAATGGAGCACATTCGTGAAGCTGACCGAAAGCTGAGTCTCAACAAAGACTACATTGCGGAGGCTAAGAAAGCGAAGAAGACACGCCTAAATGATGCAGAGGGTGGCATGGACGAGAGCCCTTGGATGACGCACGGTGATGCTTATGAGCACGATGAGGACATGATGGCTGATCTGTGACCGCTCGAAGCATTTACTCCACTCAGCCACTGCTGGTGCTTTATAAACGACCTCGACGGTCAACGATGATGGCGAAAAATGTGGTTATGAACGTGCATGAGCGATGTTTCTAGCGAAATGCATAGCGTTGGCGCATTGTGAGCTACGCCCGCCGTTGCATAGGGTAGACAAAATATTAATGCAGATGATATTTGCTAAGAATGCCAGGGAAATCGCTTTCTCCTTCCTGAATATGCTGATTGGCTCTCCATTCGTCTTGTCACGTGACGTTTCACTCTAGTCGTGGCAAAAGTTCGGACTTTGTTAAAATGCGTTCATCGCTAGCTTTATGAACCTCAACACTACATATCAACCTCACCACACCTAGTCCACAATTCTCACTGCTAAGGCAATCCACAATCACTGCATTCTTCACGCCCACAACCGTAATGCTCAAGAGGATCATCGCAGTCGGCCCCCGGGCCAGCAGAGCGCTCTCCACATCCGTTCGCCCCGCCGTCAATTCGCAAGCACGCATCGCTGCACCAGCATCAATAATAGCGAAGCGATGCTACCACGAAAAAGATAAGCTACCCCTGCGTAACCGGCGTCTACCACCTATGCGCCTTTTGAGGCTTCCAGAAGCCTACAATCATCCCCCTATCCCGCCTGCACCACCACAATCCTCAAACGCTCAGCTAACATCCGCTCACTCCTAGACCACTACTCCGCGCCCCGCAATGTCGGGAAAATGGACAAGAATGCTCAAGACGTCGGTACCGGGCTCGTTGGCGCACCGGCCTGTGGAGACGTCATGAAACTCCAGATCCAAGTCGATCCCGCCACCAATACCATCTCTGATGTGAAGTTCAAGACGTTCGGGTGTGGATCAGCGATCGCAAGTTCGAGCTACCTGACGGAGCTGGTGAGGGGAATGACATTAGAGGATGCGGGAAAGGTGAGGAATACGGAAATTGCTAGGGAATTGTGTTTGCCGCCTGTGAAGCGTACGTTCACCGATCGCCACCGGAAAGACTGGCGGAAATTTCAAGGATAGGAAGGCTAATTTGAAGATACAGTCCACTGCTCTATGCTAGCCGAAGACGCGATCAAATCGGCCATCTCGAATTACTACACCAAGAATCCCAAGGCGAAGATGACCGACCTAGGAGGCACTGCGGCTCCGATGCCGAAGATCGAGGTGGAGCAGGTGGCTACAGCTTAAGTGGAGGATGACGAGGGATGGCGGACGCTGTGACACGGTTGGACCTCCGTGATGACCAAGTGATCGAAAAACGACGCGATACGGGAAACAGCCAGGGCTTGAGATCCGGTTGGTAAAGCGATGATTTAGCAGGCGTTGGTAGCGAGTTTTTAGATCTTCAAGTCCTTTGAAGCTCATCACTGCCATTGAGTCATTCGCCCACCGAAGGTCGCCTGAGAGCAACATTTGCCCGTCCCTACTACTTGTTGACTCTCGTCGTCACATTGAAGAGCTTCCAAAATCATGGGCCTTGGACATTGTTCAAAGTCTCCTCCTGCATGACAGACACTGATGCGAAACTCATGAAAGCGCTAACATACGAGCGTCAGCATCGAGCCAAAATGCCCCACACCTGGTAGCATGCATACGTACCGCATCTCTCCCAAGAAGCTTACGGTCTGCTGATCGGAATCTCGTTCCGTCAACAGAAAGGCTCATCTAGTCCAAATAGAGGTCCTTAAGGCAAGGCCTTGGACCCGGGGCCATATGCCCGAACGAGGATTATATGATGGGTAGAAGTACCAGTCGGTGCCTTTATGAAGACCGACAAGCTCTCAAGACGGGAACACAGGACACGAAATCCGTTCATCGGCGAAACTGCAATATGCCCCAACAGAGCTTCCCACCCCTAGCACCCTCGACCCAATCCCTCAGCCCACCTTTCATCTTTCCCACATACTGGTCCGAAATCTCGCCCCTCAACTCCCTTTCCCTGCCCTCCAATTCCCTCAGAACCCTCCCGTAATGTACCTCCATATCCCGTGTCAGATCCTGAAACCCCACGTCCACAAAGCCAGCCTCTTCAAACCAACGTCGATACGACTCCACGTCACCCAGGCTCTCGAGGTTCAGGCGTTTCAGTATGGGGCCCAGCTCCTTCCGATCTACACCTGTAGCGGCCATTGGATCCGTGAATATGACCAGCCCTCCTTGCCGCACCATCACCCTATCGATCTCTCCGACCAACGCTTTCCTCTCTCCCGAGTGTAGAAACGCATCTTGGCTCCACACCACATCAACACCGCCCGCCGACAACGTCCCCAAATCTTCGAAACTGCCCTCCCGCACACTGACCAAATGCCCCAATCCCTCCTCCCGTATCATCCTCCTATTCCGCCCATTCTCCACCTCGCTCAGATTCACACAGCAGACGGCGCACCCGTACGTCGTGGCAAGGTAGCGCGCGGCGCCGCCGTAGCCCGAGCCCAGGTCGAGGATGCGTGTTGCGCCGGTTATGGGTCCCGCGAGGGCGGCCATGCGCTCGATTGTGCGGTAGGACGCCGTGGGAATGGAGTCGTTGGGGGATTCGTAGAGGCCGATGTTGATGGTGGCACCGCCCCAGATGGTGCTGTAGAAGGTGTCGGCGTCATGGGAGTTGTAGTAGGTGCGGGCTGTCGTTGTTGCTGCTCCAGAGGGGCCATGAGTGGGGAAGGATGAGTCTGGTTCTCGATGGGCCGTTTGGCCTGCAGAGTCATCCATGGTGGCTCCAGCATTTGGCCCTCTTAGCAGTTGAGGGTCTCGTTGCCTTCATGGCAAAAGCTGAGCTGGATCCAGAGCTTTTCAATCACCGAAGCCCGTTCTCTGGACATGTGCTTTGAAAATGCGTTCAAAGGCTCCATGCACAAGGTAAGGACCAGCTTGCAGAGCCCAGCGAGCCCAGCAAGCCAGCCTCGCCAAGCCCATTCATTTTGCCAAGATATAGGTACGAAATATACCTCAAAATCACCCCTCATCAAGTCTAGAGTGACCGCCGCCCTATTGACGCGCGATCGAGGTGATCATCATATCTGGGTTTACACGTATAACTTTATGCACAAATCGTTGCACAAATCGTTGATTCTCTCCAGCCGTCTCATACAACAGTACCTTAGCCTCAAAGTTGTTTCGAGCTCCCTGATCGCTTTCATTACAAGTTCACTAAGACTACCTTGGTAGAACAGCGATTCGTATCATATCGTACATATATATATATCATTTTTCGTGCTGCTCCCGTTACTCTACTCCAGTCACTCAAAGAATCGTTCACGCCGACAGGAAAAGAAACTCAAAACCCATAAAGCAACCCAATACCTACTTCTCATTTCACATCCAGATCATCTCACAATTCCGCTCATTTCATAAAAGTGTCTTCCCCCAATTTCGTTCGGCCTCGAGCTCTCATGGAGTTCGTGCATCTGTCCTTCAACACCCGTGAAGTCTCTCCGCTTCTCCTCCTCTAGCTCATCACACTTTTCTTTCCAAGATCGCGCCTCTCTTCTGGCGCCCAGCTCGCGAGTCCTCTGTTTCCATAGTAGCCCGACTGTACCGAGGAAAGCTAGCCCAAGTGGCACACCAACTCCAAGTCCGACCTTAGTCGACTTCTCAGATGAAGGTGGCAAATTGGTGTATGCCGTGGGTTCTGAGGGCACATTTGTGATCGTTAGTGGAGCGGTTGTGGATGAGAGTGTGGCCGTGACTATCGATGATGATGAGACGGTGACAGTGATTACATCTATCCTATTGGGTGAAGTCGAGCCTGTTGTCCGATTGAATATTACTTTACCAGCTGTTATGCGAAATGAAGTTGAGCTTCCTCGTGTAGAAATACTGCATTTGTTAGATGATGGATCAAGATCTGCACAGCAAAAGTGCAAGCCGTCTTGAACTGCAAAGATCGATGTGCCCTGACTGGTGCTGACTGAGAAGTACGAGTGTGAGCGATTTTCTCCTCATTTAGGCTACAATACTTGTAGAGTTTCGAAGAGAAAAAGCAAACTCAATGCTCGGGAAACATTGATATCTGAAACTTACCATCTTGACAATATTGCGGACATCCATCGCTTTGCCAAGTTGCATCAGTGCAACTACCCCGTGAAATGGCTCCATAGCCTGTCTGGGCGAGGCAAAGGCTATTGTCAAGACAGATATCGATGGGCGAGCAGCACGCGCTCGCTTGATCAGAAGATTGAGGTCGGCAGGGGGTGTCGTTTTTGGATTCCGAGCCGTCTGGGAAGTAGCATTTCTGCGCATCTACCGTTATCGCGTTCATCAGGAAGCACATCGAAATAAAGACTAAAATGCACATCATAAGTGCAAAACTTGAAGTAGGAGCTTCGGCGAGCTTTATCTTGTGGAGGCTAGAGGTCTTTTGCTGCCGAAGAGTCGAAAAGACCAGATCATCGTTGATAGCCTGACAGCTTTGTCAAATGTCAGCCTCGGCATGCTGGCGGGGTACTGTGCCCGGTTGATCCATCGAAGGAATCGAGTCCCAGTTGAAGGGACCATAAGCGTGTACATACTGTAGCGTGGAGATTGTGGTTGGGGGTTTATACGCTAGCTGTTTGGGTACCGCATTTTAGTATCACTACTTCATTCAACGTGTACTGTTCTTCCTATCTCGTTGGTCATTATATATTGTCAGATTCGCTTAAGATTCTATTACTGTGTCTAGATCTTCTGTATGATCTCTTCGGGAATAAACAACATATACCAAGTCATAGCTAAACGGGGTGATAATTGAAAAATGAAGAACGTAGTTGGAAAGGTGGCCATAGCACCAAGGTGTTGGAGGACACTTTCGCATTACATGGACCTTATTTTTTCAGATAGATCGTGACACAGTCCTCTGCAGTCGCTCAGCTGTAGCTCGGAGCGTTATTGCCAGCGACAAAGCTAGGCTTTCGTGTGTACGAGACTCATACTTGACAGACACCATACCCACACGTTCGCGGAAGCGGCCTAGCAGTCCGTCCACTTTGCGGAGTTCAATTAGCATAAGCTTAACCTTCAGTCTGCCCTCGTCTTCGCTGTCTAGCCGGTATGCGCCAAGGGTGACTCGTACCGGGGATGACCGGTTTACGGGTGGACTGCAGGCGTGTTGGGTTTCGCCGGCTGCGTCCGGGTTGACGCCATGGTCGCAACTTCGGGGTGTGGCGGCGAGAGTCAAGTCCACCGAGCGTCGGCTTGCCGATGAGGAGTCTGAGCTTACGAGAGTCATGACGGCGTCTTGCCTTCCGTCAGCAGTACTGTGATCCACAGGGGCGGTGTCGCGAGCATCGTACCATGAATGATAGAGGGTGAGGATCTTTCCAACGAGGGCGCCGAGTAGCATGATAACAGTGCTGTCACTGGCACAGGCGCAACGCAACACGGCGTCACACCAGCCCACGGCCTCCTTACTTGTAGCCAATACGATGTCGAGGGTAGTTGTGTCCGTGTTAGTCTGACGCTGAAGGGTATGTAGCGCATGCACGAGTGACAAGAAGCAGCGCGACGATGATCAGGCTACCAAATTGCAGGTAGGCTTCCCTTGACCGATCCCCGTGTAAGAAAGCTGCGGGCACAAGGGAAACGGCTTGACAGGTCCAATAGGGGAAGATTGGTGGTTTTGTTGATGGTCATCATTGGTGCTATTGATCCGCTTGACATTGAAGTCATCCATTGCCCGTGGCATCAGGCCGCTCAGATCGACCTCATCGTGCAGAAACGAGCTGAGATTGATAGAGCTCGAGGGGGAAGTCAAAAAGGAGGAGTTGCCAGGATTAGCGTTGCCCAGCAACGCAGAATTTGAGTGATTCGCTTCGGTCGTCTGGTAAGCACGCCGATGGGTCGATAGTAGCGTCCTGCCAGATAGCGTTACAGCTCTCCTGAAAGTCCTCGAGACTCTTGAAATCATCTTGGCTCGAAACGAACGGAAGACCGCCAAGGTCGTTATTCCTCAGAGATGTTTCAGGGCCCGTGGAGCCGTGACCCCAGTGAAGGCCGGCAATATCCAATTTATTTCGCGAGGGATCCTTCTCACCATCTCTCCACAATTGGCGGAATGGCAGCCATCACATGAAGTTCTCAGCTTCCGGGGAAGCGCCGGATCCCGTCGCCGCGGAGGCAGAAGTCGACGGTGCGGGAGCATTCTGGCGGGATGGGGAGATCAGCGATTCCGTCGCAATGCTCTTGTTGGACTGTTACTGCCATGTTCTCGCATCAAGACAACATCGCATAGCAGAATGGATCAATTACAGGTGTCAGACACAAACATCTTGTATGGCCGGGAAGGCTCAAATGGAACGGCGTTGGTAGAGCTGCACATTGGAATCAATGATGAAACGTAAGGGTCGGGAACACCAATATCTTTTGATACCTAGCAACAGCCTGTCGTTCCTGAGGTAGCGGTCTTTGGCTCTGCTGGGTCGAAACATCACAAACGATACCGCTATCTGCACATTCATGCAATGGGAAAAAATAGCCACTCTTGCGCTGTAGTCATATCTTGGCCTATGTTGAGAGATGTACCATGCCGTCTGTTGATCTACAGCAATGACTGGAAATATATGTTGCGTTGCACGGACACTCGTAACGAATACCTTGCTCATTAGCATATTGCTCAACACTCCTCCCACCCAAGTAGCTCACAGCCTTTGAGGCGAAGACCAGGCATACAGCTGTCGCCACAACAGGATCCAGGCCCAGTAACCTCTTGTCTTCTGGAAAAGGTATGCCGCAGAAGCAACTAGCGTCCGAATCAACGGTACCGCAGTCTTGAGGACCGAAACAATAGCTACCACATGTCGTAAAATTGTGTGACGGTGGGACGCTCTTGACAACTTGACTTGTGCCTGGCGGAGTCCGTGGTATTGGGCCTAGGACATCCGCAGGCCAAACTGAAGGACAGAATTGCAAGCCGTCTGCACCACACGTCCCAGCCGCGTGTCCCAGCCGATTTTGCGATGGTAACATCTGTCCCAGACTGATCCCCGTATCAACATCTGAGCCCAATGTTCCGTATGTGACCGACCCATCTCTGTTCTGCTGAATTACGAAACCTGGACAAAACTGCCAGACCTGCCTCAACGGCGTTCGAAAGAGGCTTGTCGTGATGTTCTCCCGAGCCACTGATCCTGCTGTACTACAGACACATCTGCTGCGACAGTATAGTCGTATTGCCCCCGATGCTAAGAAGTTGCGCCACGTCCATTCTAGCCGTGGTGTAAATTCATCCGAAAACCACACCTGTCTTGTCATGAGGTTGTCAGGACCGGCATCACTCCAGTGGCAGTAACCACCGGCGTTCGCGTTGCTATCATTCAGTCATCAGCAAACACATGCCTGCGAGAAGCTCAAGCTTTAGAACTAGAATACCTACGGATTGCCACCGGAGAATGTGACGGCACACATCTCTTGCAGACTTCGGAAGTCGGAGGTTTGATATGGATGTATGAGCGAGAAAAGAGGAAGGTCTCCCCTACATGCGATGTTGTTTGCGGGATTCATACTCAGGTAAGTATATACTAGTCCCACGCCATATCTGGCATAGTCCCATCGATTGCTCACCGCCATAATTTCCACCACAGCTAAGGGACTTGGATCAAAACCACGACGCCAAGAAGATGCGGGCACCACTAGTAATCCTTTTATATTCGGATTTCCCGAAGGATCAGGCGGGGGATCGGTGGGCAAGCGAGGAGTACTGACGTCCACGCGAAAAAGCCCTCCGCTCTCCTCAAGCCACGGTGGATCAAAATCAGTAAGTTCTTCTATCTCTACTTGGTAGGTTTGGTCGCCTGCCCATTCTGTCCGAGGAAAAGGTGCTGTAAGATATGGTGATATCTTGGGCTGGAGCGCTCTGTTCGTAACACCGAAATTACAGAAGCAGCGGTAGGTGCATGCTGCCATAACTCGAGGATTATATAGCAACTGACTCACAGTTGAAGTTACATCATTTTCGAAGACGACTCGCGTATTTGACATGTTCTGGCTATCATAACGACACTGGCCACCGAGATGCTGGTTCGGGAGCCCGCCACCAAGCTGCGGATCTGCGCACAGTTGCTGCATGGTCAGACGGTTGGGGTCGAAGTCACCTTCTGAGGGCAAGGTCAGATCGTATTGTTCTCCAAGGCATGTTATGTCGGCTTCGGGCGGCAGTACAATGGCGAAGAGGCTAGGTGATTGAGTCACGAGCAAGCCAAAGGCCAATTTGGAGGGCGTTGAATACAAGAACATCATAGCAAGTAGAGCGATGACAAGATGTCCATGGTTGACAGCTGTAAGATTTAAACATATGCCAGATAGCAATTTAGCGTGAAACTGTGCGTGTCTCGTATCGCATAGCCATGTATCATGTGGAGGCGCAGAGAGGACCAAGCGGCTGTAAAAATCTTTGAAGCGCTCGTGAGTGCCGTCGAACGTAGGCTTAGCTCACTGATTTGGGGAACCCTTCCGCGGCTCATGGTGTCCTTTAGCCGATCACTGCTCGTTCGTTTGTTCTTCTACCCAAAGTCGGTGGCAGGCGACGGCGTGGTGATCATGAGCGACGGCGCGGTGGCTATGGGCGACGGCGTGTTGGCCATGGCCAACCGCGGTAGCCATGGGCATATACAAGCGATTGGTGGACATTTGTCCATGAGATGGGTAACATGACACCATGAGTGCGTATGGTATCCATGAATATCATATAGTATCCATGGCTACCTACGATCCACCAGTGCGATGCAACATCTACCAGTCAGAAAGCTCCCGGTCTTCGATTTCTGCAATCGACGACAGGTCATCTTCCGCCATTCTACGACGCGCCTGCAATCAGCGGAACGATAACACCATGCCCACTGCGGGTAGGAGCGTCAGCGTCTCTGCGTCCGTCATGCAGCAGCCCTTACGATCCAGTTCCGGCATGTTCTAGCAAACGGCAACTGGCGCTGATCAACTCGCACTACCTTTGGTCTCGGCGGGGATGCGATTCGCAATGTTTTTGGTAACGCATGAACAGATTCGTGAAACTTGTTGCATTCATTGAAGCCTACTGTTTTGGAAGGAGCTTGATGCTGACATGCGCGTTCGTGTGATCATCCATCTACCGCCAACAGGCCAAACTGACCGATCGTGCCTTATCCCACGTGTTGCCTCGAACGAATACAAAGACGAGGGTAGACCGACCCGTACCATTAAGAAAGGAGGCAGGGGCAACCCGGCGCTATACATCCTCCAGGGACCTGAGACAAAAATAGTGAACGTTGTGCTTTGCACGGCGAGAAAAGAGACCTTTCATCCTTCATTCATCATATTCGGAAGTCACATCTCACGCGCGTATCAGCTTTGTGCTATCATCGTGGACCGAGACGCTACTGATTGGAATTTGCAAGCACCGATGTATCTTTCGAGCGTCTGGATTCCTTCGGCCCATTGGCAGACACTCTTGCAGTTCGTGGAGTGTTATATTAAGCTGCAAAGACGTCCTGGATGACCTCGTCTTTAGGAGTCGTACTGTTGCCGGCTATGGCATCTTGAGTTAGGGATCCGATGCGTACATTGGTGGATGAGAAGACTGCTGATGCTTGAGGGGCTCGGCGACTGTTCGCACAGGATCTCTGTGGGTGATCACGTGGATTGTAGCTGCGTTGAGGTTGCTGGATGTCGGGCTCCAAGTCGACGTTGACGTCTGTGCTAATGTTTGGGCTTGGTGATGATATGCTTAGGGTGTCGGCCGTGAGATCTACGTTTTCAAGGGCGATGTTCTCCACTAGCCGCGAAAGTATCAGTCATACGGCGTCGACGAGTCACCAGACAACAAGGATCCCAACCGTCAGTTGAAGGCGCGCGTGTAGCGGCAGGTACAGTCTGGAAAAAGTAGGAGACAATGCTTCGAATGAGGTACGTCACGCCAAAGACGATGAGTATACGGGTGATTGTCAGATTGTAGATGTTAGTATTCCAGTCCGATTGCTGGGGGGCTGCAAACGTTGACATGTTTTCGTCGTGGTGGAGATGAAATGCAAAGGGTACGGGGGATAGATGGGCTTTCAAAGGTCGTTAAAACAGCCTTGAAATTGCCCTCCTCAGAATGTAAGGATCCCAAGGCCTTTAAATCATCCCCTCCTTGAAAGGCTGCAGAAGACTTGGCGAGACCTTGGGCAGTCGGTGAAGCAGCGACTTGTGTGGGCCCAAGACGATCATGACGATGTGGCTAGCTGCACTCATACCTCGCCACTTGAGAAGCTCGCACGCTGGGATGCGCGCGTGAAACCCTGAGCCATTTGCGGCGGAGGAAGAGGCCGGGAGGCAACGTGATGCAATATTCCCTGGACCACGGTCCACGAGTGAATCGGCGAATGAACGTACGCAGTTTCCCGAAACAGCCAGAGACATTCCCCCAATTACAAAGATCCGGCGCCTGGGACCAGTACCGATTGCTATTGCAAATGGTGAAATCTCCACAGCGAGAGCCCGTATGATGAAAAGCTCATCGAGTCTAGTAAAGGATGTTCAACGACTACAACTCTATCACGCAGAGATTCCCCCCCAAAAAAGTAGGTAGATTTCTGTACACTGGGAGGAAATGTCTACTACTCCCACATAGAGTAGATCCAAGTCTCAAGGGTCTGCCCCCGCGAAGGTGACGCGCACTCTCCTCCTAGGGTGTCGTGTTGATGGTGTCCAAGCGTCAACCGATCCTCGTTGTTCCTAGCTTCTACTGTACCCACAAGTCAGAACTTTGGGTCCATGATCCTTCTTTCGCTCCTTCGGCCTGCCGCTTGGAATGTTCAGCCTGCGCCGAGGACATCCTCGCCCTTAGAGAACGATGCGGCCCTGTTGGAATTGCTGCAGCACTGTGTTGTAGCTACTCCGCACGGTGGCAAATTAGGTGGCAAATCAGGTGGCAAACAGGGCTATATAAGTAGCCTTCACATACCTCCATAGAAGAATCAATCCTTCATCCTCCCACAATTCTCAACAGGTCCGTTGATGATCACGTAGGTCTGAGAATGTCATTCGCCAGTACCAGCCGTTGGAAGGCGCTACTCATGCACTCACCGTCTAAAGGGGCAACTGTTGTGGAGAGGAGCGAGCAATAACTGCGGTGGCGAATGTGGTGGCAAAGCTGAGTAAAGCTGCTGCAGACTAATCCCGTTCAGGTAGAGGGGAGCCTCGCGACTGTCAAACCCCGGAAAGGGCTCGGAAAAGCCAAATATGTTTGAAGCACCCGAATCTTACAATCGTTGCGAAACTTAGGTAAGTTTCGTAGAGGTATTTGTACCAAGAAAAGCCATAAGTATTTGGTGTAACAACCCGGTTTAGCTAAATTCTGGCCCGAGTCTTGGACAAGGGAAACGCCCTAACCTCGAAGCGCTGCCTGTCCGCCTAGAGCGCGCCGACCTTGGCTTTAATAACAATCTTGGCAATGCACGAGTCAGGGTAGGGCAGCCGTAGCCCTGGGGAGGGAGGTTGTCGGTCATGATGCGACAGAGGATAGGTGGAGGAAGGGGACTGCATGCATACTGCTTGTTCAATGTCATAAACAGCGGGTACGGATTTGATGCCCAGAGCTGAGTCTGCGAGAAGTCTTCTTCGCTGTCTGGGTGTCCGATTGGCTCTTCAGCGACATCTCGGTATATGTAGGTAAGCTTCTTGTCCACGTTACATCCAGGCCGGGTCAGACTCACAACATCGCTCTCCTCGCTGGTAAAGAGCGTGATTTTGATCCAGCCTAGATTGATGTTACCGATCTAATTGGTTAAACCTCGCTTACGTAGTTGTCTTCCACGAGCTCATCTCAAGACTCAATTCGAGAATGGTTAAGCCGAGCTTCATATCCCTCTCGCATCTCTTCCACTTCTTTGATCACATTGTATCCGAAGAGCCAGTCTCGAAATCCAGGGTCAGCCCACCTCTTAAGACAATTTTCCACAGGTCTTGTGCTTTCATGTTGCTCATGTTTCTCATTGCGTTCCCCGCATTCGAGCATATGGAAAATCTGTCCATTTTCAATGCTCATTTCCATTACCCTCGTCGTCCTCGGCCTTCGCACCTTCTCATACATGAGAAGTGTGTCTCGAATGTCTGCCTTGTGCCGGAGGTTCCCAAACAGAGCAGCTAAGGCGGCGCCATCCTCGACAGATTGTGCGGCGCCTTGCGCACTGACTGCCAGTTAGCACCTTCATAGACAAGATTAAGACTCTCAAATCTCTCACAGATAAGGAAACATTGCGTGACAGGCATCACCTAGCAAAGCGAAGTTTCCTACAGCGTGAACCCATCTCTCTTTCCCGAGGCTCGCGTTCAAGGGCCATTGTTTGACGTCTTGCGCAATCTCGAGTACCAACAGAAGCCGAGGGTCCCAGTCTCTGAAGTAATCTCTCATATCACTAAGCGTGTTCAAGAGGGTATCGCAAATGAAAACAAAGTTATACGAATTGCTGCCCTTGAGCGGGTAGCCGGCCACATGGGCCTCAGGACCCATCCAGGTGTTTGTGACAAGACTCCCCGTGAGATCTACCAAATCGGAGTGAGCTTTGATATCATCATTCGTTATGATGATACGATGCACGAAGTCTTTTGTCGTGAGTTGCGGCTCGGAGGATCCCTGGATCATTGCACGACACTTGGAATGAAGCCCATCGGCACCTAGCACAACGTCTGCCTGAAGATCAGCCCCTAGTGAAGTCGACACTAATATCGGCGCACAGGAGCAAGTTATCTGGGTAACAGCACATCCGAATCTGATCTCAACCCCCAACCGTTTTGCTTCCTGGGCCAGCATCTTATAGAAGTCGGCCCGATGGATTAGAAGCCAGGGTGCGCCATAAGCCTCCTGTATACCAGGGACAAGTTTCGAATCAGACAACACAGCGCCGTCTCGATATGCACGCAAGAGTAGTCCTTCAGGCTCAATACTGCATGCCCTGAGAGACTCGAGCAGGCCCCACGAATTCAAGATACGAGCGGAATTCGGCGGGATTTGAATGCCGGCGCCAGTCTAGATAGAGGCAGCTTCTCTTTCAGCGTTTTCCAGGAGAAAGACGAGGTCAGAACTGATGCGTTTACCTCGCTCAACTGTGCCGCCTGCTCCAACATCGTCACGTCGTGGCCTTGTCTTCTGAGAGCAATGGCCGCGGCGAGACCCCCTATGCCGCACCCCACGACCGCTACGTGGCAGACAACGTGGTTCAAGTCACCCATGGTAGTGTGGGTTGCACAACTTGAGGACATCAGTGGGCAAAATCGGTCGTATGGCTTCCTTACAACTACTTTACTCAAGTTAAGACTCCCGCGGAAGCACGGCTGCGCTGTAACCGCACGCTCGCTGCAATAAGCTACAACGATTGGTAGAATTAGAGTGGACGGTAAAGCATACAAAGACTAAGCAGTTCCCGGTCAACACAACCTGTGCTGTCTGATGGTATGAAATGACGTTAGGCAGAGAAGCTGAAGAGAGTTCGCGATGGGGAAAGTGACGGAACGAGGGGAAGCTATGCGTCGGGTAGCGCTAGAAACGGCTGACTAATATATCTGGTATGCTAGAATGCCTACCTACGCCGTACCGCTCTTGATACCAAGTCACTTGCAAGTCTACCATTTTCTTCTTCTCCATTTCTGTATGTAGCCTAAGGCTATGACAATATTGAAGACATTTTCCTGGACCTAGTCGAGTAGCCATATGCCCCAGCCGAAGCAGCTACCCACACACCAGGCCACCGCTGAGACATATAACTTTGGAGACTCGGCCTCCTACCACGCACGGTATACCCAGTTGTTTGAGGTCTGTCTGCAGCGTGCGGTTGTTCTAGGTGCTTCAACACAGGTTATGATATCAAGCACAATCTTTCTGTCGTTGCTAAACCCATAGAGAATTCAGTCAAGAGAACATCTGCTTCTCGTAATCGTGAGTCTCGATGTCTTTGAGGCTCGTTCAGCTGCAGCTCCAATTTTTTTTAGCGGTACGCCTGCTTAGTCTATACGGTGACCGTGCGAATCTCGCCCGCAATGTTTTTGCTTCAAAATTCGTTGTTATGGAACGATCGGAGGTGTATATTGCCTCATTGGCAAAATAAAATCTCTCCAACTCACGCCAGTGTCCTAACTTGGCCAACACTGAGGACTATATTCCAGGTCTTGGCTGTCTAAAAGTCAGCAGTGCCAACATCCACAACGACAAACATTTGCATACTTAGCCCTCCCCATTGGTTTCGCTCTTCAGACATGGCTCGACTCTCAACAGTGATTTTGTCGATATCATGGCATAAAGGTCGCAGCACTTTTACCAGCACCTCTCTTCGTTTCTCCTCCCTCCATTTCTGATCTTTCCATATCTGCGCAGTTGGTGGTATAGTCCTGATAATACTTTCCATTAGCTTCCATCTCTTTACATTTAAGTTGTCTGCGTACTCGCCACTCCCCTATCTATTCGAAATCGCCTCAGGACTTTACTCACTCAGACACAATAGAAGTACCGCAACGGTCAATAGCAACCAAGGTTTTCAGGAACCTCCCTTCCTGGCCTCCTTTTGCTAGACGTAGGTTCTTCAAGAACCAGTCACATCGCTGCTGCATGTGCGAGGATAGGAAAAAGGCTCTCTTAGTTGGCGATAGCGTTAGATCTCCGATTTCCACTTGCAGATGTTGCACGCCGCTCAGACGACGTTGCAAAATCGCTGGCGCGATTTCTGGCGGGCTCTGTTGAGTGAGCAGAAAGGTGTTGTTGGCATAATAATACTCGGTCATTTCGTAAAGAGTTTGCCGGCAGGCGCGGACTACTCCATTCCGTAAAGGATTGACCATACGGTGAGCCGATAGATTGACGACATAGGTATGGATGAGGAGGTGGGAGTAGATTTGGTAACGAATCTCCAAAGGCATGGCTAGGAAATTTAATGAGGAGGCCATCGTTGATGCTAAGACCTCTAAAGGAAAGAGCAAACGACAAACGACAATGTCAGCAGATATGAAGACGGATTGCGCAAATGGTCGTAGCGGAAGGGTTCGCCTTATTCGTCGACTTCCGATGGTTGTGAGAGCTGACCAAAAGGTGCGTTCGTTTCTGGTGTTCATTATCGCCA
Source organism: Platismatia glauca (assembly GCA_963556305.1). Classification (NCBI taxonomy): domain Eukaryota; kingdom Fungi; phylum Ascomycota; class Lecanoromycetes; order Lecanorales; family Parmeliaceae; genus Platismatia; species Platismatia glauca. The sequence goes on from OY745770.1 coordinate 143,944, forward strand.
TCGTAAGGATTCAGGCAACAGTAGGCAGCAAAGTCGCTCTAGGCCAAACAAATTATCGGCAGCACCCATTGCTGCACTGCTAGTGTTCATCTATTGGGGTCGATATGTTAACGCTGTGAGCTCCTAAGGAACGGAGTCGGATTTCTCGAGGTCATACAGTCCCACTAGGTAGACTGTACTACCTGTACTACCCCACCACCTACTTGGGTTAGCGGTCAGGGCCTTGGATCGTGCCTTTAATGATCGTCTGCAGACATATATTATGAAGACCAGTTGTTTGGCCTTGATGTCGCTATATCATGAGGTCCAATTGCACCTACCAGGCCCAACGAAAGTGCTTGAAGTGCATTCTATGCGTTCTCAAGAAATAGTCCTGAGATCGCTAGCTGCAGGGAGACAGGGTCGTTTTCTGAAAGCAGGGTTAGGGCTTCCATTAGCGTATCTCAGGGCACCAAAAACCTCGGCATAGTGAAATACTCTACGGAGCAATATCAAACAAATCTGGATCGAGCACAAAATAGCCCCGACACTAAGACCGAATGTGCACTGGAATCGGTCTATACTTGCTGGGCTCTGCTTCCTCGTCGGTGTATTCCCAATGCCCCAGTTGTTCACTCGGCCTCATGCCGACAAGCTCTCTCAACATTGACCTTATCACTGTGTCCATTTCTAGTAATAGGCACCACTGGTTGAGAGAACGGACGCTTTGTAAGCGACTCTGTGAGTCCATCCAGAACTGCTCACGTCGTCCATCAAAGTTCGATACGTCCCACGAATAACGCCACTTTCTGAGATCTAGCCTCCGAAGCCAGCGATCCTCGTCCCGGCAGCCCTTGACTTTTATTAAACTTGAAGCGGGATCGAGAGAGCGGTTTACACAGATTGCTGTCTCAAGGATAGAGGGGCCGTGGCCCCATTGTGATCGATTGCTACGGCAGGAATGATTGCCGCCCAGACTGTCTTCCACAGCAATGGCAACAGTCATTGAGCTTGTTGTGTCCTTGAGGAATCGTATCCACGTCTGGTCTTTATATTTCAATGTAATGCGTCGTGCGCTACGACATTGAGGAGGAGTCCATAGTACGTGAAACTCGTCTCTATGCTCATCATAACCGGTCTTGACCAACATTCTGAGACACAGGAGTAACGCATTACCAAGCTCTTCTCTCCATGACGGATGGTTATCCCACAGATCTCCCAAGGACAATGGATCGGCACTTTTTACGGCTTTGAGATATGCCTCTTTCAAGGTACTCTCAGAACCTGGCTTGGGTTTGTCAGCCTCGCTCCATGGAAATTGTCTTAATAAAGAAAGGACGCTTTCTTCTCCGAGAAGCTCCACAAGCCGGACACGGCGGGCATTTACTGTGCATAATGACACCACGACACCCCAAAGGTTTTCAAACTCGTGAGGATCACGAGATTCCATTTCGTTCTCCCATCTACCGAGCAAACTCGCCTTGAGGGTCTCTTCTCTCTTGTCCTTGACTGTTTTGGCTCGGCCCGCCTGAAGGCCATGGCTTCCTACCACCAAGGAGGATTGCTGAGAGTCAACATATCGATATGATCTTGATGCTATCATGTGATTCAAACGGCCTGTCTCTTTCAATTGTTGCTTCATAGTTTCGATGGAGCAACGGCAAACTTTCCACCGTAGCCGTGGACTAGACACTAAAATTTCGCTAGGGTCAGACTGGCTTGAGTCAGCTCCAATAAGAAGTCTCTCAAATGCGGATCCGTTGAACGATTCTAGTCCAAGGCTGACATCTGATGGTTCTTCTAAGTCGCTGCTGGCAGAAGATGAGCCTGGAAAAGCGTTAGCGTTGTCGCCGTCCACAATTTTCAAATGTAGTTTTCACCCACTTAGCTCGGATGAGTCTGCAACTCTGAACTTGATAAAGTCGTCGTTGCTCTTCCAGTGACACAGGCGTTCTCCAGCTTCCAGCTTCGGATGAGCACTCGAGTCCCAAGGCCATGGTACTATGGAACCGCCTCCAACATTATATCTCGAGATCGAACCAAGCCTCAATCGATCTACAACCTTCCATACTGGACCCCACGCGTCGGCAAATGTCTCAATATCAGAAGCTAGGTACAAGGCTTGCGTGGGCGGATCTGTACCTCGCCCAAGGACCCACACGTCGCTGTCACCCATTAATTCAGCAAGACAATTCATTCGCAGGCGACGGAAACGCACGGAGGTCTCTTCCTGAGCTCTTCTCTGAGCCACAGGCAGAAATGACAGGCTTCGTTCCGGAAAATCAAAGCTATCGATGTTGCTACCAAAGATATGTTGGTCAAATCGAGAGACATGAGCACCCTCATAAGCCAATATACCAAAGTCTAGTATCTCCAAAACACATCGCCATCTCGTAAAGAGGGCCGAGAAGTAGTCGATTTCTTTAGCTGAAGGCTCATTCTTTCCACAAGAAAGTCGCTGTCGGAACGTGCCCAATTCTAGCTCTGTCACCAGACCAGCCAGACCAAGCTGATCGAAAAGCGTGTTACAGCGTGTGTGGATGCTGCCGAATGTGTGCATCAGCAACACAATTTCAAGAGATAAAGCAGTGGGCATCTCATCCGTGCCTCGAACCGAGGTCTCGGCAAAGTCTATACCGGGCAATATGCGACTTGCTCGCACAAGACTCTCGGCAAGACGTTCAACATCGTCGATAGAAACTCGCTTCAGCGTCACAACATTCTGCCGGCCGCTATCAGACGCTTCACATAGTGCAATGATACTGAAATAGTCGCCAGCTAGATTGCTAGTTCGCAAGGTTTTGCAGTTGGCGTAGACCGAAAGAGCCATGTTACGACATATGAGCAATTCAAACACGAGCCAGGTGGAAAACGTGTGTACGGCTCCTGGAGGGATCAGTGTCTCCCGGTTGAGAGATTCCAACATTTTCTCTTCTTCCCAAGCGGACACACTGGACACTAATTCCTGGATACTTTTCTCCCGCCTTATGTTGAGAATTTGATGCAACGTTTCGCTTGAAATACTCGAGCGTGTATGATCTTCCAGTGCAAGTAGGCTGTGGTTATACAACTCCGCCCGAACACTCTTCCTCCTGTTGTACTCATCTCGTGGGCGTTTAGCTCTGGACCCTCTGTCGGCTCGTGCCACATGAGAGGAGGCTACCTCGGTAAGTCTATTCTGATTTCGCGCTAGATTAGATTTCAGTCCGTTGTGAGACTCCACATCACCACCGAGATTGGTTTGCGAAGAATGTGGTGATCCAAGCGGGACGCCGCCTCCGTCTTCACCATCGTCGGGATCCATGAACTAAGAGGCTCGGAGCAACATCGCAGATTACTCAGTCTACGAGTCTGTGGTTATCTAGGAACTTCAAAAAGAATGCAAGGTCTGCGATGCACATGATGACTGTACTCCCGTTCAGCCTCAGCCTTTCGACACAGGCCTTAACCGATCCGGAAGGTCTTCACGACGTGCATGCGGCGCTATACCACTTTGGTCAAGAGCAACGAGAGATTGTGATTTGGGAGTCAAGTGCTTGCACTTGTTTCTTTGATTCCAACGAGACCCTTTCGACATAACACAAGACCTATTTGAGCTTGCCGCCAAGCAACACAAAGACAACCGAATGTGCCAAGGTGCTCGGTAGCGATCTGAAAACACGATCAAGGCAGATGCTGTACACCAAGTACAGAAAGCAAGGGATCTCGGGCGCGACATTTGCTGTGAGGCGTTGAGTAAGTCAGATCTACCTATTTACCCCCGCTGATCTCTCAGACGGGCTTTCTCGACATGTATGGAAATTGGAAAGAGGGTCGACCCACCGACTCAGTTCAGAAAACCGGAGTCTGGGAAACACATTCTTGTGAAAGAAGCTTCAACGCATCTGCAAGCGCACACCTCCCCGTGATAAACATGTAGGTAGATCCGAAGAAAAGGAACAAGTACCTACCCACCACTACCCTACTCTAACAACGAACACCGTCTGGCCACCTGTGACACAGTATGCAAGTACAGCCGTACCCACAACAAAGCGCGAATACCGTACGGCCAGAGCCACATCCCCAGCACTGCCAGGTCATTTTAGAACACAGTAGCAGTCATAGCCGCAGTGCTGCATGCCTGCCTTCCCGACAATATTGGCATTCGATTGCCTCGATCTGGCTCGCGGAGCACACACTTGGCGACAGGCGTCCTCACCTCCGCGGTCAAGCCTCGAGAACCTCTTCCTCTTCTATACTCTGTGATCATAAGCCGTGACCGGAAATAGTGCCGCGAGTAATCCAAACGACTGCCTCACGACGCGGCCGATGGTTTTTCAAGATGTCCGGGCGCGCCTCTCTCTGGTTTTTGCTACAGACTGTGCGTCGAGATAGAACCATGTCGTCACCGAGGTGGGCTATAATTATAGAGTTATCGACACTACCCAAATGCTCCGTTCTTCGATTTGATACATGGCTATGAACAACTCCAACTCCTCGCCCCACAAGCCAAGTCCCGGCTAATAAGATACAGCTAAGTCTGTATGAGATTATGAATAGCATTCAAACTACTACCAGCACTGCCAAGAGAGCAGGGGAACCCTCCACACGGAGGCGGTGCGTTTGCATTCAGCTTGGAGGGGACAGGGCAGTAATAGCCCCCCTGGTCGTAGTACAGTTTGGCAAGCGTCGGCCAATACGTCTGGTAGAAACCCCAATTGGCTCCCTGGAAATAGATGGGGTACTTCCCGTTCACCGAGATTTTGATATTGTTCTTGACGGGGATCACGTCGTAGATGAGGCAGCCGACTTGGTTCCAGCCCCCGACGCCGGAGTTGCTGGCGCCGGCGTAGAGGGTCTCGGGGATGGGGAGGCTCGAGCTGACGACTTGGGATCCCCGGGCCGCGCTCCCGGGGACCATGTCGACCGTGTTGGAAGAAGAGGTCGCGGCCATGTCCAGGCCTGCCAACCGGTCGGCTTCAGCGTGTGACGGGCAAGAGATCCGTGAGACTCACAGCCGTAGTAGTTTCCTCTCAGGACATCCAAGCCGTCGATCGAACCGTCACCGATTGGATCCAGGATACTGACCCGCGAAGTCGGGGAGATGCAGCCAGGCGCGTAGGCGACATTGACGATGAAATTGACCGTGTTTTTATTCGTTAGACACATCATGGTCACATTCGTTGAGCCCGAATTCATAACCCCATTCGCGGGCCAGGTGGGATTGGGGAGTTCGTTGTAGTTGATGGAATCCGGGTTGCCTGGTCTTGAGAAGCTATCAAGACAGCTTTCGAAATCCACGTTTGATCCGTTTTGGGAGCCGGTCTCTGTGTTGGGATATTGGCACCCTGCGTACCAGTAGTTATCAGGTCTACATGTCACCCCTTCATTATAAGGCAACGATTTGGTGGACGTCAAGGATGCGAGCGAGTTCCATATCTGAAGAGCTTGCGTGCTCCAGGTAGGGTCTTCGGCATTGGAATTCTGCATCGTATCGATGTAACAGGTGCAACCGGGCTGTCCACGAGATTATTCCACTGCCCTCTTAGCCCGAGAAGACGTACTTACATTTACCGTTGCGCACGTGCCGCTGGTAGGGTCAGCAGCATTACAATCATCACAAGAAGGCTGGTATGCAGTCAGCATAGCTTTTCTCGGCGCGAAGAGGATATCAACACTTCACCATATCTGCCGGAGCCGGGCATGTAACACACGGACAACCTTTTAACCAGTCACCGGTACAAATGTTGGCCTTGCCAGCGCACAAAACACTTTCGCAGTTGTAAGGCTGCTCTGTGGGAGCGCAAATCGGCTGGGAACTGGTACTTCCCTTGGTGACTTGGAGGACGATTTGAGCAGTACCGCTGACTGTTTTAAGTTGACCCTGGGTGTTTGATGCAAGTGGCAGCATGATAAGACTGAAAGAAAGAAACGCAGCCACGAGCCAACCTTGCTGCGCCAAACCAGGGAACAGTGTGGGGAGGAGTGTGTCGGTCGCGAGCAGAAACAATCCAAACGCTCCGGCTACTCTCACATCTTCGAAGTTGGGAATAAAGTTCGTTGGGTCCAAATTTCCGGCGACTTCTACAATTTGCGTCCGAAAGGTACTCATCAGGCCATCGGGGTTTGCGAGACCATCAGCGTTGTACATGAGTTCATCAGCCAGACACAAAGCCTCATCATAAGAATCAGTGTCGTCTCTCTCAACTAACGGTGATGTACCAGTAGAGCAATTGGGCGCCGGAGACGCCATGGCGGCCCCAGCACTCTGAATAGCCGCGATATCTGAGCCCTGGATCTGTAGCACGAAATGGCCGGAGGAGTCAGATATCAATAATCCAGTTCCGCTAGACACCCAGTTAGCCATGTCATGTCTGCACACCCCCGAGACAGATCATCTTTCTCGACGTAAGGTCACATACTTAGGGGAAGCCGAGGCTGTAGGGGACGGATTGAAAGAGGTGAGTTCTGTCGTGCTGATTGTTATGGCCTGCGGACCGCTCGTGGTGGTCTCGACTAATATGACGGATGCGCTGGTTGCCGTTGATACGTCCGATACGGCGGCCAGCACGCTTGATTCGTAGTGTATCAAGGGCACAGGCTGTGCAGAATTATTCATTAATTCCGCAAGTAAGGCTATCACTATTGCCTGGGCAGCAATTAATCCTGCAAGTACGGGTATTGCAAGAAAGAAGCGTTTTTGTAGATCGGGCGCCTGTGCCTCGAGGATATCGGCAAGACCCTCGATGCATGCTGGATCACTGAGATTGTCCGGGTCGCATCCTGACTTGAAGGCTGCCAACAAATCTTGCTGCGTTGTTTGACCGAAGACGATGGTCATCCCACCTGGCGGTATTTGCGTAAGATCATTATAATTGGTTGGATAGATGATATAGCCAGTTCCAGTAAGACTCGGTAAGCTACTCTACTGCGGATTAGACGGAAACGACACAGGATTTCGCTTGCTTACTGTCGTCGGTGTGAAAGCTGAGAGCGGTCCCAAATCCATCGTGATAGTTCCTTCTCCAGCTTTCGCTTTTATCTCAAAGCCGCCCCCACTCGCAGTGGTATTCGCGAGCGTATTGGTATCCGTGGAGTTCCCAATGCCTCTTTTCCGCGGCAACGGCGTTGCTTGTGGCAATGACAAGGCATGGGAAAATGCCAAGACCGTGCAGAAAAGCACAAAGTGACTCGTGGACCGCATTGTGGCAGAGGTTGCAAGCGTTTGTGATAAATACGTGAAGTAAGGTGGAACGTGAGAAAAAAATGATATGGAAGCAGGCGACAGATGTAGACCGAGCACGAATTGCCTCAATGATGTGTGCGTCCTACGCACATGCACCCAATCTTACGTTCAGTGACCACCGATTGATGCTAGCGACGGCCTGACACAAAGCTCCGGGATAGCGAAATTGAAGCCCGGAATCAAGGAGGAGGCTATCCGTGACGAAGGGATATGGATGCGATCCAACCTTCTATGGCAATCTGAAATCCGCTGCCATCTTTCTAAATCCCATCTCCTATATAGGTAAGTCTATAGCACACAATTGTACGGTAGGACGACAACATATCGATCGTTTCATATTAGACTGAAACACGTCAAAGAAGCACTCTGCCAACCGAGGAACGCGCGGCCGAGGACGGAGAAGTACAACGGCTCCATTGTGAAGGATGTAACTTCATGACGCCGACGGTGAGGTTAGTAAGAACAAGAAGGTAAGGTCTGTCGGACAGAGTTACCACAGCTACCACAACGAGAAGGAGAGTCCGAGCCGCGAGTGTTTCAAAACCAATGGCAATGATACGACTTCCCGATAATTATCATCATCATCATTATCATTCCCTGGGCATTGTTATTACTGTCATTCATAAGGTAATTCAATTGTTCATTTCAATTTTACCTTCAGGGTGAATGGTACGGTGAGATGGTAATAATGTTTCAAACCTCGACGCCAACGATACAATTGTCTACTCGGGCCGACGCTCCCGATTTTGTATATCGCCTCATCGACCAGTCTGACAGCGTCACATGCGAAACATGATTCTCAACAATGCTAATACTGTAATACACCCTGATCCGCACCACAGCTTCAACATAGGACACGTCTTATCTTTCTCCGTCCTCATCCTCCATCTTCGTGGGAGATTCTTCTTCTTGCCCTTTCACGTCTTGATCGCCGCCGGCGCCGACAATCGACACGATGAACTTGCTATACTGTGTACTGCATCTCCTCGTAGCCGTCCGCCTATGCGAGGGTTACTTGATTATCCACCGTGACTGTGCCCCTTGTACGTGACCACTTGGCGACCATCTGCGCAGTCGCTATTTGACTGAACGTCGTACAGATCGAATCATGCTTGATCTCAAATTGTGGCAAGCTTCGACAGAAATTTCTGCTCTCTCCCAGGAATTGGCGCCGCTCTTGTCATATGGTCCGGCTTCGCTAGGGAACCAGGGGCTCTTTCAGACAACGTCCCTCATCTTTAATCCTCTCACCACTCTTTTCAACGTCGCCACCTACACTAAATTACTCGGAACCAGTGTTGGAACTTTGGTGTTCGAAGATCTATATAATTCGTGGATGTCTAATAATGACACAGTGAGTTCATTTCAAGGCTTGCTTTATGAATCGAGCTTGCACTGACATCGGGTTCAACGAGCTAGATGGTACGCTGCACCGCAAGTGGTCTAGATCAATTGGGATCGAAGACTTGGGTCGATACCACTTCTTTGGACATCCCACTTTCTCAAGATCCAGATAACGTCAACGGTTGTTACAACGAGGACCTTCTGTATCCTCTGAATTCATACGTGACCGTACCGCCCCCGGAGGTGAACAGACCCTCCATTGTCCGTTTCTGCCCAGGGTAGGATATTTCTCTCCGGTTCGCCTTTTCATCTGTGATCAAACTGTGCTAAATACATAAGGTTCCTGAGAGAAGAAGCAACAAAGCCAATACGGCCTCTCAGAATGTGCAAAGCGCTTTGGCAGAGCCCTAAGCAGTTGTTAAAAACTACGACTGCCAGGACAGTCGTCGATCTTGCTGTAGAAGAGGACCCGTACTATGAGTATAGGCGCGCGGTCGGTGCTGCTATCTAATTCTCGAGCGATGACTAACGTGTGAAATACAGCTGCTACAGACCTTCCGGAGCAATATGAACAACGGCGGACAAACCACACAGTCCCTTAACTGGAAACAGAAAGTCACGCTAGTCTTTAAATCCCCAAAAACGGATGGATGGGTTGCTTGGGTCAAAAACAATAACCAGGGGCTCGTCGTTCCTGCCGCGTAAAGCAGCCACCAGTCCGAAGATAGAATCCACGTTGACATTTCTGCAGTGTCGCAGCTCTTTACACCCTGATGGCTCAGCAGCGCTATTGTTTCCAGGTACCAAGGATAGGTAAATTTCGTCCATTGCTCTATGGCAATTGACTGATCATTCTGTTTAGACGGCACGTTTGAGCAATCTTCAAGTCTGTTACCAAGGTGGGCTGAATGGCTCACTCCCCCCGATGCAAGTTGGACATCTTAAGGCTTTTGGTGAATAGGCTGTTAGTTGTCATTCTTAAGCGTGACTCAGTATTGCCGAGTGAGATCGTCAAGGAGGTGTGGAGTGGAAAGGGACGAGGCCGAATGTATTCGTAATTATTGGCAGGAGTGACAAAGGGCCATACTTTCTCTTTTCTGGCTTATCGGTTCACGCTTGATTCATCGCAGGAAACGCTTTTCTGACCTTATACCCTGAGCGGAGTCTTGCTGTCCACGGTCCATGATAGAGCTCGGGAGGGGTTCAGAAATTCTTTCTCTACTCGGCAGCGAGCGGAGTTGCCAGTTTCCCAACTGCTGCGTGCCCTCGTCCCTAGTCTCCATCGCATTACAAAGACGACCCCGCTCTTCCTGCTACCCAAAGCGAACCTACACCGCAGTCTTGCCTCTGTGCAATCTCATTCTATCTCGGTTGCGCCCAGTAGATGCTGTGGACTGGTCCCTCGCCACGATCCAGCGGTCACTTCTCTGCTCAAGCGGTGATATGGCACGGCTGGCTTTCTGGGCCTCGACCTTTGGGGCAGAGCATCTATTCTCCCGGTGCCAAGTAATCATTGTTCGACTAAATGTACCGCGTGTTACTATTGTTGCACAACTTGGCCGCTGGGCAGCAAACATTGTTATTGGCGGATGCGCTTCAAGAGCGTGGCGCGATCATTCAATGTCGGCGAATACCAAATGCATCGGCATGTTGCGGAAATCGTCTCGGCAGATACATGCCGACCATCGTCAATCCTTGCCCCTGACTCCCAAGTCTCCTGCCAGTAGGAAATCCCAGGCCGGACACGTAGTCGCCTACTGCTATAGGCGCAAGTAGTAAACGAATCATCATTGCGATTGGAGATTGGATATGACAATGACTAATGTATGACTAAGGCACGGCTTTGAAACGGATCCCGCGGCTCGGCAAGACTACCTTACCTTATAGTAATGTTTCCCTGGTTCCGGTAGTCGGTACAATACGAAGGTAGGGTACTTGAAACGCATGTTATCAAACTTGAAACGGGGCCCAACGTTCAAACCATGAATCTGCTCCGTTTGTATTCTCATCATCATGAGCAATCCCAGAGCGTCGACGTTGTCTCTATCTAATGAGCGAGGAGCCCGCGATTGGACGCACAAATCTGTGACATACTCGTAGGACGCGATTGTGCGGAAATTGCGTAGATTCGATCTTCGAACTTTTGTTCACTATCATGTTGACTTGTGAACATGCAAAGCTCAAGACCGACTTTCCGTTGGCTTTTTCTCAGCTTTGTACCCTATACCCTGTCTACTACATGATCGGATTCAATTTCAGAGGGTAAGGGACGAGTGTGAAGAATCTTACTAGCGTTATTCATGACGAACAACATGAGTAATGGGAAGGGGAGATGATGCTGGACCCTAGGGTTTTGGTGTGTGGAGGGTAGGGGATGCTGTGAAAACGTTTCTCCTCCAGATACCTGGGATGCGTCGTCGTTCCAAAGAATAATTGAAGGTGTGATCTATGTACGAACGAAGGAGGAACACGACTACATAGCTGTTCTTCTAGCTGACATCTTGCCCTACCCAGAGATCTGTTCTCCGTCAATCGATACACCTTCCGCTCCAAAACCAGTATTATTCCGCGTGCCGCTCACAGGAAGTGTTACATTGCCCCGCATCAGATTCTCCCCGTAGAGAGTGCTATTCGGGTCTATTTCCAGCAGCTCGTTGCCACCACCCGACGCGCGCGTTCTTGGAAAATCGGTGCAACCAGCCCAGAGATCTACCATCTTGTCAGCTCAACGAGAGGTAGCGGGGTCCGAGAAGCCATCATGTCCACACAAGGAAATTCCCGGCCACTTACTAGCAACGTAAAACGCATAATTCTGGGCGTTCTCCACCGCCGCAGTGGCATCCAACCCCGCACACTCATTGACCGAATAGACATCGACCTCGGTCCCGCGAGTCTCAAAGATATACTGGTGCGCCAGCTCATGCAGCAGCACCCAAACCCGATAGCTCAAAAACCTCCCCCCGTTCCCCGCGAAGCGATTGAAATGCGGGAGGACCTTCAAACACGCACGCGTAGAAGACATGCCCGGTATGGCGGGCTGCGTCCAGAAGCGGGGACAGATGAAGATGAGATGTGCTGCGGACTTTTCTACCCGCGCCATGGCGAACGCGTTCCTTTCCAAGCACTTGCTGTAGAAGTCCTGTCCCGGTCTTTCTTGGCTCCCCTCTATGACCTGGCCCGGGCCCGTTAGGCAAAAAATCACGGGGCTTGCGGCTGGTGCGCCGGCTGCGTTTGAGGGGAGGGGGGCGCCGGTGGAGATGTTATAGAGGATATCGTGGACGTAGGAGGCGGAGGCGATATCTTTGAAGAATGTACTATAGGCGTCGCTGGAAGTTGGGAGAGATACGTCTTGGATTGCCGGTAGGAGGATATGCGGAAGATTATTTACGAGAGCCGAAACGTCTGCAGTCATCGCGCCGCAGTTGGAGATGCCGAAGAGACCGTCTTGAGAAGGTTGCGCCTCTGGTGAAAATATTAATATGGGCCTTGTGTTCCGTGCAGAGATCGAACACCTACGCGCCGCTTGAAAGGGGATAGCGCACGCTGTGGCCAGTATATACAGGACAACACCACTAAATCCGAGGGACGATGGATCCATGTTGTTAGCAGAGGTAAAGGCTCCAATTCGGCTTCATCAGAACTTGTCGAGTATCGATTAAGATCAACAATCATCTTTCCCATCATTACATCGTCATCGAAAAAGTGGAAAGCGGCTACTGAGTGTTAGTGTCGCCTCTATGCACGAGACATCGCCTCTATGCATATGAAGCACAACTCACATACCAGAAGAAATCGATCGCTTGCAACAGACCCGCATAGCGCTACGGCATACTTAGGTACTCCATTGGCACCAGTGCGCCGAGAAGCTTGCGACTTTTCAAAATTGGTAGATTCATATAAGTTCATTTTTTCATCGATGGCTATAGGTGGCAGTGTTCGCATCTTTGAAGTCCGAGGCTCATGAGACGATTGTGCGATCAGGACTGGCGGCTATGGGTAACGAAAAGTAGATTGAGACTACTTCATGGTGCATGCAAAGGAAAAAATCCCACCACTTCAGAACTTTCTTTGAATTGACGAAATCTTTATGCTTACTCTACTTCCACCTGACGTACTTACATTCCGCTAAGACTCGTTACACCGAACAACATACCATCTCCTCGCCCTTCTTTCCTCCCTTTCTTCGCTAAATAAGACCAAGAGACACTTCAGACCAATGCTGGTTGCTTGGACTCGCTCACCGTTGCAGAGTCCATCACGAGCACTCGCAAGCAATCCGTCAGACTGTCCACTCGCAATCTTCGGTTGGTAGTCTTCACACTCTAGCATCCATGCCTTTGGATTATCAGGCGTATAACGCAAAAGAGAAAGACGTACTTTGTTCGCCAGGATCCGATGTACCTGCTCTGGCGGTCTGATCCATCTCTTGACTGCGCCGGCGAAAATGGCCCGGGAACCGTGACAGGGATGATGACGATGGACGATCAAGCGATGAGACCAGCGATAATTGCTCGACTGAAGGGAAAGTGGTGAGAAATTGCTGTAAACTGTTAGTCGGAGACAATCAGATGCCTTGAAAATTGACTAGTAGGAAACGTGACAGCGTTGAGAAAGGCGCCCCTGAGGCAATGTAAATCGAGAGGTCCTGCCGAGCAAATACACTCGGACAGGACAAAGCTAGCGTCTCAATAGGACCTTTTCCAATGATTCACATGCTTTAGTCTTCATAAGATTCGTTCTGATACAACAGATTATTAGGTGATTGGTAGGGTGGGGGAGGAAGAGGAAGAGGAAGAGCAATCTACATGTACATTACTTATGTAATGCGGAGGCTTGGCGTACTCTATCACGTGAATCCAGATAGCCGCCAGGATACTAACGCGCGCACTCTTCAACCCATTTGGGCTTCATGTCGTTCTTGGATATCAAACCAGAACAGTGTCTCATCTTCAAGACTGGACTGCTTTCTCTTGATTTCTTTGAAAAAGAGCACTGGAGGGTGGAAATATACCGCTGTTGGAGCTCCTCAGGTCAATTCTGCGAGGCATTATTCTGCTTCGAATGTGACTTTCTTTTCCCGGCAGCATCTTACCTACATTACGGTTCAAGTGCCCTTCAACAAGTACGGACCGTGCGATTGAGCATAGTATCATGTCCAGTCTTAGGATTCAATGGTTCTTCTCCTCAATTTCGGGCCGTATATGTACAGGACTACTGGTACTGGAAGTGCAGCAAGTGCCACAAACGCCAACAGTGAACTTCCCCAGCCGTAGTCCAAGCTCTCAAAGACTTTGAAGCCAAGGATTGTAAGGATGCATCCCACAACCCCTCGGGCGACGGCATTCGCAGCCAGCGCACTAGCTGCATACATCCGGAAGGTGTCAACAGTATACACTTGGATCGAGACGTAGGCTATCTGCATACCGCAGCTGAAGATGGCCGCACCGAGAAGTGGCAGAACCCAGTGGATATGTGCTTGAGCGGACCAACCGAAGAGAAACAAGCCGATGGGGATAAGTATCATTCCAAGAAATAGGAGAGGCAAGCGAAACTCAGGTCGGCCTTCACCGTTTCCAAAATGAGTAGCCATCCATTCGCGCGATCTGTTGAGCCCAAATGTCCCGATGAAAGTGGCCCATACGAGACCAAGGCCACCGCCAAGGTATGCAAGACCGTCTAGACCATGTTCCCACTTGTATGAGAACAATCCGAATTCGGGGATGGGACCATAGAGGAGTGGGAGGGTGGTGAGTTGGATAAAGAATATGCCGACAACTAATGATGTGTAGAGACTTAGCACCGTACAAATCGGTACCGTGAACAACATCCGGAACGGTCTGGTCATGGCGTGGAGAAATAGCTCCTGTGGTCGAATTTCGTTTTCAACTCTGAAGCCGCTATTCCCGGTTTCCTTACGAAGTTTCTTAGCCTTCCATTCAAGCAGGACAGGCTCATACGTCTCGCGCAGGAGACAGTACGATAGCGTATTTATCGGAATTGACGCCATTGTCATGAGCCAGAGCAGCCATCTCCAATTCCCGGTCAGCTCAACGAGGAATGCCCCAATGACGCCTCCTAACACAGGGCCACCTTGAGGTCCAAGGCCATAAATTGATTGGGCTTTGCCGCGCTCCTTGGGTTCAAACATGTCGCTGACAATGCCAGCACCAAGTCCGGGTCCTGCCGATCCGGCCATCCCGGTCAGAAATCGCAGGAGAGCCAGCGCCGCCATATTCGGAGCTACGGCACATCCTGCATTCAGGATCGTGAAGAGAAAAAAAGCCGTAAGAAAAACGATTCGTCGCCCAAATAGTTCAGAGCATGGCGCAAGAAACAACGGCCCCAGACCAAGTCCCAGCACATAGACAGCGACAGGAAGACTGGGCAAGTACACGTTCTTGATGTGGAAAGCGTCCGCGACGGAGAGGTCTGTGACGGCCAGAAACGTCGAAGCAATTGGTGAAATGGTTGCTTGAGCGCTTATTATGAGCACGTTGGTCCATTTCCTGCCTTTGCTCCAATTCCGTGGGTTCTCAGGGTCTTTCGGACCCTTCCAAGACTGCATGTATCCATCAGCTGTTGCATACTCAACCATGTGTCCTCGGAATACTCACCACAGTTAGATCATCCCTGGTAAGTGGCAGCTTTTCCATCAGAGCCTGATATTGATCCTCTATATAATGCGACGACAGAGACCAGAATCCCACGTCTCCTTTAGATAACGCTCACACATCTGTTATGCACAGGCTAATGCGTCTAAACAGCAATTGTCGAAACACTTTTGCTGCCCGGATTCACAGCAAAAGAGAACTCGCACGTACATAAGATCATGAATGCTACCCATGAAAGTCAAGTGTAGGTACCTACAAACGCGAAGCTTAATTGAGGAGGTTACCAGCCAGATGCTAGCACGTGTGGAGTATACGATCAGTGTACGGTAGTCGGTGGGTGACTTTCCTCCAGCTTGTGACTGTGGGCCCTCGTGACTTGGAAAGTGCGGACCAAGCATGCTGAAACGCATGCATATTCATCATCCGGTAAGACAATTGCATTATTGTTATTATCCAAGAACTCGAAGTCAGAGTCTTCGCGAAGAAGGAGAGAGGAGAGTTATTCCGACCCTCGAACTAGCGAATGGTGGCGGAAAAGCATGTCCAACCAACTAACTTTTCCGGGTCGAACCGTTTTCTAGGGCTGAATTCCAACATCTCTCGCTTCAGAAATCATAATACTATCCCACTGAGGCTGACTCTTGGGGAAAAAATTTCTTTCGTTCAAAGTTTTGTTATCGTGACTAGCAAGATGCTATTTGCATGTTGATTGTCGATCAAGATATTCTAGGAACGTCGAGCTCCCGTTGGGCCGTGAATCTACCACTAAAATCGTGGTCCACTTATCCCAGGTACCATGACAGCTAGCCTAACGACAGCCTTCTCTAATCTCTTTCACGACGAGGTTCCAGAGGGGCCCTTACCTCTACCACACATCGATGGCAATGTAATGACTCAATGACATCCAGGTTCCCATCACATCAAGCACTACACGTTGGTGGCTTGACTGAGGATATTTTCAAAGATCCCGTACTCAAACCAGAGCACTGTCCGTCTTCCACCAATCAAAGGTTGCTGCCGGGATCTTCTCTGGGAGCATCTGTCTTTGGTCGCTGGCTGAGCGCTTGCTTGGCCTTCTCAACATGTCATTAAGCTTTGAACAAGGTCAAGACGGCGCCTGGAGCGACAGACATAGCAAGGTACATGATAGCAAGTCTCTGAACACAATCATTACTACAGCAGATTTTTGCCCCTCACTGACGCTTACACGATGAACCATGGATACGGTGGGGATCTTTTCATATTTATTATGGGCCGATGGGCGTCCATCCTGGCTTTCAATATTCTCTTCCTTTGATCTGTATCACGTTGCCAACATCTAATCTTGTTTTCTGACTACATAAGGTCGTCTTATCTTCCATCTTCAATATGATTTCGCCCACTCGAATGAGAAGAACAATGGCATCTCTTGTTCCTGATTTCTTGATGGCCTCTCCTGAAGGCTCCAAGCCATCTGACATGGTGTTTTCCACATGCAGCGAGCTAGTATATCGAATGAAGAAACGACTATCATCGGTTCTTCCAGAGTATCTTCCAGAGTCTCTTGGCGGATATCCCGCCCTACCAACACCATCTGGATTCCTCAATATAACAGACTCCCGCACCGGCGACCATTATGACATACCCATCCGTCACAACGCGGTGGAAGCCACTCAGTTCAAGCAGATCAAAGCGCGGGCCGACTCCAAAGCCAAAACAGACAAGGTCGAGGGGGGTCTCCGCCTACTAGATCCTGGATATCAGAATACCGCTGTGACGTCCTCCGAGGTCACTTTCGTGTAAGTCCGCTGCACCTGTGGAGCTTACGCATACGCCGCGTAATGAAGGAGACACTAATTTCGTGAATTTCTAGGGATGGCACTGAGGGTAGCATTCACTACAGACAATACGACATCTCCGAGCTTGTGGGGACGAAGCAATTTGAAGATGTCACGTATTTGCTCATCTGGGGTAAATTGCCATCGCCAGAAGAGAAAGACATGTTCAAAAAGCAGCTCGCGTTGGCAATGCACCCGCCGCAGATGGTCTCAGATGTGATTCATTCATTCCCGTAAGTCTCGCTTTTGAGAGACTGTGAGCCCACAGCTTATTATCGACAGTTCACATACGCCTGTTGTTACCATGATGATCGCCGGCCTCTCTGCATGGGCTGGATCTGACCCAACGGTCATCCCAGCCTACATGGGCAAAAACATCTACCAAGGACACCTGGATTTAGTGGATAGCCAGATCATTCGATTGATCTCCGCGCTCGCCACAGTCATTGCATTGTCATACTGTCGTATGCAAGAGAAGCCATTCACGCCTGCAGACCTCAACGGGTCTTTTATCGAAAACACGCTCCGCATGATGGGATTCGTCGAGGACGAAACCAAGCAACCGAATCCAAAACACGTCGAATGCCTCGAAAAGCTTTGGGTGCTCTACGCAGACCACGAACTGACCAATTCGACCGCCGCTTTCCTCCACGTCGCCTCTACGCTCGCCGATCCATTCAGTTGCACCATTGCTTCCATCACAGCTGCGTATGGACCGCTTCACGGAGGCGCGATCGACACCGCGTTCAAAGTCATCCAGAACGTCGGCAAGCCTGAGAATGTGCCCCAGTTGATCGACGATGTCAAAGCCAAGAAATGCCGACTCTTTGGCTACGGTCACCGAATCTACAAGACAGTCGATCCGCGCAGTGTCATCATTCGAGAGTATGTCCGCCACGATTTACGCATGGATGACTGGCTAATAGTTCTGCAGCCTACTTGACGAACTCAAAGACGACGATGCGGCTCACAAAGAATTCCTAGCCACCGCTCTCGAGATCGACAGAATTGCGTCTGAGGACCAGTACTTCACGTCCCGGCATTTGAAAGCGAATGCCGATCTTTATGGTAGTTTTGTTTACATGGCCCTGTAAGCGTCGCCCCCAACCTTCCCCGCATCTCCGCGTGAAGAAGTTAATCGTGCTGATGAACATTGTTTTAGCGGATTTCCGTCCGAGATCATCTTGCCTTTGGCAATGATGTCAAGGTGCCCGGGAGTCATGGCCCACTGGAGGGAAGCCATGAACGGAAACCCCCGCCTTTGGAGGCCGCAGCAGATCTACACTGGTGCATACCACTAGGAAAAGTGCGGAGAAGGAGGCCCGGCGGTGGTGTCAAAGCGTAATGGTTTTGGACACGGTCTTTACCTTTTTGCAGGCGTTCATGGATTGGATGGTGAGCAGAGGCTTCTGATGTAAGGTGAACACGACTAGTACACCATAGGGTAATGGGTATTCAGCATCAGTGATGATGTCAATGGTGACATGGTGAATTTTCCCGTCAGTGCTGCTTCTGGAAGGTGGTCCTGCGATTTCGTCTGGTCGGTTTTTTTGATGAGGGCATGGCGTACTGACACCAATAACGCAAGATAGAAAGGAGATACCTCATAGATCGACATAGACTTGGATGAACTTGGACATAGATAGAAAATTTGGTAGCAACAATTTGGACATCACCTCCAGACCAAGCGCGGACTTGCTCGTGACCGTCTGTCAAACAGTGAAAGAGCACGTACCAGCGTCTATTTTCCCATCTGCCGAGATTCATCAAGACCTGAACCAGGTCGATCATTCCTCTTCCAATGAGATGATGTCTCCGTAAAGAAATACTGGAATTTTCCCGCTCGATGCGTCCCAGCTGAATCATGGATGCGCTGACCCTGAGCCATTGGCACCTTTCCCGATTGGGCAAGCGGCTTTTTTGTGCCTGAAAAACGCCTGGTGAGCCGCGAAGCCAATTTAGACCTCTCCCCGTACTCGATACTTTGTACGTTTCAGTACCGTACCGATATTTATCCATTAATCTTGTTACAACATTACGATCACCACAATACCATAATAATGATAGAGGTCCGCCGCAATATCCATTTCCCATTTCCTGGTCAACAGATAATATGTCTGGGTCGTCCGGAACTGCCAAAGTGAAGAGGGAATGCGCCAGGCACGTCTGTGGCTGGGGTCTAGGCATACACGAGACGAGACGAGATGTCGTCAATGGAGATAGTGGAGAGTTTGGAATCCGCCTGGGCTCTCTGGAGATTGCGGGACCTCTGATGCTGCCAGACCCGACGCTTTTCGCTTTCCACATTCGAGTCTGAACTGATCCTGAACCTCGTCAGCAATTTACATTAATGCAAGTCATTGATTGCGATAAATGAATGCCTAATACGATGCCGCAGATGGGACACCTACCGACGAGATTGATCGGTCATGTCACAGCCAGATCGCAACTTCGCAAGCTCCAGATCTGAAATCGCCTGTTTGAGCCATGATTTCTGCCTCTTAAGGCGGCATCTCGGTAGCTTTTTCGCAACATGTTGGGTACAACAGTACTACCCACCAGTTGGGACGGCGGCACGTAAGAAGCAAGCACTGCGTCCACCCATGCTGACGTTCACCATGATTGCGAATAGCATCACCATCAAAAGTCCCAAGGTGGCACTGTTGACATGGCAGGGGTATCCGCAGACAACAGCGCTCGCTTGCCTTATGACCAGGTCCTCGTCGATATCGCTAGTTACGTCTTCCACTACGAGGTGACCAGCCCTCAAGCATGGGGGCGTGCCAAAATCGCTTTGTTCGACGCTTTGGGATGTGCTTTCGAAACGCTCAATAAGAGCCGAGAAGTTCGTGATATCATTGGGCCTGTTGCTGAAGGCACAACGGTCCCGAATGGCTTCAAGTTGCCGGGCACTTCGCTTCAGTTGGATTCTGTCAAGGGAGCGTTTGACCTGGGAAGCTTGATACGCTATCTGGACCACAGTGATGCCTTTCCAGGGGCAGAATGGGGTCACCCTTCGGGTAAGACAGACGGCAAATTATCTGAACCGGAGCTGCGCTGATGATCCTCTACAGACAACATTGGCGCCATCTTGGCCGTCGCAGACCACCTCAGCCGTACCACCACATCCCCACCCTTAACCATGCGCACAGTCCTTCACGCCCTTATCAAAGCCTACGAGATCCAAGGTTGCTTCCAAATACGTAACGCTTTCAACCAGCACGGCCTCGATCACACCATTCTGGTCCGTATCGCCTCCACGGCCGTCGTTGCCCACCTCCTCGGCCTATCAGAATCGCAAACTCTCGCCGCCCTCTCCCACGCCTTCATCGATGCAGGACCTTTACGATCATACCGTCAGTCGCCAAATGCGGGGCCACGTAAAGGTTGGGCAGCTGGGGATGCCTGTATGCGGGCCGTTCACCTCGCACTGCTCGCCAAAAAAGGGCAGCCAGGTGCGCCAACTGTTCTCACGGACCCAAAATGGGGTCTATACACTTCGCTTCTACACGGCAAAGAGTTCCAGCTTCCCAAACCATTCGCTACCTGGGTCATTGAAAGCGTCTTTTTCAAGATCCACGCAGCAGAAGGCCATGCTGCTTCAGCCGTCGAAGCTGCCCTCACACTTGCCCAGAAAATTCGCTCGAGGGAATCACCTTTGGATATGTCGATCGCAGATGCCATAAACCATATCCGTGTCCGAACACAGAAACCGGCCATGATCATCATCAACAAGCAGGGGCCACTGCACAATGCGGCCGATAGAGATCACTGCATGCAATACATGATCGCCGTGGTCCTCTTAAAAGGCAGCATGATCACCTCCGCCGACTACGACGACAGCTCGCCCTGGGCCAGGGACCCAAGGGTTGAGGTGCTGAGGAGGAAGATCGAGATGGTGGAGGAGGAGCAATTCACGGTAGATTACCACGATGATGAGAAGCGCAGTGCGGCGAATGCTCTACAAGTCACGCTCCTTGGCGAGGCCATGGAAGAGGTGCTAGTGGAGTATCCGATGGGACATCCGTGGCGGGGTGATACCACCGGTCTAGTCCGACAAAAGTTCGAAGAAAACGTGAAAGGCCTATTCACGGGAAGGCAGGCGGAGGAGATCATAGGCTTGGCGGAGTTGGGGGTCGAGGAGTTTGAATACATGGGGGTGAAAGACTTCATGGACGCAATGGTTCTTGCCGGCGAGAATCAGCACGAAATCCCGCCCGCCGATGACGCCCTCTTGGACAACACCACCACCCACGATCTCGCCATGGCCGAAATCCCGCCCGTCGACGACCTCACCATCGCCATGCCCGGCTTCACGCCGCAGCAAGTGGCCAGCCTGGAGCACATGATGAACGCCACCATCGCCGCCGCCCTCGACGAACGCCTCGGCCCCGGCGCGAAAACGGGCCTGCGCGACCACCACTCCGCCGACTCGGCCGTCGACCTCCACGACGACGCCGCTGCCGCCCCCCTCGATCCCGCGGACGGGAGCCGGCCCGCGGCGACCGCCCCCGCGGACTCGTTGACGATTGAGATGCCCGGGTTCGCGGAGGAGCAGGTCGCGGGGCTGGAGGTCATGCTGAACACGACCGTCACGGCGGCGCTGGACGAGAGGCTTGGTGCTCGGAAGGGCGGGGGCGCGGGGGACGGGGCCGCGGCGGGAGAGGACGTGGATATGGTGGATGGGAACGTGTCGCCGCGGGGGTCGCTGGTCGATCATCTGGGCGTCAATGGGGTGGAGGACGGGTCGAGATTCGCGTGCTGAGTTGGCTATGTCCGGTTTTTTTGGTTTGAGTGGTTTGTTGAGGACGCATCGGTCGCCGTGCGGGGGGCAATTGAGCCGATCTGGTGGTATGTTGGCGTGTTCGTTTGAGCCATCCAGTGATGATGGAACGCGTCTACAAACAAACCTATGCGAGATTCATACACCCGACACATACCCATCCACCTACATCCGAGCCCCACGTGCCATCTCCACCTCCACCTCCCACTCCCTCCCCCCCGCCCCCTCAATCCCCAACCACCATCTCCAAAATCTCCATCACCTGCCCCCCCTCCGTCAACGGCACCGGATTACTCCTACAATACCGATCCCCCAGGCTCCCCTCCGCCAACCCCCTCAATCCCCAACCACCATCTCCAAAATCTCCATCACCTGCCCCCCCTCCGTCAACGGCACCGGATTACTCTTACAATACCGATCCCCCAGACTCCCCTCCGCCAACCCCCCCAACACCTCCCTCCCAACCCCCACCTCCCTCAACGACCGCGGCATCCCCAGCTCCCTCAACACCGCATCCAGCACGTCCCCCAGATCGCTCCCCGCCCTTTCCACCCCCCGCGCGGCCAACACGTCCCGCACGGGCCCCAAGCCCCACAGCACGTCCAGCACCCGCCCCTGCTGCGCGGCGTTGACCCGCTTGTTGAAGCGCATGACCGCGGGCAGCAGCACGCAGCTCGTCTCCCCGTGCCCGACCCCCAGCGGGCCCAACTGGTGCCCGATGCCGTGGCTCGCGCCCATCGGCACGCGCAGCAGGCCCGTGCTGATGGCGTCCTTGGCGCCGAGCAGGCACTGCATGCGCGGCGCCAGGGCCGCGGGATCCCGCTTCGTGGCCAGCAGGCCCGGGAGCAGCTGCGCCAGCCCGCGCGCGGCGTTGGCGTCGCTCTCCGGGGTGGGGGCGACGCTGCAGGCGGCTTCGACGCAGTGGTCGATGGCGCGGACGCCGGTGCTGAGCCAGACGCGCAGGGGGGTCGTGGTGCTGAGGGCGGGGCTGAGGATGACGAGGCGGGGGCCGACGGAGAGGTGCTGGAAGGAGTGTTTGTGCCGGGTGAGGTCGTCGGTGGCGCCGGCGAAGGGGGTGTATTCGCCCGCGGAGAGGGAGGTGGGGATGCAGATGATGGGGAGGGTGGCGGGGCGGAGGGGGTCGCGGAGGGTGGGGGAGTCGAAGTAGAGGGACGCGAGATCGTCGTGGGTGGCGGCGTCGTTGGCGAGTGCGAGGGCGGCGACTTTGGCGGCGTCGGTGAGGCTGCCGCCGCCGAGGGTGACGAGGATATCGGCGGCGGCGGCGCGGGCTTCGTGGACGATGGCGAGGATGTCGCTGTAGTGGGTGTGGGGTTTGATGCCCCGTTTGACGCCCACGACTGCCCCGGGGCCGAGGCGGGATTCGAGGGCGGCGACGAGGGTGGGGAGGTCCGTGGTGGTGCGGCTGAGGGCGCCGGAGGCGAGGATGTAGACGCGGCGGGCGTGGAAGGTGGAGGCGATGTGGTGGGCGCAGGCGGTGGGGTAGGGGGTGCCGTAGGAGATGTAGGGGGAGGGGTGGGGGGATTTGCCGGGGGGGAAGGCGGGGATGTAGGTTTCGGGGGACATGGTTGTGTTTTGGGAATGGGTTTTATGGAGAAGGGTGTATGTGATGTCTGGAATTGGAGTTGTAGAGGAGGAATGGTCACTGTGTTGTTTTGATTGAAGTAAAGGGTGGAAGAAGAGGCGGTGGAATGGATTGTAAAAGCGTAGAAGAAGCTACCTATGATGTCAAAGCAGAATAATCATGAAATTTGATAATCATAGAGGACATGTCTGTCAATAATAAGGCGCCTCTTCGGCTTTCCTTACACCCCGAACCTACCTAGTCATCAGACAAACAGCGAGGCATTTTCCAACTTGTACCACTCGCCAGTGCAGATGAGGGCCAGTTAGCGGAGAATTCGGACGTAATGTGAGGAGAGAGAGAGAGAGAGAGAGAGAGAGGGAAACGCTATCTGATCGAGGCTTCAGGGATAGTGTCAACGATCATTCTTACACCTTGAAGATGTCATTGATATTTCTGATTTCATGAAAACACGACGACTAGCAGGAGAATAATGCTGGGGATAGAGTACTTTGAAGTAGATGTACCTAGCGGACTCCCATATGTGCCGCCAATTCGATAAGGGCATTAGCCTAAGGCTGCTCGGCACACCTTCCATCTTTCCCTACAGCTTTTCACCCACACCCTTTTCTCTGATTGTAGACCACCTCGGACCACACCAATGCCCACATTCCTGCAATGATAGAAGCACCTGTCAATCCAGCGTCTAATGACCGACATGACCATACTAAAAAGTCGAGGAAGAGGAGGCGAGAAGACGTTTCCAAAGAAGCTGTCGGCAATGGCGACGATGGCGGCACCAAACCCTCCAAAGAGGAGCGAAGAGAGGCGAAAAGGTTGAAAAATTTGGGCAAGGAACCTGGTACTAGTCCGCGAACGCATGATATTGTGCCAACAAATGGCGACGTGGGCAAGGTGGAACAAGCTGCCGGCAAGAGAGACAAAAGCGAGAGCAAGCCATCGAAAGAGGCGCGAAAGGAAGCAAAAAGACTGAAAAAGCTGGCGAAGGAGCAACAAAACGGTCCTGCAGTAGATGAACATCTGTCAGCAGATGATATGTTCAGTGCAGTAGACAAGACCTCTGATAAAGCTATTCGGAAGGCGGAGAAGGCACGCTTGAAAGCAGGCAGAAAGACAGCCAAGTCGGAGAACATTGATGCTGAATCGCAACAAAATGCTACCGACGGCACATCCAAGTCAAGCGCAGGCTATGTGGAGGATCCCGCTCTCACAGCGCTCCCACAATCCGAAATCGACGACTTCCTTTCTGCCAATTTCATCACAATCAACGACCCAACCTCCTCAACCAATCTACGCCCAATCACCAAATTCTCCCACCTACCCTCCCACACCACCACTTCTCCTTCACCTTTCGCCGCCTTCAAAACACCCACTCCTATTCAGTCTGCCGCCTGGCCCTTCCTCCTCTCTGGTCGTGACGTGATCGGCGTCGCAGAGACTGGCTCCGGCAAGACTCTCGCCTTCGGTGTCCCCTGCATCCGCTCTATAGCCAACTCTACCAGGACCAAAGGCTCACCAGCTAGAGCGGTCATCATCTCCCCTACCCGCGAACTCGCCGCGCAAATCCACAACCAAATCGAGAACCTCGCCTCCCCCGCCCACCTCTCCACCGTCTGCGTCTACGGCGGTGTCCCCAAAGACCCGCAACGCCTGGCCTTGAAAACCGCACACGTCATCGTCGCCACTCCCGGTCGACTGAACGATCTCATAGAGGAAGGCTCCGCCGCCCTCGGCAATGTCAACTACGTGGTACTCGACGAAGCAGACCGCATGCTCGACAAAGGCTTCGAAGACGAGATCCGCAAAATCATCGCCACAACCCCCACCGCCGGCCGCCAAACCCTCATGTTCACCGCCACCTGGCCCCCCTCCGTCCGAACCCTCGCATCCACCTTCACGCGAACCCCCGTGCACATCTCCATCGGCGCCGACAACCCCACCGGCCAACTCCGCGCCAACGCCAACATCACCCAGCGCGTCGAGGTCGTCGACCCGCGGCACAAAGAGGCGCGCCTCCTGCACCTCCTCCGCCAGCACCAAGGCCCCGGCCCCAAGCCGCACGACCGCGTCCTCGTCTTCTGCCTCTACAAAAAAGAAGCCGCCCGCATCGAAACCCTCCTCCGCGCCCGCGGGATGCACGCCGCCGCCATCCACGGCGACATGACCCAAGACAAACGCACCGCGTCCCTCGCCGCCTTCAAAACGGGCGCCTGCCCCCTCCTCGTCGCCACCGACGTCGCGGCCCGCGGCCTCGACATCCCCGCCGTCAAAGCCGTCATCAACGTCACCTTCCCGCTCACGGTCGAAGACTACGTGCACCGCATCGGGCGCACGGGGCGCGCGGGCGCGGGTGGGCTGGCCGTCACGCTGTTCACGGAGCACGACAAGGCGCTCAGCGGGGGGCTGGTCAATGTGCTGCGGGCGGCGGGGCAGGAGGTCCCCGAGGGGCTGTTGCGGTTCGGGACGACGGTGCGGAAGAAGGGGCACGAGGCGTACGGGGCGTTTTACAAGGATCCGGGGGTCGGGGGGAAGAAGGAGGGGACGAAGATCAAGTTTGATTGAGGGGGTTTGGAGGGTGGGGGCTAGTAGATATAGACGGCTGTTCGACAGTTTCCGGTATGAGCATATGAGCGTATAAGCATATGAGCGTATAAGAAAGAAAGATGAAGCGAATCGACGAGTCAATGGATCTACTCATCTACCCCTTCCCCCCCAACCCGTCATCCCTTTTCCATGAAGCGTCGTAAGAAAGGGACCCTCTCCACCAACCCCCGCGGCACAAACTCCAAGAAGAAACTCCGTTCGAAGAACCCAACGCCAAGCACACACCCCCCCGCCACAAGCCCGCACCGCAGCAACTCCCCCCACCCCCCCTCCCGCCGCGTCCCCGCACCCATGACCGCAAGCGCCCCCCGCGCCGCAACCCCCACCGCCACACTGCCCGCGCTGGGCAGCAAATCCCCCACCCCCAACGCCTCCCCCTCCCCCACGCTCATCAAATACCCCCGCACGAAGCCCCAACTCCAACAGATCCTCAACCCCATCGCCACCGCGTTCGCGAGCACCAGACCCCGCGCGCCCATCTCCAGCACCCCGAGGACCAGGAACCCCGTGCCGGCGAACGCGCCGAAGAAAGCGACCTTCCAGACGGTCTGCCTCGTGATCTGCGGATCGGTGGCGACGACGCTGACGAAGGCTTCCAGGATGCCGTTGATGGCCAAGAGAGGGATGTAGTAGCAGTAAGTGGCCAGGACGCCCGGAGCTTCCGTATGGGTCCAGCGGCTGCCGGCGACGAGGCGGAGGAGGATAGGCGCGAGGGGTGGGCCGAGACATGTGGCGAGGACGGAGAGGAGGAGGTAGAGGCGGAGGAGGGTGGTGAGGTGGTTTTTCGCTTGGGAGAGGATTGCGTTGTCTCTGGACTTGGTGGCGGTTTGGGAAGCCGGCAGACGGCCGAAGAGGGAGCGGGAGGATTCTTCTATCGGTTGGAGGATGATGCGGGCGAGGAGGCCGCCATAATTGGAAGCTAGAGCGTAAGCGCCTTGGGAAGGGAGGGATGCGAATGTGGCGATGAGGTAGCCGTCACCGTATGTAAGCAGTTGATTGAATATGTTTTGGCCGTAAAGAGTGACCGTACGCATGATGAGTGGGCGGGAGAAGCGCGAGAGGAAATAGTCTGGACTTGGAGCAATGGATCTAGCAAGGAGCGACACGGCATTTCGGGCACAGACGGGGTAAACGTTTGAGAAGTAAAGAACATTGAGGGTAACGGCGTATCCAAGCTGGCCGACTGCGAATGGCAGGACGCCGAGATTGCGGCCGCTCACGCCTACCCATATCGAGACGGAACAGCTTATCAGGGCCCTCACGAAGAATGCGAGGAACTCGGCCGAAGCACGAGTCTTGTACATCATCTCTTGTCGGGCAACGTTGAACGCAGGCTCATTCAGTAGTTCGACGACTGTAGCGAGAGCGTAGGTATAGAGCGAGCTCCTCAAATGATGAGCCTCAAGGACTGCCGTTTCGGCTTTCTGCAAATACAGCCAAGTGAAAGCAATCGTCAATGGGAGACCGATGACGATGGCTGCATGCGAGAGATTGACGACCTCCTGCATCCGCCTAGTCGTTCCATAGCTGACAGCTATCTTGTCGGAGCCATGTCTCTCCTCCCCTGCACCCCCTTGCTCGGTCTTCCGTTGTGCATTATCACTCGGTTTATGTTGGAGAGCGTTGCGGAGACTTTCGCGTGCAAAGTACAACGTGGAGATGGAGAACAGCTCTAATTGGGCAGAGAGTCCGAGGATGTGAGGGGACAGGAAGCGCAGCAGGATCTGGTTCACGATGAAGGCAAGTGCCCGGCATCCGATCTGGAGGAGGATGAGGAACGAAGCGCCCTTGGCTGATTTTGAGGGGAGAGAGTCGGCGTTCGAAGGCTCTGTGGAAGTCTTCTCCTTGATGAGATCAGCTTGGGTTCTTGACATGGCCAGCACTGGGTTCAGAGGATGTTCAAACTTACCTTGAGGAGAGAAGGAGTCATGTAAGATCGCAGGATTGAAAGTACAATTGGCCTGTCGCGCGTACAAGATTGTCCTCGACGGAAGACATCAAATCCCAACTCTCAAGTACCTATTGAGCGTGATTGCAGATTCCATACACATTGTCATTTTGTACCTAGTCGATTCTACAAATAATCTTGCCCTTTGTCTGATTAGTCTCCATCAACTGATGCGCTTTGACAATATCCTCCCACGGAAATACCGTCTCCACTATTACCTTGAGACTTCCTTCCTTCATCATTGGAGCCGTATGCTCGACCAGCCTGTCCCTAAGCCTCCCTTGGTATTCTTCATCCCGACTACGCAAGCTGCTACCCTCGAACCTGATCCTCTTCCGGAAAAAAGCTCCAATGTCCACGCCAGCAGGGAGTTTGGTGCCGCTCATGGCTCCAAGATTCACGATATGCCCGTCTCGTGCTGCAACGTCGAGGTTTCCTTGGAAGTAGCTCTGGCCGATAAAATCGATGACGACGTCGACGCCTTTGCCATCTGTTGCTTTTAGGACCTCTTTTGCCCAGTCTTGGGTGTGATAATTGAAGCCGGCTGTTGCGCCGAGCTCCTTGACGCAGAAATCGATCTTCTCTTGAGATCCTGCCGTAACGTAGATTGCGGAAGCCTTGTCGGCTTTTGACAGCTGGATTCCTGCTATTGACACTGACGACGCGCCGGCATGCCATAGTATGGATTTGCCAGGAGTGAAACCGCCCACGAGGTACATAGCTTGAGTTGCTGTAATCCAGGTCTGTTGAAAATGAAGTGGGCGGTCAGCGCTGATAGGCCCGAGACCGAGCTGCATTCGGTTCATCGGAAAGGGTAGTGACAGACCTCTGGAACCCCAGCCGCCTGCTCCCAACTCAATTCCTTCGGCCTATGCATCAACATATGCGTGCTAACAGCAATATACTCCGCATACGCTCCTCCATACGCCAATCCAAATACTTCATCCCCCACTTTGAATCCCTTCTCCGCATCGCTTCCAAAGCTCTCAATCGTGCCCGAGAACTCGACACCTAGTGTTTTGGGCGCTTGAGGCGGAACAGGATAGTGACCTTCGCGTTGGAGCAAGTCCATGCGGTTGAGGCCAAAGCATTTTATTTTGACAATGGCGTCGGTGGGTTTAGGGCTTGGTTTCGGGATAGAATGGTTGATGAAGAGGGAATTTGCGGGACCGGTACCGTTTCGGACGTCTAGAATCTGAAGCTTTAGTGAAGAGAGAGTTAACAGGGTTGAGGAAGCTTGCCGACTGCTCGCATTGTCTCTGCCATTGCGGAGGACTTGCGTGTCAGAATGGGCGAGAGTAGACCTGAAGAATCTGGCAGAATGATAGCAGTAGATAAAAGCAGGTGACAGGAAAGTGTACAAAGGGGATTCGCTCTCAAGCGAGGACACAATAGTTGGGCGTTTTGTAAGCAATTTGCAGAATATGACCTCACCTTGCAGAAGATTGGAATTTCAAAGTCGAGCTCCGGGTAGCTAAAGGGAAAAGGACGGCGATGATCTTCAAGTTTGAACGCTCTCCATTGTGAACACTGATGTCCACGGCCGTATAGAGAATATCTAATATCAGCAAAGATAGCTCTAGCAAAGGGTGAAGCTTTTGCAGCAAGAAGCTCGGCATGCTCGAAGAATCGAAAGCTGACACGCGCTAGATTGTCCTCATGTATCTTCTAGGCCATGCTGTACTCTTTGATCATCTGTGTCAGCTTCGTGCACTCGCTGGAGTAGTTCAATGCGTTGGCTCCCGACACCTGGTATCGTACCCTTCAATAGCGTTAGCACTTGTATTCCACTGCGAAACTTGGAGAAGAGTATACCTCTGCTGATCCTGAAAAGTGTCCATCTTTGCTCGGCATTTGAATGTGAATGTTTTGCAATTTGCTTCTTGGAAAGCGTCCCCAGCCGCTTTCTCATCATTCTCCTTCAGCTCCGTCAACTGATCTGCACTCATGCCCATAATCATCCTGCCCACGTCGTCGAAGCAGCTCAGCCAGAGTTGACCAGTGTGGTCGCTGACATTGATCGACATAATGTACCGATGCTCTGGCTTGGGATGAGTCTTGTCACAGCGCTCGCATCGCCATTGTCCAGGCTCGACCTCGAGAACCTTCTTGTTGCAGCCTTCTGACAGACACGCGGGATAAGAGACGTTGTCCTGTTTCACGTAAATGATCGTCGCCTTTGTAGTGAAGTAATCCGTGTTTTCTGACATGCCCAGGTTCTCTTCTTTGACCTGCATGATCGACTTTGTCGCATCGTTTCGTCCACCAGCTGCGCCCACAGAGCCCATCCCTTGATGAGACATGAATGTATCATTCTTGCCCTGAGCATCATACCAGCCTTTGAGCTTATGAGCTTCATCTATATCTGGGTCTATTGTCATGGATCCTGAGCTGAGCAGACTCAAGCTCCGGCCTCCAAAATCAGAAACTTTGAGGCCTTTGAAAGCGACAACGGACTCGGGCAAAACGTCGAATTTTTGGGCCGTATCACCCCATATGGTAAGTTTCACAGAGTAGCCGGTGTTGTCAACAAGAGTGAGATCGCGCTTGTCGTAGGGTTTACTTGTAGTCTTCGAGACTATCTGAGAAGTCTCCCCGACCTCTTTGAGGACGCCGATCGTGTCGATCGTTGTGTCTTTCTCGATGGTTTGGAGATCGGCTATGTTGGTGAAGTTGAAGCGTATCTGTGGGACACCGTTTTGTTCTTCAGCTTTTTCGACCAAGGTATCGCGCTCGAAAGACAGCTCGTAGTCGTTGTTCACGTTTGAGAATTGCTTCTTAGCCATGTTGACTCGACAAGGACTAGTGATGTAGTAGACTTGGCCCTCCTGGAAAACATCAAATAGCGCATCGCATTGATCATTGAAACCAGTAGCTTTGATCTCCCCACTCTCGTCCAGCAGGTTGACACTGAACAATTTGCCCTCGCCGTTCTTATTATGCCATGTCCTTATAGGGGGCTTACTAGTGCACCGCGCCTTGATAGTCCATCTATGTGCGTATGGGGACAGAGCCTCGATCGGATAGATATTGGCGTGCGAAGTTGATGAACTTGGGTTTGTCCTAGAGGGTAGAGACTGCTGTTGGTTCTGCTGTTGAACTGGCTTATTTCCGTAGAATCCGTTGGTGGCAATCGTTGTTGATTGAGGCTTGCTGTCATCTTCTGCCTTGAACTCCAATGCTTTTGGCTCGCCGATCTTATCGCACTCTCCAAGCTCTTCTAAGACGTCGAGATCAAGGACTATGATAATTCTGTACAGTATGAGCATGAGCCGGCAAGGGAAAAACACAGGGTTCTCACCTTTTCCCCTTCACCTGATTCGCCTGGTAGGACTTCAACCGTACGAAACAGCCTTTGCGGAGCTTGCCATCGTGGACCACATGGTTTGCTTCTGTAAATGATCAGTATGCTCTATCTTGACGAGATCCCAAGCAGTAGAGCCGCGGATGCTTACGAGTGGCAAGCATGCTCTGCACGAAGTTGTTGATATCGCTGAAGACGACTCTGAAGCGCTCTGGAGCGCCTTGCTGCCCAATCAAAGGTTTGACTTGGACACATTGCAGTACGGGTTGTGATACAGTGGTATTGGGATCCTCGCTGGAGTTGAATATCGCACTGAATAGTAAAGTCAGCATTGTGGACAGCACATCAAGAAATGCAATTATGTCACTTACGCAAGAGAGCCTTGGTTGACCTGAGAGACTACGTTGGCCGCCATGATGATAGTTTAGCAGCGATATGATAGCCGTGGTCAATGGACTTGTGGAATACCTAAGTAGTGTGAGGAAGTAGAAGAGATTTAGGTTGACGCGTTGTTTGGAGGAAGCGTGTAAAGAGGTTTCGTGTTTTGCCCCACTACACACTTGTTCTTGCCGTACATAGTTGTTGGCCACCGTAGAGTACATTTTGGCGCGGTAGGCAACAACCACTTAGTTGCTCTAGATTACATAGCACCAATTGTGACTTCCAGTACGTTCAATATGGCTGCTGACGACGATGTTGCCACGAAGGCACCGGAGAGCGATGCAAAGGAGTCCAGCATGATCTCCTCTGAAGATACGCCAGCCCAAAAGGGCGCGAGCATGGGAGTTCGTCACGTAGCTCCCCATAGCTAGAATGCCGCTGATCTTAAGCAACCAGGAGCACTGTGTGACAGATCGACCTTCTCGTACGTTCCTCTATGTTCTCATTTCACTGTCCAACTCGGCTGAACGCAAAGTAGCTCTTGGGGATCAGCGACCAAGTGGTGTGGGTCTGACAGCGTTGAGAGAAGCCGGGGGAATAGAAGCTGACTATTATATAAGGAGATATCTAATATTGCAGATGTGGAGGTGCGACCAGTCAGACGTCAAAGATCACTGAGATCTCATCCTAACATGAGGGTTAGGTCTACATTACAAAACCTAGCGACTACCCTCATCTCCCTTCAAAGCTTTTGCTCTTTTTGAGCAGTGGTACCGGCATACACTCCAAGAACAATCAGCTTCAAGCAGACAAGTATGCGAGCGAGGGTTTCCTGGTTGTCATGCCCGACCAGTATGTGCCACATATGTTTCCCAAATAGGCTCCCTGTTGACAACCTCAAGGTTTGCTGGAGATCCTGCACCCAACAGTACAACAGATCCAAACGTCGATGAACAGAACCCGTCCATGATCGAGAAAGTCAAGATGGGCTTTGCGACGACGGCAAAATCGTTCATGGTAGACATGTGGCTGGCCAGACAGACGCCCGAGAAGGTCCTTCCTATATTACGGAGAGTGGTCGAGGGCGCCAAAGAGGAATTTGCAGATGCTGTCGCCAATGGTGGAGGCGTCTACGCTGTCGGCTATTGTTTCGGTGGCAAGTATGTTTGTCTGCTAGCCGCTGAATTGCCGGACTCGGCAGCTCACGGTCAGGCCCCGCCGAAAGACGAAGAAGCTGGAATGGCGAAAGTAGCACCATTGATCAAAGCCGGAGCTCTAGCTCATGGCACACTTATCACGACGGAGGATCTCGAAGCCATTAAATCGCCCATATCAATGGCATGCGTGGAAAACGATCAGCTGTTCCCAGACGACGTCCGCACTGCAGGCCAAACATACCTGGAGGAGAAAAAGGTCAAACACGAGGTCAGAGTCTACTCGGGTGTGCCTCATGGCTTCGGTGTTGTAGGGGAGTACGAGGATCCGAAAGTTCAAGAGGCGCAGAAGCAGGCTTTTGAGCAAATGGTTGAATGGCTCAAGTCTCATTAGATGTCCTCTTTCATGTTAGCAGTCTGCTTCAAGCAGAGCACAGTACTGTATTCTATACCCACCGCGATATGTTTAATGAACGTGAAGACCGGCAGATATGATCCAAGTCTAGGAAACAATCCTTTCTGACAGACGAACCAATAGGCTACATGCCTAAGGTCAAGCAGAGTTGAGGAGCTGGGAAGGAACTCGAACCTGCACCAGCGAGTGGGGCGGCCTTAGTGAGCGAGGCAAGTAAGCTGCGTGAGCAGGAGTGTAGACACCTTGAAGCAATAGTAAGTGTCAATAATGACTACTTTTCGAGCCTCTAGAGCAGTTTTATGGAGAGGTAGCCTGCATGAGCTGGCTTTGGCCTCGCGTTAGCTTTTAAGCACGCTCTGGGTTGAGCTTCAAGCGCCAGCCCAAATGCAGATTACTAGAATCTATCAACGAGCTTCTTATTCCGAGTTGACAATTCTAGATTGCTACTATCAGGTTCATTGTTCGAATCAAGAATCAGCTGCTACCAGCTTAAGGCAAATCGTCCCGAGGAAGGTGGAAGCTTTAGATTTGAAATGGTCTCGATATTGAGATGCGAAGTCGACAATGTCAAGATATTCGAAATAGAGAATGCAACGAGAGGCCCAATGGCCGTTCGCGCGCTGGTAAACGGCCAACTGAAAGGCATAAATAAATGGAACGAGCAAATGCATGTTAAACGAGTTTCCGTCTCTGGTATTAACGTGTGTTAGCCCACAGCCTTTTGCTGTGATCTCTTCCTTCTCCACGCGTGTGCGCTGTCGACTCTCAGAAGCGCTACTTGCGTACATCTACATGTGCGCATGGCGGAGTCTTACGCGCGACTATGTACTGCTCAATGAGTGTATCGTACTTTGATCCACCGAAGAGCTTTCAGATTGAGAGTGATAGTGTCACTCATAGAGTCAATCTGCAGAAGTTGGCCCGTCAAGCCATCTAAGATAGTCGAGGGCTTTCCATTTTCTAGCAGAATACTCTTCTTTGAGAAAGTCCAACAGTGTACAGATCTTGGGGAATATGCTTGACTGGATAAGTCGTCTGCGCCGTCTAATCGCCACAGTCTTCTAGGAAACAGACTGGGGCAAAGCCGGATTTCAGTATCGAGACATGAGCGTTCATGTCATTAGAGTAGTGTGGAGGATATGCAACGACGAACTTGCTCGATGCGCAAAGGCGAGAGAAGAGGTATTTGGTAGGCGACTCTCTGACGGTGTGGGCGAGGCGGCCGTATGGTTGTTGATGTTGTTGATCCAGGTTCCAGGTCAAATGGTGAAGGAATAGAGCCAGGGACTAGATATGTATTGGAATGGTATTTCAATTGCAGCATGAAATTTATCGTGTTTTTTACACGAAATTAGAGTGCCTCAGTGCATGCATAAAGTACCATGACTATCATCCCTCAGCAACTACAGATCTACGGAAGAATGTAAGGCCGATAAGGCTATGGCTATGAATGGTGAATCGTGATTGATTCTACGAAGGTATTTATCAACAGGAATGTACGTCGCTGCCTCACGAGACAAGAAAGGCGGCTTGCTACCGAGTTGTTCGTACTTTGTTCTAGAGTATCGTGAGCATAGAGTAGTCTCCAATCACACCTGACTGATTTAGCAAGAACTTCAAAAAGATCATGGCCTGCAAGCATGTTGACGCAGCTGGTAACAGACCTATGGTGGTGCCCGTGGGCTTGGTTCTGACATCTTCCAGAGCTGCGCCCTCCCACAGCTGCCCAGTCGGTCTACAGAGAGGACTGTACACAGTGTTTTGATTCTATAGTACGGCCTCAACTCCACAATTCGTTCCCACAGCCTTGTCTAACGCTTCTAGGATGAAACAACAGGCTTAAATGTGTGCTTATCTTGCTTCAACGGAGGATGCACCGGAGAACGAGACCATGCAAAATTACACAGCCAAAACTCGAAGCATCCACTGGTGCTGAACATTAAGAGAATGAAAAAGAAAATCAAGCGCGATGAGCCACCCCAGAAGATCTCGAAGCTTGCGATAGCAGCAGAAACCGAGGAGGACCGTTACGATACCAGCACCCGCGTCGAGTGCTATGAATGTAGGATTAAGGATGTGGATAGAACAAGTGGAAAGCTACCAGGCGTCATAGATGGTGTTCTGAAGGCGAATACGTTTGCACGACAGGCTGAAGTACAAGCATGGGAACAAGAATACACCGCATGTGAGCATACGTTATGTTTGGAACAAGATCCATCTCGGAGGATCGATTCTCAGGGTACGTCTAAGATCAAGGTAGTATGTCCCGGTACTGATTGGTCTTTTAGATCTAGGGCACTGTTCTATGTGTGACTTGAAAGAGAACTTATGGCTGTGTCTTCAGTGTGGGAATTTGGGCTGCGGTCGTGCTCAGTATGGAGGCGTAGGCGGAAATGGTCACGGTCTCAAGCATACGGAGCTGGCTTCTCATGCCGTAGCAGTCAAGTTGGGTTCTATCACGCCGGAAGGAACAGCAGACATATACTGCTACGCGTGCGATGAGGAGCGTACGGATCCGGAGCTCGCTCAGCATCTTGCTCACTGGGGAATCAACATCGCCGAGCGGGAGAAGACCGAGAAGAGTCTTACGGAAATGCAGATCGAGCAGAATCTCAAATGGGACTTTTCGATGACAACTGAAGATGGCAAGAAGCTTAGCCCATTCTTTGGCGGCGGTTTCACTGGTCTAAAGAATCTTGGTAACAGCTGTTATCTAGCCAGCATATTACAATGTCTTTTCACAATGCCCAGCTTCCAAACACGTTACTACCACCCCCAAGATCCTCCACCCATTGCGCAAGCTCCAGCAGAAGATCTAGAGACTCAATTGAGAAAACTAGCCGATGGTCTCCTATCAGGTCGATATTCGCATCCGGATACAAATACTGCTGCTTCCGAGTACTCTCCCGAAATTCCTAATCAGAAAGGTCTTGCGCCTGCCATGCTCAAGCACCTCATCGGGCGAGGCCACGAGGAATTCTCCACTATGCGCCAACAAGATGCTTTTGAGCTCCTCCTTCACCTTCTCAAGCTCATTACTCGCTCTTCGCACCCCGAACCTCTCCAAGATCCAGTCCAGTCCTTTCGCTTCGTTATGGAACAGCGACTGCAATGCATGTCTTGCAGCAAGGTTCGATATCGAACAGACGAGCAAGATAACATCTCCATCCCGGTTCCTGTGAGACGAAAGCCTTTAATCGCCAATGGCGCTGTGGATAGCGAAAAGCCAAAGGATGAATTTGAACCTGTTAGCCTCAAAGAGTGTCTGGATATCTTCACCTCTGCCGAAGTTGTAGAGCTTACTTGCCCTTCATGTGATAGTAAAGCCGGCTTTACCAAACGCTCGCTCTTCAAGACGTTCCCAGCCACCCTAGCAGTCAATGCCCGCCGATTCGAGCTTGTCAATTGGGTACCAACGAAGCTCGATGTGCCAGTGGTAGTAGGCGATCAGCCTTTCGATCTGGGTGACTATAAGTCTTCGGGACTTCAAGAAAATGAAGAGTCCCTGCCTGAAGATGCAGCCACTACCGGCGCGCCAGCATTCGTCCCCAATGAGACTGCACTTTCTCAACTCGAAGGCATGGGCTTCCCACGAGTGCGATGCGAAAAAGCATTGCATGCCACCGGCAACACGGACTCGGAAGCAGCAATGAACTGGTTGTTCGCACATATGGAAGACCCGGATATTGACGAACCTCTTGGCCTAAGTGGTGTAGCTAGCGGAGGGGGGGCCTCGGCGGGCGTCAGCTCAGAGAGCATTGAAATGCTGGGGGTTATGGGAATCGGAGCGCCCCAGGCACGTAAAGCGTTGAAGGAAACAGGGGGGGACATTGAGAGAGCGGTGGACTGGGTGTTCAGTCATCCTGATGATCAGGGTGATTTTGGTGAAGATGATGCTGCAATCGACACTTCCGCCCCAGGAAGTGAAAAGGCAATGGCTGGCAATGCCAATCTACCTGCGAGGTTCCGCTTGCAGAGCATTGTCTGCCATAAGGGGGCGAGTATCCAT
Organism: Platismatia glauca; assembly: GCA_963556305.1. Taxonomy (NCBI): domain Eukaryota; kingdom Fungi; phylum Ascomycota; class Lecanoromycetes; order Lecanorales; family Parmeliaceae; genus Platismatia; species Platismatia glauca. Next base: position 181,121 of record OY745770.1, read on the forward strand.
GCCGGGTGAGCCACCACTACCATTCTTTTCTATTATCTTAAGTTCTCATGGGCGAGAAAGATCGCAGCTAATCAAATTGTCAACAGACACTACGTGGCGTTCATACGCAAATCGATCCCAGCTACAGAGGGTGGGGGTGAGTCATGGGTCCTTTTTAACGACGAAAAGGTGGTCAAAGCTGAAGGAGATGTGGATGAGATGAAGAAATTTGCCTACGTCTACTTCTTCGAGAGGGTATGAGACCTGTGCCTACTCTGTGGAAATTGAGAGTGCAATCATGACCAAACGGTTGAGCAGCCGGGCAGAAAGCCGTTCAGCTACAAGAAAAAGTTTATGAAGAGCATCACATGGCGTCATGATAGCATAGCATACATAGACAGAGCAATGAGAGGAGACTTGCATGAGTACTAGCAGACCATATACAGGCCTCGGAGTCAGGAAGATAACGCCCAGGAGCAGAGTCGTACCGCCGTCTTCAGGAGCTGTGACCTTGAGTATGCTCCGTAGAAGTACCGTGGCAGGAGTCCATTCAGCATCATGATCGCGCCGAGCAGACGCAAATAAATTGGTATAATCGTGCACGAAAAAACCTGCTTCTCCTTCGCATCCGGTTAAATCAGCTCTTGCCGCTTTGCTCCGGCGCTACAACATACTCACTCTCGGCTCGCCCTCTGCTTACACTCACACTCTACCCTGCAACTCACCCACTACTCACGCGATATTCATCCTGCTCAAACGCTAGACAACTGTACCCGGTCGGTGTAGCTGTTCTCAATGCCGCCAAAGAATCTTGAACGGCGTTGTTATATATAATTCCTTCGACTATGTGCGACGACATTGGGAGGAGCCAGAAATAGCTTAGCTGTGTTTACGTACCACTGCTTTCCCTTATTACACATATGTCTTACTTTTACACTTCTTGCCATTCATTTCAGATCGTTCGATTTGTCTTTATCCCACCCTATTCATTAGTTAGATCCCAATCGATCTATGACTATAAGTATAGTCGGATCTCTATCGGAGTCCCATCGGTAGTACGTCGGACATAGACTTTGCAGTATCTTATATGAAGTCTGTCCAAGCTGATAAGCCGGCAATGCAATCCCTCGAGCATACATATAGACTCGAGGAAGATGAACTTCGCCGGAATACGCCAAAAGAGGTGAAGGATGCCCTGGCCAAGTTTGGTATAGGGTTTGGTTATGTGGAGTTTGTTTCCGCGGTGCCTTCGGCCCTCAGGGAAGAAGACGCAATTTACACAAATTGGTTCGACCCAAGGAATGGCGTTGTAATCGCCAACCTTAATGACAAGACTAAAGACTTCAGCGCAGAAGAAGATAAGATATTTCCGTCAGAGATTCTTTGGCAAAGCTGGTGCCGAGTTGCCAGCCGCAACTCAGTGCCTTTTTCAAATCTGCGGACCATTGTCCGCTATTTCATCGCTAATGAGGCCTCCCAGAGGATCATCAAAGACGTCCTCGACCACTCGTTTTCTTCACGGGACGTGGAGGACCATCTCGGGTACACCGAACTCGATGACGGCTTTTTTGCGATACTCGGCAGCGTGAATGGCGCCAGCTCTATGCGGATGCTGCTGGACCATCGACAAGCCCTCAGGTTCAGGACCGCCGAACGAGTCGTACTCTTGAAACAGAAGAAGAGGACCTATCCAATCTTTATAATTCTCCTGTCAAGTCCGCGCGATGTCGAAATCCCCTGTTAAATTTGTGAAGAACATGCACGACGATTTTCATATGCTCTCTGGACCGCATGATGATTGCAGAGCGAACCTAAAATGAATCAAAGTCGTACAGTACACCAGTGAGTGTGTGAAGCCGGCCAAGTCGTTGTTCCCGGCCGATTTCTTTAAGCGCTCTTGGTTGGGCCGTGTGCGTTGCCCGCTGGATGGATCGACTTACGGAGTACGATTATATCATTGAGCATCGACCATGTAAAGCAAATACCATGGGCCTTGCGGATGGAATGTCTCGGATGCAGGGGAGATACAGCCAAATCGCCATAGCTGGGGACATAGAACGGATGGCCATGGTGCTTACCCATCCTCGACCGAAAACGGTCCTGCCGGTGGCCAAAAAGCATGGGAAGTACCGAGAGTGTCGATGGTACGGAAAGGTGGTCAACTTTCTCCTGGACGGACCCGAAGCCCTCAAGGGGCTTGGCAAGAATGAGATCAGGAATGTTAAGCGGATGAGTTTCCGGTACAGGCTTACGGACCAGCACCTATTGTATGCTGAGTCCAGCGGGGAGATGGCCAAGTGCCTATTGCCGTTCGAAGTAAGACGGATGGGTGCCTGTGGGAGGAGCAATTGCCCCTTTGGGATTAGCCCTATTTGCTAGTCCTTAGGCGTATTCGTGGCCCATATAAATGGGCTTCTCTTTCCATACCTAGATAATCGACATCAGTACACACCACGAAAACCGAGCTGTCAGTCTGGAGCTATCCCGTGACTCACGAAACGCCCTTTTGCGCCATCAAACCTAAATCCGTCTACAATGAATTTTTGACACATTATGAAGCACAAGTCCGTCTGCTTCCGCTTCAAACTCTTGACTACCTGTATGTCATGCAATCCTTCTGAATGAACTCCAGCCAAGTCCAGCAACTGCGCGACAGCACTCTCGAGCAAGCGCATCTGACCCACCCCAATTAGTACCGCAGAGCTGCCTCTATCCAAGCCCAGCTTACCATATGGACTCTCCAAAGGTCTCTAGCGATCAAGGTGATCATCCCTTCTTTGGTTATTTCAAAGATAATTTCCAGTACTGGGAGGATTTCGTCACTCCAGAACCAATTTCGAGTGATCTTCGAGAGAAGGTCCGCCTGGATCTCCAAAAACAATGGTACTCCGATCGGCTTAGGCATTTCCGAATGAGCACCCACGCAAATTGGACAAGGGCCGATTTCCTAAAGATCCTTCTGGATAGCGAGCTCGGGGACATAGATTCCCTAAGAAAAGCAAGGTTGTGTTGTAACAGGCCGTCTGGATTTTATTGGTCCCGAGATATTCAACGGGCTGCTGAAAGCGAAAAGTTTAGCAAGACACCGACGGCTATCTTTGCAAGCATATTCGGCGAATGGTATAGGCAATACGACAATCAGCCAAATATTGAGTTCGACCACTTCGTAGCCAGCCCGGTTCGAATAACCGAACGTGGCCCAGATACGATACACGGGATTATCAGAGCGCATCTTTCACTCCACGAGAAAGCGAAGAAGATACTGCACAACACAGATCAAGGAGAGAATACTTCCGCCCCTTGCAAGCAAGAGCGAGTTGAAGACTATAGAATTCACCCACTTTACCAGGCCTTGATTTTAATAGTCGATCGGTACGAGCTATTACACCGCCTGCACGAGTTCAAGAGACCAGATGGCTACATCAGACTTCAAGATATCGCATATCTTCAAAGTGTAATCATTGCTCGCACCGGAGTAGAAGAACAGCTAAGCGCTCCTGTCTCGTTCGAAAGCCTATACAGCAAGGCTCTCCCTTTAGAAAGGGTCGATTTCGACGGTAAAGCGAATATCGACGTGATTCGGGTACCACTTCCACATGCTGTTCGCTTTGTCGTCGATTTAGAAAAACGAGAGGACGCTTTTACTCATAAAGACATGGCTGCATCCAGTATTGAACGGAGCCTAGATATGAAGTGCGATAAAGCTCAGATGGCGGCCTTTGTGGCGACCGGTATGAATGGGCACATCAGCACATCATCGCGGCCGAAAAGCATGGTTACGAGCACTGTACCCACACTGCAGAGGCTCTTGGCCGGGTCCAAGCGGAGATGAAAGACGAGATATATCTGCTCTTGTCGCCGTTGTGGTTCGTGCCAAAATGGATAGACTACGAAGGCGAACTGGGTCCGCAGCTCTAGGGGACGTCGAATGTGAAGGATCGGATATCCACTCTTCATGGCGATGATCCTTGCACCTCGTCTTCGTCACTGGGCTGAATTTCGGACCGTTCCTCATTCGGGCAGATTGGGGACGTGGAAGCATTGAAGAAAAACAAACACTATAAAGTGTAACATAGACTTTGACAAGTTTGGTTGGGTAATAATACAATACAGGAGATCTGCACCTGACTGGTACTGTCTTCGCTGGCTCAGGTGATCTTTTCGGGGCTCATTATTTAGGGTCAAGCTTCGCGTCAAGCAAGTCTTTATGCGTGCTCCCGTACATATTTCTGTAAGAGGTGCGCTCATAACGTCCCTATACGTGCCCCTCGTACCGTCCCTATACAAGCCCTTATACCATCACTATACGTGGCTTTATACCGTCCTTATACGTGCCCTCATACCGTCCTTATATATAGCTTTATACCGTCTCTATACGTGCCTGCGTGAGCGTACCGTTGGGCAAACATGTTGCTCGCCGCTATCTGATTACTTCACGCCAAGCCCGAATATCCCCCGTACTCTAGAAGCGGCTACGCGCACGAATAGAAAACGCTAGGGATCTGTCTTTATACTGAGTAGGAGGAAAGTCGATCACCATCAAAGAAGCAAGGTTTCGGACCCTCATTTGGAATCAGGCCCTGGTGTGCTACCGCGGCGCCATCTAGGTCATCATGATTGAGTTGGTTGTCGCTGTAGCTTTACAGCTACAACAGAACGGCAGGGTTTGTCAAAAGTGCAAGCCTCGTCAACCTGTCACTCTCAACAAAAGGAGCCGAAAGACGCAAGCTCCAAGCCAATATTGCCACTTTTCGCTGTAATTTGATAAAATACACATTGCTCAAGCAGAGAGGTCGGAATAGGCTACATCTTCTCGTAGGTAGCCATGAGGGAGCCTGCAGTCCTGAGTCAGCAACGTTGCTCATTAGAAAGAGGAAGAAGGCGACTTACCAATGAAAGTAACGACAAGCCTACTCCGCACCTGACAGATATCCTCCGGCACAAGCCAGATAGTTGCGCCCATCTTTCGGGCGATACTAATTGCCAACTTAGCATTTGCGTAAGCCTCCTCGTCATTCCTCCCGCTCGTCACGAGGTCGTAGTCCACATAGCTACTCTTCATGCCGTTGAGTACATCCAGTAGAAAGACACCACTGCCGATTGCCTGGTCCTTGAAGCTGCGTATACTGCTGTTGCGGCCACCTTTCGTTGATTGCTGATTTGCCCATTTCACCATCTCGGTGTCCGTAATCTCTCGTTTGCCAAGCCGCTGGGCGAGTGCGGAAAGAGTTTCGGAGATGTCACGGCGCATGAGTTGCCATACGAGACCAAGCGTGAGTGTACGTTGGCCGTCAGTGATATCTGCGCCTTGTACGCCAACAAGGGAGAAGTGCATTTGTTTACCAAGTTCGATGGCGTAATTGGTATTTTCGACTGCTTTGAAGCGCATCAGCTCGCCACCCGATGCTGGAGGCTTGTTAACATGGCGCCAATTAACGCTACCAGGGACGACTTTGTCGTAAGCTTGGAGTAGTATGCTGCCGTCACGAAGGTTATCGAAGAAGGAGTTGACGGCTGGCTGAACATCGAGGGAGTTAAGCCAAAGCGTGAAGACACGGGCTTCGCGTTCACCTTCAGCGTCAAAGTCTTCCACTTCCAGCTTCTCCTCTTCGGTAATGGGGTCGAGGCCTGGGTGGGTGTTGAACAGGTTGGCGACGAATGCAAGGTTGAGCTTGGGGTTCCCAGCTACGAGAGACGTTGGGGATAAGAATTTGCGGCATTCGAGTCTGTCGGCATTTTGAAGTACTTGTTCGGCACGCTGAAGGAGGTCACGGGTTTGGAGAGGGCTGCGGCTGCAGATATCTGGGGCTAGTTGGTTGAGAAGCACTGTGTAGTTGTCGCCTTCCTTGACATCGGTAGAGAAATTTGTTACTCTAAAGTCAAGTAAGCCAAATGGCACGAAGCGGACAGTGAATAGCGTACCTCTTATCCCATTTGGCGTTTTTCAGGTGATAATTGAACCATCGCAGCAGAATTTGCTCCGGAGGTAGCCTCAGAAATTGCTCCAGCGTCTCGTCTTCTTCCAGAAGGCGGTACAGCTCAGGATGTAGCTTGATGTCAATTTTTCCTAGCAATCCTCGCCGGATGACTTGCCAGATGAGGCCTAAGATCAGATGCTCCCGTACTTCAATGATATCCCCACTACCTATGTTGACCACCGAACACCCGATACCCTTTGCGGAGTTGATGACGATGTTGTTGTTCTCGGTCATGTGGAATGCGTTCAGAGTCTTAATTTTCTTCCCAGGTCTGTTCAGCACACGCTCATCAATCGTATCTGGCACGCTATCATTTATGAGCTTCGCCAATACCAGCCCGTCTTTGCAGTCATCAAACATCTCGAAGGTATCGGTTGGGAATGGCAGGCGGTGTCCGATGTCTGGATCTCCAGCCAGCACGGCATTAATGTGTCTTGTAAATTCCGTCCGCTCATCCTCATTGATCGTGTGTGTGACATTGGCCGAAGAACCCTGGACCTGTATCCTTCCCCCAACGCTGCTCTTAGATTGATGCCCCGATGTAGGCGGTGGTCTGCCACCTCCGGCAGCACTGCTTAGACCTCTAACTCGGCCACTTGGAATATTGTTCTGGGCTGGGACTGCCTGCTGGCCGCGGACCTTGGAGATGAGCTAGAGCACGAAGCCAGTCAGTTCATCGTTCAACCCGTGCTTCTAATCTCTGATTGCGAGTCTGTCCCAGGTTAGACGTACATCGACATAGTCATCCAGCTCTACCCTTCTCGAGCTATCCAGCTCCACCTCTTTGAGCGCTGACCTGACAACATCATATGGCTGCCTTTCTGACGCTTGTGTTGCCTTTATTACCGTAGCCTCGTCGATATATCCCTTGTCATCGACATCCAGCTTGCGAAAAGCATCTTGTAGGCCGAAAATGTCTTGTTGTTGGAATTGAGGGTATTTTCTGTCGCATCGCAAAAGCGTCAGCGTGTCTTGAACAGAGTGAAAAGGTATGGTAGCGCTGTCAATTCATTGTTTACCTTTGTAACTTAATGACATTCATGGCTGGAATTGTTAAGATGGTGAAGCAATAATGTGGTGAGGTTAGGCGGGGATATTTGTTTTAGAATGAGGGGGAGGCGCAAGGAACATTTTAACAAAATGCCGCTGCCTGATGGAGGAAGGACTCAGCCACGCAATCATTGAATACGGTACTCGTACCGTTGGTTGTTGAGATGCAGGCAACCAAGGAATGGTCCCAATGTTCGTATGATACGTGGAGCTGACGTGGTGGGGCAAAATTCACGCTTCGCCGAGAAACCACCCGTATTGCTCAACATTGGCGCGAGAGATTTGGTGGAGGCTTCAATCAGTATGTCGCTTTACTGTCTCTACTATGCTACTATACGACGCCCATTCGCGTAAGTACCGTACAATAGTACTGCGGGAGAAAACAAATTGAACGCAGCAGCTCCATGAGCTGGAAGAAGCTAGAGACCTGGATGCATGTCACACAGCCTCGAGGCTGGGGAGAGACCCAGCGTCGACAACAATGCTGAACACGAGCAAGCGCGGTCTTCCAGATGGAGCGAGACGCTCGTGAAATCTCCACGTCAATCGAAGAGATCACCCCGGAAGGAGCCAGATGATAATCTTTTGCGCCGCGACTGGCAATCTTCTACTAACAACATTCTCCGGCCATGTAAGCTCTCTACTCCATGCCGGGAACCCTTGTTCAAGTCATGACCTTTCAATCTTCTCGACAATCGTCCTCTCAGAGACATATGTCTGTCTGCTCTACCTTGCCTCCACCGATCCTGAGCCCATTTTTGAGGGTCTAAGAACTAAATTTTGCTATAAATATATATTCTCGACTCTTCTTTTCTGCAACTCTCTTTCATCCCTTCATTAATTGTGAGCAAATTTGTGACATACAGACATACATACCTATTTCAAAATGCCTTACCATAGTCGTGCAACACTAGCAAATGCCGGTGGTAGTTGGGAGCGCTGGATTCAACGCCGCACTGGCGAGTCAGTGAGCCAACAAAAGTGAGTGAGGTTTTGATTATTCTTTGTACTAGTTATTCAACTTTGCTGAAGATCTCCCTCTCTTTCTGCCTTCCTTCTTCTCCTCTTTCATTGGCGTCGGCGGCGTTTCAATGGGATTGATGTTGATGGCGGTTTTCTCTTCTTACAGGGCATTGGCCTTCAAGGTCGATTAGATTATTGTTTTCAAAGAGTCGGGAATTTTGACAGAATCTGCTGATTGAGAAGAGAACCAACAATCTATGGACTTGTAGTCATCATAAGTAGCCAGCCGCCGTACACCCCATGTTTCAATTTCAAAAATCAATCACTCCATCCATTCTCCTTAACCTTACCCTCACATTCGGCACTTCCCACCTTGGAGCATTTGTAGCACCTTATCTGCCCTTACTGCCCTCATCATCTGTGGTGTGGGGGCCAGTTGCTGGTATCCACTCCTCACATGCCTTTCAGCGGCGTGCCTTTCTTTTTCCCGAGTGAGGTGACTGCAGAGATGGGGTACCTTCCCCCTCCTCCTCCTACATCTTCTTTTACACCCTTAGAATCGCCATAATTGCCTTTCATGGCCAAGGCGACTGTACGCATCAAGTCTTTGTGACACCGCTTCTCCGGTAGCTGGTTGGACAGGACCTCAAGGGTATGGAGCGAACACCATGTGCTTGCGCGCCCATATGATAAAGCCTCCTCCTTCACGACGACAAATGTGTTCTCAACGTTCCTCTTGCCAGAGCAGCATCCTCATGGCTCTCAAAGCTTGACTTTCTTTTTTCGTTCTCTCACTCGCACACACACACAACTATATATCTTGCCGTTAATCTAGCATAGGTTCACTTCGTTAAAAATGGTATCTATTCCGTTCTGATTAGAGCGGAACCTTTGCCTTGACGCCGCTATCCTGTGGTAAGCTCTTTCTATTTTCCTCTTGTCGATGACAATGACTTATCACACAAGCCGTAGCATCATCCTCCTCCTCCTCCTCCTCCTCCTCCTCCTCCTCCTCCTCATCTTCAATTTCATCTTCAACTTCATCTCTATTACCATCATCTCTTCTCTCCTCTTCTTTTCTCAGTTGTTTATCGCCATCAACTTCATGTCGGCAGAAAATGAGATAGTGTCGGGAAAGTTGTTAAGAGGGCATTCAGTTTGCCTCACCCTTCCGGCCTTCGGGCCACTCTTCAACCGCTGACAATGATAGGTGTCGACCGCTCTTGAAGTGGTCGAGGAGATTAACAACCTCCTAGCCCTCCGCCGTTCCAACAATGCGGTAACTCAGAAGTCATTGTCGCGCGTCTTTCGTCTTGCCAACGCGCAGGCGCGTGTGGGGGGCCGCCTCGGCGGTAAACAGAAGCCTTCCGACTCTGATGTCCGCCTTGACATTGCCAAGTCCCTCCGAGCCCTTGTCGGGCTCATGAAGGAGCTCGTTCGTGGCGGCACTGGCGTGAGTCGACTTCGACTTCCCTTCGTTCTCACTGTACTATGAAGAGTTGCGGCGAAGGCGGCTTGACAGTCAAACGAGATACAGGGCATCTGAGAAGGGGAAGGCGAAAGAACAGAATTACCGCCAGTCGGAGAAGGGAAAAGCGAAGGGTATCTAGGCCGTGTCTTCGGACGCTGAGATGGCTGACGACGACGACGATGATGCTGGCGGGGTGGTAGCAAATGCGCTCCTGGTGCAATCCCGGTCAGTTCTCTACCTTATTTATATTCAACATTCAAACTAATAAGAGCCAGGGGCGGATACCCGGACCCAATATGTGATCGCTGCGCGCGGGGACTCGGAAATTTTGAGCACTGTCTTCAAGAAAGAGGTAAATCATGAACAATCCGCATGTATAGACTTTGATTAATTGTTTTAGGCCATTACTATTGCACCAGACTACCGCAGACAGTGTTCCTGCCGCGATGTTTGGTGAAGAACCACAGACGGAAACCGAGCTGGGAAATTTGATGGTCGACGTGTTCAATCATCTCCACCGCATTGACTTCGTTTATCCTGGTCGGAGACGTCTAACGGGTACCTTGCTGTGTCAGTTTTGCAAAAATTCCGCCGACACTAAGTGAACACTGGTGTCCGCCATGCCCGGGCGTATGCAAAAGACGCAGCGCTGAAGAAGGCGCTGTTGATCCTCGACACGCAATTCTCGACGCTTCAGCACTGTCTTTGGTTGCATGCGTCATGCCAATGCTGCCACAGAGGACCATTCACAAACGGATTGGCAGCTGCCAACCATGTCGCCAGACATTACCAAGATCACGGCTAGGGAATCTGTCGGCTTTCGCCATACGAATGCGACTCACTGCGGATAGCCATACCAGCAAAGGTCCACAGACCTAATCATAAATACATATTTAAGATATGGAACGTAGACGTGAGGAAGCATTTTCGTTCCTACCTGTTCCGTTGTTGTCTCCAGAGTCTCCATAAGACAGCATCAACAGCCCGGCAACTACACCCGTGGACGGCAAGTCGACAGCCGCAACAAATATCGACTTTGTCTGTTGCAGGAATGGAATTGAACACTCCCAACACTCTCTTGGTGATCCATCCGCTTTGTGCGGCAGATAGCTTCCGAAATGGAGCGGGATAAGCGTCTGGGCATCGATGAATACTCCTCAGAATATTGCTTCGTTGCCGGCGAGAATCTTCCTCTGCCACCGTTCACCAGTCATGGTGATTCAGGATCGCTCGTTTTCGATATTGGCGGCCAGTGGCTAGGGTGTGCATTTGGAGGATCCACGAAGCGTGGCGTCTCTAAGGCATTGAACTATGTGACGGACGCTCAAGCTATCCTGGATTGGATCAATGAGAAGCGCGGCGACGCCAGCGCAGCACGCCTTGCAAAAACATAGCTTGATAAGCTTGGGGGGCTGGCAGGGAGAGAGGAAACTCGGAGAAGGTTCGGAAGAGACGGCGGTGGTTACTGTTTCATGCTTGATTGCGTATGCGACCTCTATTCTCTAGCGTGCCGTAGAACAGAAGAAGTTGAATCAGCTCGACAATTGTTCCAAGAGATAGGGCCGTTTGAGGAGACTCGCATGGCGTACTGGTTTGTTTCGCTACTCCTTCAGACCTTCCCCGCCTTTCGCGAAGCTCCCTCCGCCGGCGATTCCGGGTACCACACACACTGCGGACCCTCCTAATGATCAGCCAATCCACAGAGCTTGGCCCACACAAATCTCGAGAGATAGTCTATTGCCAATAGGACGTAGCGAGCCCCGGTCGCCTCGCATCTCGGAGAAATAGGGCCTAAGAAGTCCATGCCCACCATCGCCCACCTTGTTACACCTCAACGAAAGAATCACCTTCGCAAGGAGACCTAGTGCTAGTAAGGGACATTCAGAGAGATAAAGATCACGGCCGGAAATCGGATGCAAGATGGCTAGATCCGAAGTTACTGGCAGGCATAAGCAGTTCCGGTGTCTCCGGATACGTACAGGACCTTTACGATGACAAAGTGAAGAGGTACCATCTCGATGACTTAAAGGTATACTGTGCACGGAAGGGGGTGGGTAACGAATTGTCGATGGCCAGAGGGGCCATGTTGTACGTGGGGTTCCCTGAACAGAGGGCTGTGGACTTGCACAGTCCTGCTTACTTCTTTTAAACGAAGCGCATGTAGTTGGGGCTGGGAAGGGCAACAGTGCTGAGACTGTAGACGCTGGAGCAGACAAGCCCCTTGTTGCCATCAATTTGAGCATTGCTACGTCCGTCGAGCATTGCTACGTCCGCCGAGCATTGCTACGTCCTCGTCGAGCATCGTTGAGTTTCCAAGCATAGCTACATCCTCGGGAAGTCACTGGGCCTTGCTAATTATTCGTCTATTGACGAAGTGAATTCTTTGAGCGCGGCTACTCATGTTGTGCTTAGCGCGGTTAGTCGAAATAGTTATTCGTCCTCAGAGCATTTGGTCTCCTACATATTTCATCATCGCCGCAAGTCAGGACCTTACTCATTTTAGTCATCGCTGTCAGCCCCCCTTTCTACACTACTCACTGTCAACTCGCAGACCTTCTGTCGTTACCTCACCTCATTTCGGTTGTCGAATCTCACCTCACTTCGGCTCACTCTATTTCACGACAAAACCAGGCCCTACCTCCCTTTCACATTCACCGACTTACCCGACCCCACGATGGCGAACCACAAGTCAATCGCTTACCTCGCCGAAGAAGAAGGGTTCAGATGAGCTGAGGGTGGTGCATAACTTCATACCGATGATGAAGATGATGAACGCGGCGATAGTGGGCTGTTGCGTCACCAGGACCCCATTCGCGATGGAGGCGACGACTGCGATGTCCTTGAAGGAAAAGCCGCGACATTAGAGAACATATTGGCGCTTGCGGAGAAAGAGTTCGCCATGTTGGTGGCAGTGGCGGAGAGGATCCACGGAGCGCTGAAAACCCTGCTGCAACAGCCAAGAATGGCGCACGCCCTTCTAAGCACTATGAAAGAGGCTATGATAAGTAAGAGTCCCGACTCTTATCCATGAGCTAATTTTCAACCGTAAATGTATGGATACTGCACGATGTCTTCGGCCTCGACATCAGGTGAATGGTGCGAAGAGTTTTTTTTAGGAGTCCGAGTAGAAGTCCCATTCTTCGTATGGTTTTGAGACAATAGCGAACGCTACCTCCTCCATGTGGCGTTCAATGTGCCGACGTCTGCTGCCCTCCACATGCAATTTGTTCTGACCACAGAAAAGACATTCCGTATTTTCGTAAACTTTGCCAGGGCCCATGTCGCTCGCACCCATACCCGTGTTTACGACGGAAGCTCCCTGCGACTGCTTTCCATTATTGTCCAGAGAAACAGGGGGCAGCTCGTTCCTTATGCAAAGCTTTTCCAGTTCGTCCATCCATTTTCCGATTCTGCCAAGATGACTATACTTCAAATGTCGCCGAAAATGATCGACACGAAAGAATTTCTTGGATTGATTGCATTCGCCAGCATTGTGTACGCCGTTAAGATGTGCACCACGTGCTCTCCAATCAGGAGCTGGCTCGTTGGGATACTGTGCGCCACAGAAGCCGCAGGTGTCGAACGCTGCTGTAAAAGAGCTAGACGGTGGCTGGGACTGTAATTGGGAAGAATTGTTATCGGCAGGTGGTAAAATAGTGGAAGGGTAGAATACGCTATCGAAATTGCTGTTGAGGGTAGCGCAGGACCAAGAGTGTTTCCGTAGGTGAAGACGATTCTGGTGATGTTCGGCTTCGTTTTTGTTTTTGAACCGATTGGCGCAGTATATACATGAGTACTGCTTTTCAGATTCGTGTACCCTTAGAAGTGATAGAAATTGTCAGCCCACTGTAGGGGGCTTTGGGGGTCCGTGTGTTAGCTTACCTTAATTCTTCCAGTGTGTCAAATTTTTTTGGCTTCTTACGACAACACCCACAGATGAATGACGGTGGCTGGGTATACCTATGCTCGTATATCTCATGCTGGATATACTCTTCTCTGGACGCGTAAGTTGATGTCGAAGATCGGCATTCCTCTGATACGCATATGTAAGGTTGAAGATCCTCCAGAACATGTCTCCTAAAGCTTAGCGTTAGCGACCATCAATGCTTTCGAGATAGTACTCACTGCCAATCACGTCTTCTATCCACCTTGATAGTGTTTCCACAGATATCACATTCGAAGGAGATCCTGTGGCGTAGCTCGACTGGAGGAGGAGGAAGTCCGCGAGACCGCTCACCAAAATCAGCAGAGGATGACCTCGAATGTTGGTCATAGAAAGCGGGTTCTTGCTCTTCCGGATCAAAAGCCGCGTTTCCATGCAGGGAGCTGTTCATGCTAGAAGAACAAGAATGAACGGAACCGCGACGACGGGGTGTATGGCCACCCGTCCAGAAATCCGAATCAGCTACAACTTGTCCAACATAGGGGTCACAATGTTCATCCCCGGTAGTGTACTTTTCTGGTGGCGATGCATTTGAGAGAGGTCTGTCGCCCTCGTGCACTTTACGATGGCGGCGCAAATTTCTGATGACGGAGAACCCACGCCCACAGCCTTGAAAATCACAAATATATACTTTCAATGACTTAGCAAAGTTGAGGACTTGGACAGAGAAATCTTGCTTACGCTTCTCTCCAGTATGACTATACATATGCGTTTGCAGAGAGCTAGGCAGAGGAAAAAGTTTGCCGCAACATTTGCACTTGTGTTCTTCCCGTGAGGTGTCGAACGGGTCTCTGAACTCTTCCATCAAGGAATCGATTGATTGTAAGCGTGGAGAATCAATAACATTTAGCGGCAAAGAATTCTGTGAGGTGCTCTTAACGGCCTTATTTCGACGAAGCCAGTCTGCTCGGTCACGGTTTGCTCGAGCCAGACGAAGCGCCAGGTATAAGGGCAACTCTGGGTATCTGTCCACGATATTCCTGTAGTAAATCTGTGCGTCAAGCTCAAGCTCCGCAACTTTATCAATCGCTGCAATATTTATGGTATCAGTACTAGGCTCCGGAGCCACGCTCATATGAACGTTGCGGAAGACTTTGATTTCTTCGATCTCTTGTGCGACAGAATCTTTCGTCATCACGACGTCTTCTTTGCGTCCACTCCAAGGATTCTCAAAGGTGGGTGACGTAGATGGTATGGCACTTTGGTTGAGCCATGATTCAAGTGGGGTGGAACCACTGTTCCAGTCAAATGCAGTCACCGCCTGGTAGTTGTAGGTTTTAGTATCGGATTTCTTGCGGACCGTGGCAGGGCGATCAACGGCCACTTCGAACTCCGTGGAACTTTGACTGGGCGGGAGTGATGTATCAGCGAGTCTAGATTGTTCGTCGACATCAACCACGTCAAGGGGTTCTGGTCTGCTCCCATAGAGTTGCAAATCTTCCATAGCCTGCTTGCGGGCAATTTCCTCGTCATCTTCAAGGACCGAAATATGACCAAAACTGCCTTCAAGCTCATCCAAGGCAGGGAAGAAGTTGAGGTGGCATGTCCCACTATATCAAGTCAGCGCTGGTAGGTGTTGAGTGCTTAAAGGCAAGGCGTACCAAGTCAAGACCTTCGCTCTTTCACAAGGCTCAGCTGTTCCACTGCCGGGACAATCTGGACGTGGACATGATCCAGCTTTTCTTCGAAGATGAGACATAATCATGGACATACTAAAACTTGCACCTTCAGAAATGTGACGTGACCAATGCTCCTTCTTAACAATGACTCTATCATTGTTGTTTGTGTCTATCATGTAGAATTGACCACCCAAGACCTTATTTTTCACCAGGCTTGCCTTTGAACTGGGACCGAAGGAAGCCTTCAAATGGCTAGAATGGACGAGTTAGAATGTAAGAGCATAAGTTGCTTTCATGGCGAAGCTTTCATACCTCCCAATGACAAAAGTATTCGTATGGAAGTTCCCTATATTCTCCTAAAGCATTCGTGAACCGAATGCTTGATGCATGCAAGGATGTTGGTGACCTAGAGATAGTCTGTTGGATTTGTAACAACACTTGATACATCTGCCAATTACTCTGCACGGGAGCTTGTAAAGGGTCTGGAACGCTCTGGGGGAAGGTCCTGATGTAGCCCGTGATTTGCTCTGCTAGGGTCTGCAGACTTGTGACTGACGCCTGTGTGGCGTTGGTGTCGGAGGAAATAGCGTCCAACCTAGCACGTGTTGCTATTCCTTCCTCTGTCATGTTGTCTTTCAAGGTTTCAACCTGTTCTGTACATGTAGTACAGTCGCGCGATGCTCGACGACTTTAGACATCAGGTCTCCATGCTCTCTCGCTGTTCGTGAATTCATCTTGGACAACGTCTGCCTGTGGAACGCACATGAGCTTAGCCCACCCAATGTAGTTGGCTTGGAAAATTCTTACGAAGAATGTGTTGCGAGTAAAAGATTAAGACTGAGTTGCTTTGCAGCTACTAGCACCACCCGTCTCTTTCAATGCTTTGCTAATCTTCCTTATGAGGTCTGTGAAGCGTGCAATGAGTGCCTATTATGCAAAAAAAAGGTGAAGACGACTCACTGATGGCACTGATGAAGTCTCCAACGGAGAAGCCAAAAGCTGGCGGCATCTTCTAGCAACCTTACCTTCGAGTCATTTTACCTGTAATTCCGATGTGAAAGCTCAAGTAACGATGATTGTTTGATATCAAATGCACTCAACATAAACAATGAATAAACGATCGATCAAGCTCATGATTGAAAGCTTGAGATTCATCTACATAAGGTCTTGTTTTTGCTTTACTCCAAGGCAGTGCAAGACCGCCAAGCCTCTGGTTACCAATTACTTGGTTTCACCCCAAATGCAGTTGTAGGGTAGGGCTTTCCCCCACCAAATATCCCTCCTAAAGTACCATTTGTACGGAGTAAGTACGACTACAATGAATAATACTATATATGGTCTTTCTAACCTTTCTAAGACTATAATTACTTTCATTCATACTGGATATACAAAATAAGAGTAGATTACTATGCTGGGATATCGAAAGGCACCTTAGTAAAGCGATACCTATGAGCTCTTCCATGCGCACGTCGGCCACTGGGGCCGTACTTCCCAAATTGCCAATGACTGAGTCATGGAGGAATCCGCTTCTCATATTTGGTACGCGTAATTAGACATAGTCTTACCAGGGCTAGAAAGACCAAATTTACTTGTGATGGTACTGCTACAAATGGTAGGAGGGATATTTGGTGGGGGAAAGCCCTAAGGTGAAACCAAATAGAAACTTAGAACTAGCTGCATATCAATAAAAAGAACCGCCAACAGTCATATATTTAATGATTCTGAGGCATCTTGGTGCTTAACCACGGATGAATTGCCATGAAGAATCGACTTGCCAGCATGAAGAAAATGTCCTCCTTGTGGACGAAGCATACAGACACGGGTGCCTCTGCTCCTCCCGCTTCCAAAAGACGCAGCGTTGAAGAAGGCGCTGTTGATCCTCGACACGCAATTCTCGACGCTTCAGCACTGTCTTTGGTTGCATGCGTCATGCCAACGCCATTACAGAGGACCGTTCTCAAACGGATCCGCAGTTGCCGACCATGTCGGCAGACATTACCAAGATCACGGCCGGAAAACCTGTCGGTTTTCGCCGTACGAATGCAACTTAATGCGGATGGCTATACCAGCAAACGTCCATAGACCTGGTCATTAATACATATTTAAGGTATGGAATGCTGCTTCGTTGTTATCTCCAGAGTCTCCATAAGACAGCATCAACAGCCCGGCAACTACATCCGTGGACGGCAAGTCATAGCCGCGATAAACATCGACTTTGTCTGTCGCAGGAGTGGAATTGAACACTCCCAACACTCTCTTGGTGATCCATCCGCTTTTCGCGGCAGATAGCTTTTGAATAACTCCGGAGGAGAAAAACCTAGAAAATAGCATTGGCATCGCACAAATCAGGAAGAAAGACACTTCGCCGCTCTCCACAAGTGAATCTAAAATGCCTGCGGCTTACGAAAAACATGTCGTCTGAATAAACGCGAAAGAAGTTACCTATCGAGTGAAGCGGGTAACAAGGCTGTGACTGGCAAGCCAGTAGAGTCGAACAATGATAGCAGCCCACCTGAGCGGAAAAACATAGAATAGTGCCTCGATTGGCCATCGTAGTCATGCATGGCCTTTAGGTAGATCTTTTTGTGCCGAGGCGGAAGCTGAGGCAATTGATTTTCCCCTTTTCTTTTCAGATTAAAGAAAGTAACAACAAGTGATCAACTGCGGCAAAAAGAGGTGCCGTTTCTCTCGCTGGCAACATACGTTTCTAAGATTTTCGATGCTTCAAACAATGCCAGCAGTAACATCGTCACAACTAATCTTATCCTCCATCACAACCACAACAGCACCGTAAAACCAACCAACACCACCATGAGCAAACTCCGCAAATCATCTCGCGCTCCCAGCGCTCTTCCCTGAAACTCTGGCGCTTCCGTCCCATTCGAGCCCGAGCGGAACCCTGCCGTGATGTAAGGTCCCAGGCCCTCCGTCTTCGTTCCCACAACGACATCACTTCCGTCTGGCGCAAGTGATATCGTGGTCCCAGAAACAGTGATCGCACCACCAGGCGTCAGAGTCTGACCGTCGATGTTGTACTGACCCAGGCTATTAGATGTCAAACTCTGCGTGCCAAGCGTGAGGTCTGGTCGAGTTGCGACAGCTGGATCCGAGCTAAGCTCTCCAGTGGAATAAGCGCCCAAGGCCTCCGTCCTGGTTCCCACAATGACGTTTGATTCGTCTGACGCAAGCGATATCACAGTGCTGGAGACTGTGACCATACCACCAGGCGTCAGGATTTGGCCATCGATATTAAACTGACCCAGGTTATTAGCTGTCACGGTTTGCCCGCCTATCGTCAGGAGCGGTGGTATCTTGGAGGAGGTAGGCGTGGCGGCAACAGGGGATGTTAAGGATGTGCTGGAATCGATTACCAGGAGCCTTCGGGTGCCGGAAGATTGGATTCCTAGAAACATGGTGGAGAGGCCAGAGTCCAGGATTGCAGCCGGGTTGGGCGATATGGTTTGCCCGTTGGGGAGAATGTACTCATTTCCGCCATCAGCTGTGATGATTTGCGAACCAATGGTAAGAGGCGGCGGCCCTGTGGGTTCTGCGTCTGGGGGTAAAACATTGGAGCCGGATACAAGAGCCGCTTTACCACGGGAGGCTTGGGGTTCTAGTACTGCAGCGGAACTTCTCGAGCCGAGGGTAATGATAGGATCGAAAGCAAGAGCCTGGGATTCCGGGTTCGCTGTGATGGTTTCCATGCTGGACGTGAGGTCTGGATTACTTGCGATAGCTGGGGACGGACTGGCAGTGATGGCGTCGTGTGTAAGAGCTATGCTACCCTTGGGATCCTGTGTATCTGACCTAGTCGTGGTAGTGCTGGGTGTGGGAGTCACATTTGAGCCTTTCGCCGGCCTTGGAAATGACCCAAGGTTTTGGGATTGAACGTTTGGAGTGTTCGCGTTACCACCGTTATTAACAGATATGCTAGTGCTACTCACCAGAGGGTCAGTAGTCAATGGTGATGTCGTGTCAACCTGGGAGCTTTGAGTGGCGGTAGGAGTGAGAATGTCAGTAGGTTCTGCTTCTACGTCGCCACTTTGATACAATTGACGTAGGACTTTATCGCCGATCATCACTGGACCACTTTTCCCAGTGCTAAAGGTGCTTGGAAAGACGAAGGCACCTCTCCTTGCATCAAGAGATGTCGTAGATATATGTACGGCGGTTAAAGATGGTTTTTGAGGCCGTAGAGCGCTTTGTACCTGGCTGGACGTGGATCTTTCAAAAGCGAGGGGCAATGAGGCGACTGGACAGTCGATATTCGGGCTTTGCTCAGGATTCATAAGACCTTTGACAGAGGCGAGGAGGAGCGTCAGCGTCATGTTGATGAGGAACATAGCAGCGACGGTTTTTCTTCCGAAGGAACTGAAGAAGGAAGTCGGCAGGGTGGCACGAGGAAGATGAAGAAGAATACCACCAAGGCTTTTAACTCAAACGCGGGGCAACAGAAACTCAAATGTCTGTCTAAATAACCATAAGAGTCCGAGGAGGTCCGAGGAGGAGGCTTATACTCAGCTTGATCTTGCTGAATATTTTCGCCGGCGGAGATATTCTCATGAGGCTATATATCCTCTGGCTTGATACGCAATGCAAGGTACTCAAACGCGGGCCAACAGAAATTCAAGTGTCTGTCTAAATAACCATAAGAGCCCGAGTAGATCCGAGGAGGAGGCTTATTGTCAGCTTGATCCTGCTGAATACTTACGCCGGCGGCGAAATCCTCACGAGGCTATATATCCTCTGGCTTGATACGCAATGCAAGGTACTCAAACGCGGGCCAACAGAAATTTAAGTGTCTGTCTAAATAACCATAAGAGCCCGAGTAGATCCGAGGAGGAGGCTTATTGTCAGCTTGATCCTGCTGAATACTTACGCCGGCGGCGAAATCCTCACGAGGCTATATATCCTCTGACTTGATACGCAATGAAAGGTACTCAAACGCGGGGCAACAGAAACTCAAGTGTCTGTCTTAATAACCATAAGAGCCCGAGTAGATCCGAGGAGGAGGCTTATTGTCAGTTTGATCCTGCTGAATATTTACGCCGGCGGCGATATTCTCACGAGGCTATAAATACTCTGACTTGATACGCAATGAAATGTACATCAAGTGAAACATGTTTCCCTGTCTACTAAGACAAATTACGTTAAATTGAAAAAAGTAGAGCCGGGGGCTTATACCCATGCTGCATGCTGCATATGCTGCATGCACGATGTTGCTGAACGCCTGCGAGGCAGTTTTGATTGCTTATTGATGCTGCTCGCATGAGTCGCATGGAGAATAAGGAGGCAATGCTCCTATAATTAGCTCACCACGACCAATAATTGTGTATGGTTAGGTATTGTGAACAGGCTGCGCGCATGAGATGAAGCTCAACCTGGCTAGATTGCGGGGCAAGCGGATTCTTCGTGTAGAGAAGGCTGTGAGGAGATGGGTGGCCAACGCCCAGGCTGGTAAAGTAAAAATCAATCCTGTCGCTGAACTCTTTCTTTGTGCCTTTGCAATCGAGTGGAGAATTCAGAATCGCAACTGGCAAGCGTGCGATAAATAAATCACCACTTTCTCAAGAGACAAGAGTTCATTTTACCCCCCTCTGGTCGGAAGAATGATCGAGCGCCTGCATCTGGTCCCCGTCCCCTTCATGCTAGTGAAATGGGCGGTATGGCTCTTCATGGTCCATCCTACTCTGTGTGCAAACAACGGCAGCTCCTTGGAAGCAGCTCCAATTAGTTTCCCGGCAAGCGAGACTTGGTACGTAACCCTAACAGCCGGTGGGCTCCTCCAACAGCTATCCATTAATTTGCTAAGCTTGGGTCAGGGATGGCAACGATGGTCCATGGTCTTCATTTGGCATGCAAGTGGGCACTCCGGGGCAAAACCTGAGGTTGATGCCTTCCAACTCTGGCAATGCGGTTTGGCCCGTACTTCCGCAAGGATGTATTGTTGGAGATCCGGATAACTGCGGTGACCTCCGTGGATATCTTTTCCTACCCAACGTTTCTTCGACTTGGAATAATACTGGACTTTATGGTCTAGTATTGACAGAGGAAGTCGAGTTGGGATACAGCGGCAATGCCAACTTCGGCTACGACGATTTGACGTTGGGTCGGCCTGGAGACGGACTACCCGCGCTTAGCCACCAAGTCATCGAAGGATTCGCTACAAAGGATTTTTATGTCGGATCATTTGGCTTGAGCCCCCACGCTGTCAACATATCTACCCTCAATGATCCCCAGCCGAGTTTCCTTGGAGCTCTGGCTCAGCAGAACAAAATCCCAAGCACTTCCTGGGCCTATACGGCAGGTGCTTTTTACAGACAGCCAACGGCATTTGGGAGCCTGACGTTAGGTGGCTACGACACCACGCGTTTTGTTCAGAACAATGTAACATTCTCGTTCGGTCCCGATACCAACCGAGACCTTCTTGTACCCATTCGGTCTATTTCGTCCGATGCTGCTAGTGAGCCACTACTCTCAACAGTGATCTACGCATATATCGACTCGCTCGTACCTCATATTTGGCTCCCACTGAACGCATGTCAAGCGTTTGAACAGGCTTTCGGCTTGATCTACAACGAGACTGCAGATATATACTTCGTGAACGACACGTTGCACGACAAGCTGGTGTCTCAAAACCCTAATGTGACCTTCATGTTAGGTCCGGCTTCAGCCGGAGGAGCTACAGTTGATATTGTGATGCAGTACGGGAGCTTTGACCTCATGGCAGAGTATCCCATAGTCAACAACGCAACCCGATACTTCCCCCTAAAACAAGCGCAAAACGACAGTCAATTTACTCTTGGCCGTGCCTTTCTGCAAGACGCTTACGTGATTGCTGACTACGATCGGAAAAACTTCTCAGTGTCCCAAGCTGTATTTCCCAACATCTCGAACACCCAAGAGATCGTTGCAATACGTCGTCCTGATGACTCATTGCTTCCTGCCCACCACAAAACACTGAGCACGGGCGCTATTGTCGGAATTGTGGTAGCAGGAGTCGTGAGTTCTTTGATCACCCTCGGTAGCATCATCGTATACAGCATGCACAGAAGGGTCAAAAAGCGTTCTATCAACCATTCTTCCGGAGATCCCACGACGGATAGGGGAGAATCTGAGTTTAGAAAAGGAGAACTCGAAAACACTGAACGATCTCATCCTGTCGAAATGCCTGTCGCAGAACCTAAAGAGCTCACGGCAGTTGAAGCGCGGCGGCCTGAGCTGTCCGCTCAAACCCAGTTTCCTATACATGAAATGCTAGAACCGCCCACCGAACTGGAAGACCCCACATTCGTTCATACAGAATAGATTCGGGAATTTGATAATCCTCGGGTGTTAAGGAGGCTTCCAAGACACGAAACTTTGCTTTTCTGCATAACAACAACTTCTGGAGGGCAACATCCTAAACCCCTTGTGAACAGACTCGAAGCCTCATCGACATAAAAGATGCGATAATACAGACTCTGGCGCGAAGTATTTCTTTATGAGAGAAAGAGACACAGCCACGTGGTTGGCCGTCGAACTGCTGGCACCGCATGGGCTAGGTCCTAGAATCTTCGATGCAGGATGGACTTGTGAGCATTTTGTGGGAGGCAGGGATGTCGATCGATTCATGTAGGAGGGTAAACCCGATCCGCAAAGCTTGAAAGGTCTCGACTGTAAATGCCAAAGAGGCCTCCAGCAACACATTAGGCGGGACTTCAAAGACCATCCGATTGCAAAATTCACGAAGCAGTACAACATAACCTGCAGGTTCGGAAGGCTTCTGCCACACGGACTACAAAAAAGCCATCTCCTACCTATGTTCAGGCAAGTTTCGAGCCCACCTTGGCCAGCAGTCGGTTTTGCCTGCGCCTGGAGAACGCTCCGCGACGCTCAAAACTTACGCACAAGGGCAAGGCTGGTGGCGCAATAGCAGCCAAGTTGAAGGACACACCATCAAGATGCTCCAACTGTGTCGCGATCACAGCTGCATCAAGCACTGGTCAAGGATCTCAATTAAAAGGGAAGCTCCTACTTCACAAACTCAATGCTCGGAGGGGACCTCAACCCCGATCTTGTTGTCACCTATCAGAGGCTGGTCGTGGGGCCTATCTAAATGACGATAGCAATGGACAGTAATATAGAAACTCTCACTAGGCGATGAGTCGGAGCGTTCTCTAAGTAACGTCTTGCCATTGGCGCCTCCATTCGCAAGGAGAGCGGTGGTCGGCGAGATTCCAGTATCTGCCAATGCTTTATAAGCTGGGAAGCGTTTAGTGGAGAGCGGGTGTATAGGAGGAATCAAGGATGTGATAGGTAGGCCAGAATTTTTGTCTCTGCTTGTTCTCGGAAGGTCATCTCGTCCATTTGGTTTGCTTGGAGAAGAAGTCTTGGCTCGTTTTCTGCCATCCTCTTGGGGCCAGACGCAAGGCTTCGACAGGCTGACACAGTGGTTACAAGGCTTGGGGTTATCGGTGCACTGCTAATTGCGGCTGGCTCTTCTTCTAGACAGCGGATGTTGAGCTTGCGGCAGCGTTCGCAAGCTATGCTTGTGTGCTTCTTACTTTTGGGCGAGGTGGAGGAGCTTGAAAAGAATTGCGGGATGCTAGCTTTAATAATAACTGATATCGATATCGATCAGATATCGTACATTCTAGCAACCACCTCTCTGCAATGGACCTTGAATTGCAGTTGGTCTATTCAGATTCCGCCAAGATCCAATGTTTATCTGCTCGACAGGAGAATGAATATCTAGGGAAAGAAACCTAGGCAGCGCGTCCGACCGAGGCCTTGGAACAACTAGATTCATGTCCCTTCATCGACTTATCTCGATAAGTAGCGCTTTTGTAAAGAAGATTTCTGTACCGCGATTACAAAGAGCATCAATAGCTTTACATTCGCCACCAAGTTTCCCTTCATTAATTAAAGCTCTCGTTACGGAGCTATGTCGAGGGCCGCGAATTTCACGCCGCCGGTGGTGCCGGGTACTTTATCCCTTCAGTAGGCCCTAAAAGCGCCTGGAAGCAGACTCACAGTCTCATACACATCAAAAATGTCGGAATGACAGATGATTGCCCTTGCAGCATGGAATTTGACTTGATATGCTAGATCTTGGATGTTATATATGTAGTGGTACTGCTACAAATGGTAGGAGGATGCACGTGCGCAAATCAGTGACCCAGTCAGCTTCTCCAACCTCTCTGATTACCCAAGAAAAGAGACATTGCTACGTGTCAGCATATTCAGAGTGGAAATAAGCGGACAAATAGTGAATGAGAACAGATCTAATTTTTCTGAGTTCGGCGACTGATAGCTACAGTATTTTCCTTCACAGACCCTCCTGCCTAACATATTCTAGTCTCCCGTGATGCCCAAGGTACATCACATGAACCCGTCAGACCGAGTTGGTGTCGATAACTTCCACTCTCACCGATGGATTGATCGTGTATGTGCCGCCAGTGCGGGTTTGCGGGCTTCCCGGGTCTCCATTCAAGCAAGTCTGCTGGATCTGGTCCGCGAAGCCGGCTACAGCTGAGCATGAGACATCGTCCTTTCCACCACAAATTGAAATTGCAGCTGTTCCATGCTCAGCAAGTGTGGTGCAGTCTAGAGGAAGTTAGCATTTCGCTTGGTCTTTGGCAGGATTGAGGAAATCCAAGACTTCCCTGAACCCCGGCCGTTTGTCTGGGCGCAACTGCCGCCTTGGCCGTTGAGCTGATTGAGTACGGCCGTAACGTCGCCTGTAAGCGGAGAGCCACTCGAGGTTTGGCAAGTCACGCCGTTCTGGCGGGTTTCGAGAATCGGAGATCCAAGCACGACTGGGGAAGCGGCAAGAACAGCAAGTGCGGTAGATTTGAAGAAATACATCTGATGACTTATGTAAGTATGATTTCCTTGCCCTGAGTTATCGGCCATATTTATGACTAAGAAGACGTACTCTGATCAAGTTTGTGATAGTCCGAGGAATGTATGGTTTGAAGTATTGAATGTCTATGAAATGCGAGCTGGAGTATTGAGCAGTTGTGCGATGTTTGCTGGATAGTCGTGAATTGGGAACAGATGAGGACACAGGGACTGAGGACTCTTTATAGGCCGCTGGAGCTCTCTGCTTCCTCTTTCATGCTACGCCCCTAAAACCACGAAGATGATCTCATAAGCCAGAACTCTTAGAAGACGTAAGTACGGATCCGCCCAAAAGACCGTGAGAACAAATAGCTCGCTCTCAAGTAGGAAAGAGATTCTGAAACTCAGGCTTACGCTCATCACTTGCGGTTGAGATATTTCGTCAGGTTTCAAGGCAACAACTGTGACGTTGTCACTCGCTCAATCTTCAGCTTCGTGGTGATGCAGTGATCATATGGTCAAGCCGAAGGATCCTCGAATCCCGATCCGTCTGGAAATATCTCGGAGCCCACAATCGTCGATGATTATCACACTGCCCACTATCTATCATTTCAGAACCACAAGAACTGAGACAGCCATTGTTTTACCGAGTGAAGGCAGTGTAGCAAAGATGGTCAGCTGAGGTTACTGGTTGCAAACATATAGGATCCTTGGTTGTGTTGCAGCGCGAGAAGATCAAGTGCCGCGGCTAAAACAGATATTGGGGAATGTAGCCCCCTCGAGAAGGAATATCGATGATCAGGTACGATGTTGTAAGCTGAAGTATCATCTGCGAAAGGACCAGTAGGCACAGCAGGGGGAAAAGGATCACGTTTGAAGATGTGAAGTTGGCGTGCAGCTCAAAACAGATATTGGTGGACGTAGCCCCCTCGAGAAGGACTATCGATGATCAGGTTGTAAGCTGACGAAAGAACCAGTAGGCACAGCAGGGGGAAAAGGATAACGTTTGAGCTGACATCAATGAGGCTCTGCCGCTCGTGACATCATGTACCGCACATGCTACTGTGCCATCTGAGCGGTCGGCCGTTTGAAGTTGTCGACGTTTTAAAGTCTCCACGGCACGGTTCTTCTCAAGAAACTAGAACCCAGGAATCAAGATGGGAAGCAACCAAGTTGATGATGGGTCGAGGCAAATCGTACAACTTTGGAGCTATAGTGCTACTACTACCACCACCACGGCTTCTGCTACATTCAGCCCCCGACTCTTTCCATCTCGAAAGCCGCCTTCGCAGCGATACCCGTAACACTGTCCTCCAACTCCTTAGCGGACGCAATTTCACCAAATCTCTTCTTCCATAACGTCCAACGCCCCAAGCTGTAGCCCCTGCCCTGGCCCCACAACCACTCGTCACCATACGACGTCGAGCCCGGGGCGCCGTCCTTGCGATCGTGATCGTTCTTGCAGAGCTCGTAGATAGCCTCACCAGCGAGCAACATCCAAGTAGCGGCCGGTGGCACGTAGATCACCGCGCGCCGCTGCTGCTCGAGCGTCTGGCAGGGCACCTCGATGCCATGCATGAGGCTGACCTCCGCGTGGAATGGCATGCCTAAAAGCTGCCTACCATGGGCGAGGTACATGGCGCCGAAGGTGGTGCAATTAAGCAGTGGCACCGCCTGGGCATTGCGATCGCCTTCGTCTTCGATCTCGTCGTCTATGGGTTCGAGATCTGTTTCATGCAATCGTGCTTGTCAGCGATCGGTTGAACAAGTAGCACTTTTTTTTGCGTACACCGCCACAGCACTGGTTCGAAACTTACCAATGGCGTTCTCCCTGAACATTATCCCGAGGTGCGGCAGATCCCTCCAATATCTTCCCCGTACGGGAGCGATAGCATTGCCATGCTCGTCCATGACGTCTGGCAGCTTCGAGATCGAGTTCAGCAGGCGGACCAGACGCTCCGCGATGTCCTTATTGCCAGCCAAAGCTCTTATGGAATCACAAATTATCTCCCAGAGCGTTGGAACAGGCGAGAGTTTAAAACCACGCTTGAGTAGTGGATTGTACATCGAAGCGATCATGGTGGCGGCCCGGTCCGAGTCTATTGTGCCTTCGAGAAGAGCCTTGATTGCGTCGACTGCACCCTGATGCTCAGGGGCCTGGCGATACTCGCCTCGACGAGCGGTGTCAGCCCAGGCTTCTAGAGACATGCTGCTTGTGTATGCTATTGTGTAGCTTCAGGCTGTGGATATGATGATAGCTGTATAAAGAGGCAGATTAAAGGTTCGTTTCGGCTCGCAAATAGAGAATGCAGAGAGAAAGAGAGCCTTGTAACAAAATGAGCAGATATTACCTGCTTCACGCACTTGAACGGCCGTCAACAGCTAAGAATACAAAAAATCCTGGTAAGACGGTGTGGCAGAGTCAATAAGGCACCAAATATGATTAATTGGAAAGTGGTGTGTTGTGTTGTGGTGTGTTGTAGTGTGTTGTGATCCTCACGGAAGCCTTTATGTTTTATGTTACGAGCCGCATATGATCGCCTGTCCATCAATTTTTGAAGCTGAATTGTGACCACCACCGCTAAAACACATTCCGCGAATTTGATAGCCTAAGCCGGCTTAGTTAGTACTAATACGGCTAGCTATCGGAGACGGAATAGGTAAAATAACCATACATCCAATTTTATAACCTCCGATTGCGCCTCTTCATTTGCCTCTTCTGCTCGTACTTCATGTCTCAGCCATAGTTTTGTCTTGGGAAAATCAGCCTGGTAAATATTCAGACTGAAACACACGTAATCTTCGTAATATACGAATGCAACTAAGGCTGGCATTGGTTTCATACTGGCAGTTCTTCAACCCTGACTCCGATGCTTTCACCGACGGTATAACTGAGCTGCACTCATAGCGAGCAGCATCATGACAGGGATCCATAAAAACTAAGGCTATCAACTTTCATCCCAGTGGTCTTTCAATGCTGACCACGATGATGCAGTAAAAAACTGCGAATCGAGAATAGCGAATGACGTAGGAAGCATACGCCTCCTTGCGTGCCTTCTTTGCCGCATCCGTGTGAATGACATCGTGATACACTCAAAACAAAAATTGACAAACGCCACAGCGGGACTGTGTGTTTGTAGGTCTCATGAGCAGTTGTTTCGGTTCAATTGTAGTGTTTCAGCTTGGCAAATCATCAATCCTGACCACGGTGATTTAATACAATTTGCGACTCAACAGCGGTTATACCGAGCGACATTGCAACAGTAAGTATGTGCCGTGCCTGAATCAATGACGGACTATGTAGGGTACCAATGTAGATCGGAAGATCAGCTTACGCCGGGGACTCAAACGGAGACGGCGCAGACGATGATGTTAGGAGTGTCCGCGTTGGTTGGTATAGGATCAGGGTACGTCAGTATGTCAAACGGAGACGGCGCAGACGATGATGTTAGGAGTGTCCGCGTTGGTTGGTAAAGGATCAGGGTACGTCAGTAGGTCAGATAGAGAGGGCGCAGACGATATTTTAGGGATTCCAGCGAGTGTCGGTGCTTCCAGGACTTCCGAGAAGGAGAACCCTGCAATCACGCTGCATCTATAAAAGAGAGCTGTCTCAATGCCCATTAGCTTTTCTAGCATCACAAGAGCGAACACTATCCGACGATTTTCACAAATCAGGCACGAATAAATACTTCCATCAATCATACCGAGACAAAGTTTGTATAATTTCCTCGCATTATTCATTATGCAGCTCAGCAACATTCTTCAACTGGCCTTTTTGGTTGCTTCCCAGGGCAGCGCTTCCCCAATTACAGGGGTAGAGGCTCTGACTCCATACGCTGCAAATGAGTTGGTCAGGAGAGCCAACGTTGCACCAGTCTCATGCGGCCGTAAGCTCGAGTTTAACCCAGAATAAAATTCTGGTAAAGCATACTGAAGATCTCATGCAGCTTCCTCTGACCAGCGAGCCTGGCCACTTGAGTCAGTTCAAGACGCTTTCGACGCGCTGGTATCGTACGGTGACCCAAACAAAACAAAGCGTAAGACACCGTTGGATATGATTCTCACACAGCTGTGCGATCATAGGCTGACATTGATGTTCTTTTTCAGCGAAGGCGGGCAATATAGTGTATCCCCACCAGTATGGCTCTGGTAGCAAAGCTCCTACCGACGCCAGCGTGGTGAGCGCTCTCAACGCCATTCCAGAGTGCGCAACAGGTCAGGCCGGTATGAAGTATTTCGAGTTCCCACTCACAGATCCTGTCTTCACTGGTGGCCCGGCAACGTCCCAGGGTACGGATCGTGTTGTTGGAATTTCGCCAAGCCCCGGTCAGGGTGGCACTCGAACGTATACATACTGTTTGACTATGACACACCGTGGTAATTCAGGTGACGGTGACTCATCGTTCAATCCTTGCACCAACGCCCCATAGGCGGATTTGGGTCGAGACGGTCAGGTCAATCTGGAAAGACTGGGTACGCACGATGTAAAGGAGAGGCGATGACGTGGTTGCAAATGTACCCCATCCAAATAGCATGCCATCCGCGGGTTTCTTCGCTTCGAGCGTATTGAGAAAGTTTTCTGAAGGATACTCACAATGACAATTGCAACACACTTGGTAGTATGTACTTTAGATGAAAACTTTCTTTTCGCACTCTTAGTTGCCCCACATGAGCTCACTAGTCCCATTGAGATTCGAACCTTGGGGGGGAGGGACCATGGCGGCAGATGTTTTAGGCCCCTATCAGCATGGAAAAGGATAGTGTTTGCAATCAGCAACGAGTCGTTGGCTTGGGCCTTGAAGTGTAGTAGATATAGTCCGTGATTAGAGCCAATTTGCAAGGCGTGTTTGCAACCAAAAAGGCTGCCTTTTATATACAACGTTAGCTTCTCGTACGAGCAAAACAAAGCTCAAAGGTGCATTCTCAATCGTGTAAGCACCACGCGAGCATGAAAATTGACATTGAATTTCTGTGGCACAACCTGTACCCCGACCGCAAGAACTTCTCTCTTTTACAGTTGCCCAACCACAAGTACCGCCCCTGCATTTATACATCATCTCGAAGCTTGGAATCGAGAGTGAGCCAGAATAGATAACCAATCCATTGTGAGTCCGTGATTCGGCCACTGACATTTGAGTCTCAAATTCGACGCTCTGCGCTTTCAGTGTCTCTCTCCGCCGATTTTTCTTGCTGCATGTTCGTGGACGCTGAGGCAGCAGCTTGCAATACGGTGAATGATAAGGTGACGTGCCACTCCAAGAAGCTCCTCATTGAGGTCCACATGTTTTCGACGTGCGTGCCTCGACTAAGGTACTTGGTTGGCTAACAAGACTTCCCGCATTATGACCAGGATAGGGAAGGTTCACGTTTGGAAGCGACGTCACGAAGATACAGGGATCTGTTGGAGGTGTATGGTAGTTGAAGCAAGGAGCAAGGAGCTGCTCTTTGACTCTTCAATGGCGATGTAGAGAGCTTGTAGTCGTTGTACTCGTATCTCCGCAATCTCCTGGCTACGGTGTTCGATTTGCGACAAATGCTTTTTATTCGAACGTGAACCAATCGCGGATCACGGCACTATGGTCAGAGCGCGTTCACTGCATTTGTCACATCCTTTCGCAAACAACGTCCAGGCTTTCCCTCGTACATTGCAAGATCTTGCAGGACAAGTCGCTCCCAATCGCCGCTATCCCACCGGTCCAATGGCTCGCACTCGAGCTCGAGAATACCCGGACGCGCCCAAACCAAGGCATGCGCCGGAAGGACCAAAGCCTCAAGAACGTAAAACGGCTACAGCCGGAGACCACCAAGAAACGGTCGGGCGCAAGGACAAGAAGCGCAAAGTGGAAGACGTGGAAAAGGGCGGTGGAGAAAAGGCTAAAGACCAGCAAGCCCCTGGGTCAAAAAAGAGTAAGACGGCAGATTCGACATCACTCGAAGACACGAAGTCAAAATCAGCCGCCGTTGACATTGGGAAACTTAACGCTCTTCTAACAAGATACGGTGTATATCCTTTGCAAAATATGAGCCTCCCAAAACAGAATGAACCTACACCCGAAACCGTACTTGCTTTGCTCTATCTAGCCATGCTCACCTCTGCACGCATTTCCCACGAACTGGCATACAAGAGCCTCCAGTGCTTGATCGAAGCGGGCTATCACGACATTCAGATCCTGAAGAAGAGTACATGGCAGGAGCGGACTGAGGTCTTGACAAAAGGTGGCTACACGAGATATCGAGAGAAGACAGCTACAGCTTTGGGCGATTTGGCAAACTTCATAGAGAAAGAATACGGTGCGATATATCTGAGTGCGGGCTCTGCTCAAAGCCTACCACTGACTTAGTTCACGAGCATAGACAACGATCTCAATAATCTCCTCAAGAAGGCAGATTCCTCCCCTATCAAAGTCCGGAAGTTGCTTCAGGAAGTCAAGGGCATAGGCAAGGTTGGCACGGACATCTTTTTCGATGCCGCTCAAGGCGTCTGGCCACCTCTAGCACCTTTCATCGACCCCAGGAGTATGGAGACCGCCAAGCAGTGTGGTATCGGTAGCGATGTGGACGCATTGTGGAGTGCGGTGGGGAAAGATCCACTTGAGATGTGCAAATTGAGTTCGGCGCTCACTATGGTACGGCTGGAGAAAAAAGAGAAGGAATTTCAGTGATCCTTATTGGTGCGTATTTCACGGCGGCTGCTTCATGTTGTGAGATTCGAGGTTGGCTTCTGAAGCACGGTGTCAAAACAACAAAAGCTGACAATTCTCAAGTACCAAATCCTCTGCGCCCAAGTCGAAGGCGTATTGTTTGTTGCCAACTGCCACACCTCGAAGCAGCCTAGCGCACATCGTGAGATCATCACTTTCTGACTTTCAAAAATCATTGAAGCAGAATTCTACGTCCAACTTGATTCTAGCATGTGCCTCCGCAGATTTTATTGCCATCAAGAACGAGATGCTACCTAAGCATCGTGCCAGACGAGCCAGATTCTAGAGATTTAAGAACTGAGGTACTCTAAAGTAGCTTGCGGAGGCTATCGGAGGTTGCTCCGATTTTGAGGGCATGACGTCGTTGCGTCTTGTCAACCAATCAATCGAAAGACATTGTATGCTGACGACATTGCGAAGAGCATCATTTCGCCGTTCGAGTACATACATACTTTCCCTTCCTAGATTTCGCACCTTCCCGGCTTCACACGAAACCAAGCTCCAACACAGTCAGTCACGTTCTCAGTCAAAAATCAGCCAATCGTTTCCAGAAGCCATGGAGGCCATCAAGCAAACTATCGCTCA
Source organism: Platismatia glauca (assembly GCA_963556305.1). Classification (NCBI taxonomy): domain Eukaryota; kingdom Fungi; phylum Ascomycota; class Lecanoromycetes; order Lecanorales; family Parmeliaceae; genus Platismatia; species Platismatia glauca. The sequence continues at coordinate 213,235 of OY745770.1, forward strand.
AAACACGGGCATTTCTGTACGTGCCCTTAATTATTTCTCAACGTACACCGAAGGCAAAGGGGGGCAAATTGCTATTCTACACCCCAGGGTCTTCTCGCAAGCCAAGCAATTGATTTGAAAAGGGCATGCTGACCCCAATTTTTACAGGGGGCTCATGAAAAGGTGCCAGAAGGCCAACGATTCGACCTTAATGATACGCCCGATCTTAAGGGTAAGGTCGCCGTCATCACTGGCGGTTCTGAGGGTATTGGTTATGGCGCCAGCCACACCCTCCTTTCCCACGGCATCGAGAAACTCTTCATCCTTTCCGTATCGAAAGAGGTCGTCGATGGCTCGATCAATGCCATCAGGGAAGAAATGGGCGAGGAAACAGCAAAGAAAGTCACTTGGTTAGAGTGCGACATTTCAGACTGGAAGAAAGTGAAGCAGACTGCAGATAAGATCGCAAGCAGTACAGATAGGATCGACATCCTAATCAACAACGCAGCAAGAGGTATCATGACATACCAATTGACCGACTATGGGGTCGACCGCCATGTCAGTTTCATACTCTTCTCGTCGTGGAAGCTGTACTTAATCGTGCTCAGATGGCTATGAACCACATGGCCCACGTCATCCTCACCTCCCACCTGCTTCCCATCATAAAAAAGACAGCTGCCAACGGTAACATCGTCCGCATTTCCAACCAGGCCTCGAATGCCCACCAAGTCACATCCTCGGACACCAAATTCGAATCCCTAGACGAGCTCAACAGAGACCTCGGTCCCAACGGCTCCTACGGCCGCTCCAAGCTCGCCGCAATCCTCTACTCCCGCTACCTAAACCGCCACCTCACCTCCTCCCACCCCAACATCCTCGTCAACGCCACGCACCCCGGGTTCGTCGACACCAAGATGTCAACCGAGGACATCCACGAACCGTACCCGCTCGGCGGCTACGCCATGTCCCTCATGGCGCCGCTGAAGAAGAACATCATGCAAGGATGCGTCAGCACCGTCTTCGCCGCGACGGCCACGACGAAGAGCGGGGAGTACATATGCCCGCCCGCGGTCCCGGAGAGCGGGAGCGCGATGGCGCAGGACGAGCAGCTGGGGGAGAACCTGATGAAGCTGACGCGGGAGATCGTGAAGGAGAAGACGTACGAGGATTCAGCGGCGAAAGGATGTCCGTTCACGGACTATTAGATCTTGCCGGGGCGGAGGCGGAGGAATAGCATCTTGCGCACAACATGACATTCATAGCATGCATAGCATCACAAAAAGCACCCCAAGCGAGACCGACATTATTAAACCCATCACCCCCCTCTCCCAAACATAATTACACACGTAGCAAGCCGTACCTAGACACCAACAACCCCCACCCCAGCCGCCCCCCCCCAAAATCCCCAATTCACCCCACCAACCCGGCTCTCCCACCCACGCGCGCCAACCTCCCCCCATACCTTACTTTACCCTCCCCCACTTCCCTACCACGCACCCAATGGCCAAACGCAAATCCACCACCGCCGCGTCCGACTACGATTCCGACGGCGGCTTCGTCGCCGACGCGCCGCGGGGCAAGAAAGCCAAGAGCGATGGGAAGAGCGGAGGGACCCTCGGTAAAGGGGGAAGCGAGAAGGTGGAGAAGGAGGCGGAGGAGAGGAGTGTAGGTGGTGGGGGACGGGTGGGGAGGGACGGGGAGGAGTTTTGGGAGGTGAGGGGTTTCTTTTTTGGGGTTTGGGTGAGGGTTGGGTATAGAGAGGGGGGGTGGATGTGAATGGTATACTGACGCTGCGGTGGGTGTAGTTGACGAGTAAGCGGAGAGTGGGGATCACGGAGTTCAGAGGGAAGAGCATGGTCAATATACGGGAGTACTACGAGAAAGACGGGGAGGCGTTGCCGGGGAAGAAGGTACGACGCTGTGGATTCTGTGATCTCGTTTACTCTATGGGTGCCCCGGTGCCAACATTTGCGCGACGGCGATGGTATCCCTTGCAGACGCTGACACGTTCGGAACCGACAGGGCATCTCCCTCCCGATCGACCAGTTCAACACCCTTATCAGGCTCCTGCCCCACATCGAGGCTGTATTGGTGGGGAAAGGCCAGAGTATCGAGCGGCCTGATTATAGCGGCGCGGGCGCGTCGGTTGCTGTGGATGAGGATGAGGACGGGGATGCGGAGGTGGGAAAGAAGGGGAAGAAGAATTTCGAGGAGACGAGCGACGATGAGTGAGGGCGGTGGATGGACGGTCGGCTACGGTTGAGATATCTCGCAGGAGGCTCAAGTGGAGGCCGATCGGGCTCGTGTTGCATCGGATGCATTAGCGAACATGGGCCGCGATCTTTGCTGCTGGGGCTAGTCTTCCATGGCAAGCGACCTCGGGGGCCAGCAGCTGGGATGAAGCTGTAATCTAGCGGAGCGGCGAAGTTGTTCCGGCATGGTGCTGACCCACTTCGTCGTGACTTGATGTTTACGGAGCATGAGTGTCAACCACGACGACTGTGTAGAAGATACTGGTCAGGGTGAAATGAAGCCGAGCTCATGGCCCTGCTTAGCCGCTTTGGAAATTGGCGTTCACACAATCGAGGGAGGATCATGGTACGATGGTCAGGAAGCCCCTTCCTCCGCCCGAGCCTCAGCTTCCGGCTCCGGACTCTTTGCCGGGGGCGGCCCACCCACCTTCGGCGGCGGAGGCGGGGCACTCTTGGCGACCGGCGTGAAATCCTCCTCCTTACTCTTCTGCTCCCCTTCTTTGAAATACTCATCGAACGCCGAGTTCGGAGACACAGCCTTTCTCGCTTTCCTCGCCGCCTTCGCAGGTCCAGGTGCAGTAGCCCCCACGGGCGGTGGCGGAGGTGGAGAAGCCAATGTTGCCGGCACCAGCAGATCGGTGGATTGCTGATTCAAGCCGGTCTTGTAGAGAGAGCTGCCTGAGGGGTACGATCTTAGATTGGCAGAGGGCGGCCTGTTTTCTTCGTTGCTGAAACGGGCTGTTTCGAAAAGCGTCTCGCCCGGTCCCGTCGGTGGTTCGTTCAACGGCGCTGGGAGTCGATGCAGGGCCCCGAATCCCAACACGCACCCAAGAGCCCCCGAACCACCCCAGCTGCGAGACGGCGTAATAGTGACGAGTCTTGTCACGGCATACTCGTGGTTGTAAACCCACAGCCTGAGCGTTCGCGAGAGGTAATCTTCCACCAGTTCTCCGAGGCCTGCTTCACCGTGCACGTTGCCCTCCGGCGTGCCGACTATGTAATCTCCGTGCGGTAGAAGCCCCGCGATGTCGGCAGGGGAGTCGGGGATCACATCAAGGATATGCCAGACGTCCTCGGTGGAGGCAATCGGTGTCCATTGCAGCGTGAGGCCGAGCGTAGGCGAAGGCGTCGGAACAGCAACCTGGAGCGTCCGCACGCGTTGACCCTGTGCGCTCCAGATTGTCAACGCAACATTGGAGCCAGCGCAATTGCGTATTTCGACCGCAAAGGAACCCGCGTCGGGTTCCTCAATCTGTCGTCCGTTGATGCCGATGATGAAGTCGTACCAGGGCTCAATGGGTATGTCGTTGTTCTTGTTGCGGAGGACTTGGAAGCCGAAGGCGCCGTGGCTGTCTCTGGAGGGTTGAGAAGGGCCGTCGGAATCGAGGCGGGATATGAAGCGATTAAGAGCCCCGAACATGTTTAGTGAGGAGTGGATAGAGCATCGTACTGGTAAAGGGACAGTGAGGACATGTATGGATTCCGTAGCAGTTGGCGATAGGGCTGAGATGCGCCAAGGAGCTAAGAGAAGGTGGTTTTGAAACCAACTTGATTAAGACTTAATTCTGGCAGCCAAACAGCGACGAGATTTATTGTGAGCTATTAGGTACCTACGTTAGGTATCTATACCTCGTCCTAACGCGTCCTTGGTCATGAACGCCAATTGATTACCTCTTAATACCCTAAATAGCAGTGAGAATGAGGCCTTCCAGCACCCCTGTGTTGATGGTCTTGTAAGCTCATAGCACTGTCTACAAGTAGTCATTCTAATCAATAATCTACATCTTGGTAAAGCTGATGCTATTCCCACCGCATTCAGAATTGGAAGGTGCTGCTTGAAGGCTTTCGCAGCCGGCGCGATTTAGTTTCCTGTGAAACGCCCTGCCACGTCTGCGTAGTAAGAGCAGACCGTTCCGGCAAGGTCAACTACAAACTCCCATGCAGGTTGATAGTCACGCCTCACTGACATGATGTTCAGTGCCTACAATGATTCGGCCAGCGCTCAAACCTTACTGCGCCTCTTCCGTGCTCACCAGCTCCGGACGCAGCATGTCATCATGTGCCAAAGATAGCCCTTTGGGATGATTGGGAGCTTGGGATTCTAAATCACTGCTCTATAAATACCCATTCCTCGTCGTTATAAACTTGCACCATGCAAGGAAAAGCTCTCATCACAAAGCAATCTCGATTTATATACATGTACATCGCTCTCATCCCTAAACCAATCATGCTTCTCAAATCATTGCTCGCGATCCTATCATCATCGCTGTTTGTCGCAGCCTCGAGCCAGGGAAGCAACGCCAACAGCACGATTACGGCCTTCAACCTCACCGCCATCTCCGCCGTCAACGGTACCTCGGTCCTGCAATGTTGGCAAATCACACTCCCTCTTGGCGTATCCCAAACAGCAGGCATTCAAGGCGCGGCTGTCCAGCAGCTCGGTGATGTGAGTAATATGACTTGGGGGAGCCTCCCAGCTGGATATCCGGGCGTAGCTCATCCTGCTCCGACCGTGCTGTACGTGTACCTCTCGTAATCCCCACCTGGCTTACCCATTATATCCCTCTCCCTTCCCCCCAGCCGACGACTACATCCTTACAAAAACGACAGATACAGCATATTCCTCTCCGGCACCGTGCGCATCACGATCCCGAACTCGACGCAAGAGGTCACTGTCCAAGGCGGTAAACATGGCTTCATCCTTGCGGCGGATATAGCCGACGTGAGCCAGACGGGACATGTCTCGAGCAATATTGGCACGGACGAATTGACTGGGTTGGTGATACCTACGAAGAATAACGAAGTACCGCCGCATAGAGTCATACACGGGGGACCTTGTGACAAATACGATCTGGAGCTCTAAACGGGGGCTTTTTCTCAGGCCACGATCCTGCAGCGCATATGTATGTGAGAAGCTGGTCGCAGCAACACGCTCACCTAGAGTTTAAACCTCTCCTCCCGACCCGTCTTTGTTGGCCAGAACCTGTCTTTCTGGTACGCGGACCGTGCAGCCGTGTACAATGTAAACGAAAGCCCAAGCCGATCGCCACGTAGCCGGGATCTGGCGTAAACCGTTCGCTTCGTCACAGAGGCCCTTGCCGCCGAGTATCCACGTTGCCCCCGTTTTTGCCGTCGCAGGACGGAGGTGAGAAGGGCCCCGCTATCTGTACCACCGTAAGCTCGTTCTCGTAAAACTGGCATCTTGCCGTGATGCGGTCTCTCCACACACGAAGAGGTGAGAGCGTTTTCCTCTAGAGCACCTCTAGTCGAAGAAAACAATTCACCGTTATCTGCGAGAGCGATCGAAACTCCACTCGTCCCTTCGATTCGGCCTTGCAAGCCGGAGGGTATCTACCTGAAGCTTCCCGGCAGTGTATCCCTGACAGCCCTGAAATGAAACGTACATCCTCGACTACCGCCATCGCTTCGGAGGCTCCCAACATCGCAACGGGTCGAGCGTCGCGTAATGGGCAACGACACAACGGAAGCAACATCACCATGCCTCCTCGACCCAAGCCCGCTATCCGGCCCTCACCCACCCCCTCCGAGCTTCGCTTTCAACCTCCGCGCCGTCGCCCTGCTCAGTTCCCCTATCGTGTCGAACCCCATAATCTCCAGGATGCTCAGCTCCAGCCCAAACGCCCGCTTCCACCACTTGCGCAACTCGATCGCCATGAGCGAATCCACACCCATGGCACCGAGCCCCAGCTCCACGTCCACGCTCTCCGCTTCTTTGAGCATGAGGCCGTACACCTTGGCACTGATCTCGGCCGCCAGCAACGCCTCGCTGTCCGCGTGATCCAGCAGCTCAGGATCGGCCGCGCAGCGCGACAGGAATTGCGCGAGCTGGGTGTCGCCGGCGGCGCCGCGGTCGACGGCGTTCGTGTTCTTGATGTTGTGGTAGATACCCAGTCGGCGGTCGCGGCGCCAGTGGGTGCGGTTGTTCGGGTCGTCCGGGTGGAGGTCCGAGCGGAGTCCCATGATGATCTGGCCCGCGTTCTTCCACGACGACGTCGCGGCGGGAAAGTGACCGGACGGTCTCCCGCGCGCGACGCCGGCCGAGGGGCGCGAATTGAGGAGGCTGAGTTGCAGGTAGTCGAGGAAGTCTTGTTCGCGGAGGAAGTAGTGGCCGCGGGCTTTCAGGCTCTTGCGCGCGGCGGCGTTCTCGGCCACGAAACCGACGTCGTCGATGGGGCAGATGTTGAGCACGGAGGCGGGGAGACCGAGGCTGTGGCGGTACTGGCAGAAGGCTTCGAGGAAGGTGTTGGCGGCGTTGTAGTTGCCTTGCCCCGGTTGGTTGACGATTGTGACCGTGGAGCTGGCCATGAAGAAAAAGTCTAGAGGGTGATCCGCGAGGGCGTGATGGAGGTTCCAGGTGCCTTCTACTTTGGGCAAGCTTGCTGTGGCCCAGTCTTCGTGGCTCATGTTGATGATGGGCTTGTCCTGAGTTTCGGTTAGTGGAGGGACTGCGCTTCGGCGGTTGTGGGACGGGTGACATACCCTTAGAACCATCGCGAGCTGTACGACACCTTTGATCGGACCGGGGGCTGAGGTTGTCGCTTTTATCACGTCTTCCATGTTTTGAGTCATACCGACGACGGCAGACACGACGCATCCCATACTCACGAGCTCCTTGAAGAAAGCCTGATCCTTCTCGTTGCGACCTGCACTACGAGAAAGAAATATGAGGCTCCGAGCGCCGTGTTCAACCATCCAGATCGCAATTGACCGACCCAGTCCTCCCAAACCTCCCGCCAGTAGGTACGATCCCTTTGGATCCAGGGAAAAGGTCCCGGCAGATCGAACACCGGATATTGCGGCATTATCCTGTGGCATTTTTAAAACCACTTTGCCAATGCGATCACCGTCTTGCAGAGATTTGAACGCCTCCGTGGGATCTTCGGCTCCGTAAGCGAGAAGAGGTCTGATCGGAGTCACGTGGCCCTGTTGGTACAGCTCCAAGCATTTCTCCAAAGCTCTGGTGTGAGATTTCAGCATACAGACACCGTATCGTTGAGACGTCTTGACGGGAATGGACTCACCGTGCCATCTGCTCGGGCCTATGTCGGACGAGATGTGCAATGTCCACGCAACAATAGGAACGATTTGCCTCGAAAACGTCCATCTCCAGCTTGCCAAAACCAACAATGTCCCGTTTCCCAAGTTCTATAAGTTTGCCGAATTCGGCTACGCATTTCCATGACGCGTGGAGGAGTTCGCCTGAAAGCGAATTGAGAACGAGGTCCACCCCTTTACCCTCTGTCTCACGCATCAAATCTGAGAGGAAAGAGTGGTCTCGCGAATTGAAAATGTGATTCCTGGGTAGCTGAAATGTGTCCATCAAATATCTGACCTTTTCTTCGTTGCCTACAGTTGCGTAAACCTTGTTCCGTGAGTTCGTCTCCGCTCGTATACACAAGGATCTTCATACCTCGGCACCGATCATTCTACATGTCTGTATAGCAGCATGTCCCACTCCACCGGCGGCTGAATGAATCAGAACAGTCTAGAAAGCCTAGTCAGTAAGAGCTTACTAGAGGCCGGGAAATCCGAGACGCGTCGCTCCCGAGATTGGAGTTGGTCGAAGTGAAAGCAGAGAAGATAGCTTACCTGTCCTTTCGTCATCCCACCTACATTGAGCAGGGAGTATATCGCTGTTGCAAAGCAGCAAGGCATGGTCGCGGCATCTTCGAACGTCAAGTCGTCCGGCACTTTGACAGCGAGCGAACAGGGAAGGACCAGCCGATCTGTGATGCAGCCGTGAGGCGCAAGTGCAAAGATTCTGTCACCTACTGCGACGTTGCGAACATTGGGTCCAACCCTCCGGATGACGCCCGTAGTATCAATACCGAGAGGAACGCCCTCACTGGCAGGGCCGTATTTCAGAACACCCATGGCGAGTAGCAAGTCCTGAAGCATCACTCAGTCACCCGTAGCAGCAAAGGAATGTTCACCTTACTCTAAAGTTCAACCCAACAGCCGCAGTTTGGATCTCAACTTCACCGTCTCCTAGTTCCCCCGGAATAGCTTTTCTAGACCATTGGAAAGTCTGCATTAGACCGGGCTTCATGATTTCAAGGGTCATCGCGGAATGTGTAGCCGGGACGCTATTTTTGTGGCCCAACTCTGTCTGGAGGGAGAAAGGATGATATCTTCCAATCTTGATGACGCCATCATCGACTGCATACTCCATGTCCGGTGCGAGGGTACTATCGTCGTCTCCCGTCGTGATTTTCCCGAAAACCTGCATGACCAGTTTTCCAAAGTTTTTTTCTCTCGGGTCAATCTCAAGCGTCACGAAAGACGTAGTCAGCTCTGAACGAACGGTCCGCGCAACACCGATTGTTTGCGCCGAGTGAGGGTCGTCGCAAAGTATCTGGGAGGGTCTAGTCAGCCAGAGAATTGTTCGATGATCCTGTTCAGCTAGCAAGTCTTGGAAGGCTCTGAAACTCTTCTCTGAAACATTGTCGAAGAAGCACGACTCTAAGTCAATTGTGGCAATGATGCCTTCGCCTTGTGGAGGTTGATCACCGAATTTACAAAGCGAGTACTCAATCCCTAGTGACTGAATCTCTGCAACGAGATTTCTCGTGATCTCGTTGGATTCTTGGTCACAAAGAATCGTGACCGCCATCCCTTTAGAGCCACAATCAAGATCAGGCAGCGCCTGGGCAACGATAGCAGCAGAGTACTGGTAGGGTTGTTCAGCGTCGTAGACCGCCGTATCGACGCCGGTAAAACCGGCAGCCTTCAGCTCCCGGTCCCAACGATCTACCGAGACATAAGGCTCGTCCGATCGACCATCCGCTTCGCCTAGCCACCAGCCGGAGAGATTGCCGAATATGTAACTCGGAGCTTGGATCACGGCACAGAGCTCCGTGAGCACCAAATGTCCATGTGGCCGTAGGAGAGGCCTGAGATTGCACAAGGTCTCGTGCAGGGATGGCGTTGCGTGAACAACGTTGGCGGCCAGAATGAGGTCGTAAGATGCGATTTCAAAACCCTGCTCAATGGGATCTCGTGATATGTCGAAGACGCTGTACTCCATGTTTGACGCATGGGGGAACCTCTCTTTTGCCTGTGGGAAGAATCCAGCCGAGACGTCTGTGAATGAATAGAGTGAGTACAGCGGGTATCCATTTTTATCTACAAGATCCTGAAGAATGGATTCGGTCGTCGCGCCAGTTCCAGCGCCGACTTCCAGCACTCGAAGATTCGGCTTGGTGTGCGAAAGCATTCGAACCAACTCGCCGTGTCCGAAACTGACGGCGTTGTAGATCTTCGTCAGGACATCGTCTTGCATGAGAACGTCGAGCGCATCCGCTTTTCCGGTGAAGAGCGCTTCGGCATTGTCGAGGATGCGCTTGATACCCGCGACGACGGGCGCCTTGGAGCCTGTAGAAGATAATTGCTCCAGACGGTCATCTATGAGCTTTCGCCGCGCCGAAGGACTCAAACTGAAGAGCTGCTTGCAGTCTCTGACGACTGGGTATGAGCCGTCCTGGGCGCGGCTTACTTGCTTTCGGAGCCAGTCTCGGTACTTTCGATAGTGCCATTGGTGTGTCTCTAGCCCTTGGAGGCGCTCTGCCGATTCTATGATGCAGAGCAAAATAATTTCTTCTTGGAGCCGTGTCTCTTCAATGTTCGACTCCGGAGGCTTGAAAAGGGACGCCACGTCGGCGAAGTCAAAATCGGGGGCCCATTCCAAACGAGCAGCAGCGTGTCGATCCCACGCTGAGTCGAGATCTTCCTCATCGTCCATCGGAGTCAAATGCACGCCTCGAACGCGGAGACAAGTCCGACCCTCTGACACACAATCTATTCCTGGTGCGTCTGGTGCGGTTAAACTCCCTGCTTTGGCAATCATCGTCGACGCGCTTCGAGCTACCTCCATCTCTTCGATTTTGGTAGGCACGGCCACATGACCAAAATTGCGACCAATGCCCTTTGACATCGCGACCAGGATCAGTTGCAAGCAAGCGTCTATTGCAGTTGGGTGGAATACGTAGGGTGCTTCTTGGTAAGGATTTTCAATCTCACCAGTGCTCAAGCTCTCGGTCGTCGAAGATGCGATGTTCTTGAGCTGGGAGAATTCAGGCCCATAGTTGAACCCAATCTGCGCCAAGGCTGCATACCACCTAGAAGGATTCACTTCGCGTGGATAAACGTGGAACTTTTCGCACCGCGCAAGATCCGTTTGTCGAGGCTTGACCTGACCTTTGCAGTTTCTCATCCATGTAGAGCCGGAACTCGATGAAATCGTGAAGTCGAACCAATCGGAGTCCAATGAATCGGTCAGTCTGTGAGGTCGAAGGGCTGTGATCATCTCCACTGGTTTCGAATCCGTGAGCACTAGGGCCGAGTGAACGACTACGTGCCTCAGGCTGTAGCCGTCGGTAACCCCAGACAATTGCCTCATACACTCACCAGCCATGGCAGCATAACCGGCAAACGGGAAAACCACGTCTCCTCGGATCTTATGATCGCAAAGCCACGGCTCGTCTTCAAGTGATAGGACGTTTCTCCATAAAGGTTCAAAGGGTGTACTTTCGCCCACACGTAAGCCGACAAGGCCGTGATATCCGTATTTTCGAAACCTCCAGTCCTTGGAAAGCCGGCTTTCGTACCAGTATGATGCGCTATGGTCCCATGGGTAGGACGGAAGATCAGGGAGCACACTTCCGCCTCGCGTCAAAGGCTCGAAGCTGAAACTGATCCCTTGCTGATAGAGCTGACCCCATGCCGGCAGCAAAGTTTCCGCACAATCCTTGTTCCGAACCATTGTCGGAATGTAGAGACAATCCAACCCTGCTTCGGAGCATATCTGCCGGAGCGGACCGGCAAGGGTTGAGTGAGGGCCAATCTCAAGGAACACGTTATTGCGCTGACGCTGTAGTAACCCACGCACCGCGGAATTGAATCGGACTGGAGAGGTAAGATTCGTCTGCCAATACTCGGGGTTCATTGCCACGGGATCTTCAAAGATGCCACCCATTGTGCTTGAGAAAAATAGTATGTCAAGGTGTCGGCTTGTGGAACGCTCTTCGATGGAAAGTGATGATTCACATCCATTGGCCAACTCACCTTCCACGAGAGAGCGATACTCTTTGGCTAGAGACGCCATGTGATCTGTGAGGCTAGTTTCAGCAGTTCTATATAGAGGATCATCGGTCACGTACGAGAATGGTATGCAATGTCCACCTTCAGTGTCCGAGCCAGCACGTCAGGATTGCTTTCTTTAATCGCTTCTACTACCTTATCCAGTATTTCTTTGTCCCCGGACAGGGTTACGCTGTTAGAACTATTCTCGCAGGCGATTGCAACGCCTTCTTCTAGAAATCTTGCCGCTGCACCCGCGCCGAGGCCGACAGCTGCCATACCTCCAGCCGATGATGATTTCTTAGCAACATACCCTCGGTAATAAGATAGAATTATAGCTTCGCGGAACGAGATCGCACGAGCTGCGTAGGCCGCCGCTATTTCACCGCTAGAATGGCCGACAACAGACACTGGCTGAATTCGGGATCTGCGAAATACGTTGACAAGAGCTACCTGGATCGCGGTACACAGGGGCTGCGCCAATTCCGCACGGTGGATTCGGCTCGTTTGGTTTTTGAGAAGCTCGTCTGCAGCAATCAGCGAGTATCCAACCACGTGGATGAGAGGGTGCGAGGCGTGACAATGGGGACGATAGCCGAACTTAATTGTGCTACGTACGCAGGGGAAAATCTCTAACCTTCGATGCGCCAAGCTGGTGGATACCGTAAGCTCTGTAGTATGCTATCCATCGACCCGATATCACTTCGGAATTCCGAGTTTGTAAGGATAAGTTCTCTCCCCATCGTGGGCCACTGGGCGCCTTGCCCGCTGAAAACCATTACAAGGTCTGGCACGGTTGTTGGAACCTTTGCCATCGTCGCAGCTTTTCCAACGACCCTGTCGTCGCCGAACGTGCAGAAGGTTCTATACACGCGATGCTCTCGGCGTTGATTTAAGGTGTAAGCTATATCCAATACCCTATCCGGATGCGACTCGAGATACGTTGTGTTGTTGACGACCTGCTGACGCAGGGACTCCTGAGTATTCGCGGAAAAGACAAGCAAGAGGGGAACTTTGCTTGACACGTCTATTCCAAACGCCTTGCGTGGAACAGAAACATATGCATCGGGCGATTCTAGAATTACCTATTGTGGTGTCAAAGAGCTTATTGGCTTGAACGGATATGACGATATCAATCGCAAGGTACCTACATGCGCATTGGTTCCTCCTATTCCAAATGAATTTACACTCGCACGCTTACTGCGATCTTGCGGCCAAGGTGTAGCTTTGACCGGAACGACAAGACGACGTTTTCTGAAATTGACTAGCGGAATTAGACAGGGTCATCTGAAAGCATCCAGCGGCTTACTTCTAGGGTTCGGGGTCCTGAACTTTATGTTCGGAGGGATCGTCCCGTGCTCCAGAGAGAGTATGACTTTGATTAAGCTTGTTAAACCGGATGCACCCTCCGAGTGGCCCACGTTGGGCTTTACCTATATCGTGTCAACCAACGTAACACGCTTCGTCAACCGGTCACTTACCGACCCAATATAAACACCTTTCTCGCCGAATACTCTGCCGATAGCCGCAGTCTCCAACGGATCTCCCACGGGTGTACCTGTTCCGTGGCACTTGGAATGCTTATCAGGAATGCTTGAACGTCACCAGGAATCGGATTTGGCGGGACTTCTTACCTCGACGTAGCCAGTCTCCGAGGGCATTAGATCAGAATCGGAATATACCTTCCGGATCAGAGCTTCGTGGGCCTCACTGCTAGGGGTCATCAAGCCTTGGCTCCTGCCGTCGCTATTCGTTCCAGTATTCCGAATGATAGCCCTGACCGGATTGCCGTCCCGGAGAGCATCGCTTAGCTTTTTTATGTAAATCGCGTTTATTGCTTCTGCCCGCGCAAAGCCATCTGCGGCTGCATCGAAGGTTTTACACGAGCCGTCCGGGGACAGAATTCCTTCCTGGGTCATTGCCGCTGTTGTTCTCGGTCCCATGATCAGGCTTGTACCAGCAACAACCGCCGCACTGCAATCACCGCTATGCAGTGCTCGACATGCCTCGTGAAGAGCAACGAGCGAAGCTGAGCAGCCTGTCTTGATGACCATGCTAATTAGACTTCAGTGATGCCGATAAAATGTGATGGATATCGATCCCATCAACACACCTAGGACCTCGAAGATCGTATTCATAGGAGACACGATTAGATATTATAAGATCGCTGTGGCCGGTCAAGATATAGCCTCCACAGTGTTGAGTTTCTCTCGCACTCATCTCTAGCCAGTCTTCGCCAAACGTCCCTACATAGCATCCAACCAACTTACCCCTATAGTCGATCTCACCGGCACTTTCCAGACACTCCTTTGTTACCTCCAGAAGTTGTCGTTGTTGTGGGTCAGACTTTTCCAACTCATCTTTACTCATGCTGAAGAAGGATGTATCAAGGGATGTTAGGTCGTCGTCCAGAAAATATCCCTTTTGAATCTTGATGGCGCCTTTCTTCCCCAAGGCATCGTTGAAACTATCGAGGTTGTACCGATCGGAGCGAACTGGGCCCTGTGCGTCTTTCCCGTTGACCAACAAGTCCCAGAAGTCTTCAGCGCTGCGAACACCTCCAGGTAGACGAATAGCTAGACCGCAAATGACAATGGGGTCAACGCTCGATGGAGCCTCGGGACTAGAACGGGCACTACCAGGCTTGAAATCGCCATCACTGGGATGGCGACAGCCGTCGAGGTAGGTGTGATTGTGACTACTAGAAGTACCATTGATAGATTGATGGTTATCGCCGTTAATCAGAGGTTCTGTTTCATCAGCCATGCTAGATGTCGATTGGCAAACTTTGAAGTTGAATGCAAAACACTTTTTACAGGGTGATGCGAACGCCCACGCTCAGATAGTGCTTTGAGAGTGAAACGTTGTTAAACGGGAGGAAAGATTGGGCGGACAGACTAGAAAAAAACCCGATAGGTCTACCTTGTGCTGCGTTATGCATACTCCGAGACAGATCGAACGAATTGAGTGAAGAACGTGGTGTGGAACCTAGCCGCTGCAAGAGTCATGCTTGTCAGAGGCAGCTAGCATAAGCAACTCGAACTTTCATCGTGCGATGGAATCCTTTCTCGTGTGATGGAATCCTTCTTCGTGATGGAATCCTTCCTCGTCATGCAATCCATCACCGTGGTAGAATCCTTCATCGTCATAGAGAATCCTTCCTCGTCATCAAACCTCAGCACTACCACCAGTGCCTTCCAGACCCTTTCAGCCTGATCAGACGGACATGTCTGCCATTCGTCACGCCGCAGCTACTGCAGCGCTGCTCCATCTATTTTGAGTAAAGCCTTAGCCTACCCTTGACGCACACAGCCTTTGAAACCCCCCAAGAAGCCGCACAAAGCATCCCGATGAGATTTGCCGAAACATCCATTTTCAAATCGGCCCCATCCTGCACGTAAGCGATAGGTTTTCGCACCGAGAGTAAGCTCAGCACATGATGCAAGTGCGAGGATTTACAAATGATTGAACGACGAGGGAAATTGCTGCCCGCTCGCGTCGTGCGTTGCAGGAAAGAGTACGGATCCGGACTCGGGTGACCGCTTGGCAAGTGTACCACTAGCAAAGTGGGGGCACGAAAAAGTCCCGGACGGCGCTAGTATCAGCCCTGACCCTATTCTCGGACGGCAGCAGAGACCCTTGGAACCATCTCGCAGAAGCGCTATCATCCAAGCCCCGAGGGACCGCAGAGTCTCGCCAGGGATTGGACGCACGATGTTGGCACCAGATTTATATCTCTGGTTAGGGACGGCTTTTTGCCTTGGAACTCCCGCTGGCGGAGTGGCAGTTAGCACCGCCCTAGTCGTGGACCCTATAACGACCGGAACGGCGCGGAACGTAGTGTATGGATAGGATCCATCGATGGTGTTCTGCTCTAGAAGAAAGATACATGCTATGTATAGGTGTGAAACCCTCAAGGCCTTGCACGCTAGTCCCTATACGGCTATGCTGTGGGATCAGAGCTGAAAGCATGACATCTGCTCCTTCGCCTCGCCGTGATTATAGACTCTTGCAGCTGCCGCTCATCTCGCGGCATGTACTCGATATCAGCAATCACACACAACCATGCCACGCTGCAGCGAGCTAATGTCACGGCGACATGTTGAAATTTCGCTGCTGGAAGGCTACCCGCGCAAGACACCCAGATTTTCCCCTGCGTTGACTCTTCGCAAGGCTGATTTGGAGAGCAGCGGCAATCGCTGACGCAGAGACTGTCGGACATGACACGATTCCTCACCTCCACGTGATCCCGGCATCAGCCTCCCATCTAATCCAGAATCGCTCCAACGTCTCCGTACTCATAAGATCGACGGTAGCCGCCCGTTTCGTCATCCGCTCCCAATACCCTCCACCCATTCCTTTCCCCGCAACGGCCTCATCTTTCGTAGTCGCAAGCCACACGGCAGTGGCAGCGCCCTGCGAAACATCCGTGGCCAAAACCGTGGTTGCGCCCAGCAGCCAGAACCCGCGGTCTTCCCAGACTTCGAGTGGTGACATTTTCCATATCGGGAGTGGTGTCATTTTCGGGAGACCGGGAGTCCTCGTAAAGCCGGGAGAGAAGGCATGCACGACACGTTCATTTCCTCTTCCACTTGCTTTGGCCGCGGCGTCCCATCGGCTTTGCAAGAGCTTTGCAAAAGCGATCTGCATGGCTTTGGTGTTTCCGTAGACAGTGCTATCGGCTGCACTTCCATTTTTGTGGACAGCTGCGTTTGGCGCGTGGAAGCCCGGCTCCAGGCGATTTCTTACCGCATCAAGGGAGAACGTGGGTGTAAAATCGCTGATATAGTGCCCAGTGCTCGAAGTGAAAATAATGCGAGCTTCATTGGAAAGACATGGCTCAAGGATTTGTGTCAACAGAAAGGAGCCGAGAAAGTTTGTGGCGTAAGTAGTCGGGAAGCCGTCGGCTGAGAAGGATTGTCCAGGAGAAGAGGGGACGCCTGCATTATGGACCAGGATATCAATTTTGGACCCGGCATTCTTCCATCCTTCAGCGCATTCTCGTACGGAGGATAGAGATGATGTGTCGAGTAGTAAGACTTTGACGCGGTCTACAGAGTCAGGAACCGCAGAGGTGATTTGAGAGACAGCTTCCTCTGCCTTGGAAGCATTGCGGCATGCTAGATATAAAGTCGCGTTTTGTCTTGCCAGATCAAGTGCGATCTGAAATCCAAGGCCACTGTTGGCGCCTGTCACAATTGCAGTCTTGCCGGTGAGATCTGCCGGCGGTGGGTGGAGAGTTGGGTAGAGTCGGCCGCAGAATAAACTGAGCATGGATAGGATGAAGTCGCGGTAGACGTCCACGCGGGATGCAGTAGAAGACGACATGCTTCGGAGTAATACTGGAAGTTTTAGGTGTATACAGTATTTGAAGAAAGAATCAAGCATATGACTCGGAAAGAAGCTTGAGGCATTGAGCACCGGACGCTTACGAGAAAGGAGCCTTAGCGGGAATCTCACGTGACCTTGGAATGGATAAGGTACAAGTAAGGTAAGGTATTCACGCAGCCGGTCCACCGCTTCGAGTCCAGCAACACGTGAAGAGGAGATGCAGAGCTACGCAACAAAAATCCTTCGTAGAATGCGTACGCGTCCGTTCCAACCGCTCTTTTACCTTTGATTCGGTAGTCAGAAAATCAGCACAGGCACAGTCAGCGCTTTATTAACCATGCAGGAGCGAACGTGCATAAGTACGACGCAAGTTTTCGGACCGAGGCCTTCGCGCCGACTCGCCGAGAAGGGGGACCAAAAAAGAAGGCCAATCTGGAAAATGGCCGCGGTCATGCAGAAGGGGGGTTGGATCATGCTCCAGAATGCTTCAAGTGATTACTAAACAACTAGTGTGACAAGGCAAGGAGAATAAAACACCTTATCTCTCTCCGTTGTCTTGCCGGAGGGTTTCCAAAAATATCGATCCAGTCGCTGCTGACACGCAGCCTTCCCGCTGCTGCTGACATGTGGTGGTTGCAAGCCATTGGTAGGAATGATCCGCATGCTACACCACCATCTTTAGGGCCGATCCTCGCACATAAGGTATATCCATCCCATCAGCCAACAATTCTACTGCTCTCTCTCCCCCATTTGCACGACCGGATCGCACCGCGGTCCTGGAATCATGGGGCAGCCGTCGAGAAGCGAATACCTCGTAAGAAGTCTCCCCGCGCAGATCTAACCGGACACGCCGTGACAAAAACATACCCACTGACCGACGACAGGGCATCTCATGGAGCTTCACGGGCCTCGCAATCCTCTTGTCCGCCGGCCGCTTCATCATCCGCAAGCGCGTCCTCGAGGGCCTCCGCGCGGACGACCTGACCCACGCCTTCGCCGTGATCATCCTGATCCCGTACCAAAGCATCGGCACGATGATTTACCCGGTGAGCATAAAACTGGAAGCGTACGGGGCGCAGACGTCGCCGGACTCGATCGCGACGTTCGAGCGGCTCTTCCGGCTTGAACTGGCGGGTCAATTCCTATTCTGGATCATCTTGTACGCGGTCAAGTTCACGTTTCTGCTCTTCTTCCGCCAGATCTTCGGGGTCAACCGGGTCTTTATGAAATGGTGGTGGGCGCTCTTCGTTTACACCTGGCTCGCTTTCGTGGCCTCGTTTCTCACCGCTCTATGGGTCTGTGGTGATCCATCCGATCTGTTTGTTCTCGGTAAGCATATTGACTCTATGCTTTTCACAGTCACTGCTAATAGACTACCAGAGAAGTGTATAGCTCCACGTACATCTCACATTGTAAACAACTATGCTGAGGCAGCCTTTTCTCTGAACGTATCTTCCGATCTCGCCAGCAAGTGTCCCGGCCCTCGAGAAGTGTCTGGTAAACTAACAAACGCCAGTCATGATCCTCCCCGTCTACTTCCTGCGAGACCTGCAAATGCGACTCGGCAAGAAGATCGCCGTGGCATGTCTCTTCTGCGTGGGTATGCTCATCGTCGTGATCGAAGCTCTTCGACTCGGCACGGGCGATCCCGGAGGAGTCCAAAAGCTCGACTCGGTTTACAACGTCCTGGAACCCGCCATCGCGGTCATAGTCGCCTGTCTCCCGATTTATAAATCCGTGCTCCATTTCCGCGGCGGGTTCAGTAACCCCCGCAAAACGAAAAGCTATCAGTACCACTCGGGAAGTTCGTTTCTCCCGAAACGCCGCCGCCTCACCGCAAGGTATCACAGTGAGGGATATGAGCTCAGTGACAAAGTACCGCCCCCTATTCCTGTGACGTTGCCACGACACACAACTCAGACCGGCCCTAAAGAGAGAGACGAGGGCGGGGAAACAGATTTCATAGAGCATCCTTGATAATACCATCACAGAATGATTCTGTGGGACTTTTGTGGACGGCATTTCAACTCGGAGACGTGGCTTGCTTCAAGGGCAGACGACAACGCTAGAAGCCCATGGGATCGCTGGAATAGTCAACCTATGAACCTGCTAGAGACTTCACCAATCACAATCCTACATCTCTCCATCAAATTGGTCAGAAGAATGCTCCGGGCTCCCTGGCCTTCACCTTCGAATCCCCTCAACGTCTCCTGATTCTTCCCCGCCTCTCTCGCTACAATCGCCCTCGCCCAAAGAACCTGCTCGCTTCTCTCCAAAGCAAACGACCCAATTCTCAATTGCACGGTCGTTGCATGCACGGTCATCCATACCTGTTCGTCATTCTCATACCCTCCGATCCTCTCATCGCCATGCTCCTCCGACCCTATTTGCCTTTCGCCGTCCAAGCCCGCACAGAAGATCTCCACCGCAGCTTGATACGAGGCCAGTATGCGGTCAAGGAAGCCGCACGCGATAGTCGCGCAACTACTGACGCCGCGGTGGGAGACGGTATTGAACGGATGTGAGCACTGCAGGCTTGTGAGACAGTGTTCCGCCGCTGTTCGATTGGCGCAGAGGACGACGTCGAGCTTAGGGCTGCGACTGATGGTATGAGCGTTCACACATCGCATAGCTTCAAGAAGGTGGGCCAAGCAGTTGCACGGTTTTCTTGCAAAGACACCTTCTAGTAAGGGCATAGAAGGATCAGCTGAGGGATCGTGCATTGCGTCTTACGTATTGCTAGCTTATGGTGGGTCGGCGGTAGGCAGCATGGAAACTGTGGAGATTGTGGTAGCGGGAGTAGGAGCGTTGTCAAGGGTGGCGTGGAAGTTGCGGTAGATGTAGCATCGGTGCTGCTGGGCCAGTGATCGGGATCTTGGGGCACCCGTGTCAAGCCCTGTGGTAGATTTTGCCAGAAGAAAGCGTTCGCCCCGGCATTGACGCCAACGTCGTCCAATTGCGGACCAAATATAGAAAGTGGACCGCAGGCAAGAGGCAAGGTAAAATGACTTGGTGGATGCAATTAGCCAATTGCTTGGAGGCGGGCTTTACAGTCTCAGCTAGGGTGTCATTTGCATCAGACCCAGAGGCGCAGCTTTCAAAGTGTCTTGGTCGAGGGATGGGCGACATAGTGTCCCGCCATCATCAGAAGATGGTGGAGTGATTGGGGACGTGTCTCGTGCTTGCATGGCGAGCTGCATACGGCCGGGTATGGCCTCTGTACTGTTGTCCGACAGGACACCTTGCATCGCTCCGTGCCAGGCTCGTTGATGGCAGAGCTATGAGCGTTGGGATGTCGGCGATTACTTTTGATTATTGCGATGATAATTCTGTAGCCGGGATGATGACTGCTTTGAGATCGGAGAACGGGTGGGATCAAAGCAAGGTGGCGACGCGCATTCTTTTTTGACAGAACTGCCTGTATGAGGTAAAGATGTTCCGTCACAAAGTATCAGATTGATCTAATGTGATCATGCACGGGTCCTCCACCGTCTACCCAAGAGATAATGCCAGTCGCTCATTCTCGCGCTCCCGTCAATCAATCCCTCCATCCCACCGCAAACTCATCACGCATTGCGTTCTGCACGCGCCGTATCATCACGTCCTATTCCCTTACAGCCTTGTCGCCCATTCCTCAAATTACATCAGCTGGCAGTTCAGCTGTCCCGAGCTGAAATTAGAGTTTGGCCTTTGGGGCGAAAGGGGTCGTGTCATATCGACTCACGGGGTGGCATCCACAGGGGCATGACGGCAACAACGGGCTCTCCTGCTCGTTTTTCTCAAATATGTAGCGCAGGAGCGCAAAGCGCTAGATGAGCACCCGGCGTATCTCCACTCAAGTACTATCCTGCTTGGAGGGGATACCACCGAACCAGAGTAAGTATCTGCAGGCGGTGAATTGCGCCTTGAAACGAGGCCGGAAAACGAGGCTGGGACACGATCCGGGACGAGCGTCGGCGTTGGAGTCTCCGTGCCCATCCTGGATGAATAGGGCCGAGATCCTGTCGAAATCTTCATCAGAAACGATCGGCAGGTGGACTACTGTAGGTGAGAAAAAGCATTCAATCTCGGGTTTCTCTTTCATCTCCGAAAGCATACATTATCGGACCAAGGCTCCCAATAGTCCGCCCCCAATTCCTGGACTATCAGTCGGACTAGTCTACCGTCTGGACGGACTATGCATAGACGAGTCCAGATATCTAGACGGACTAGTCCGACTATAAGTCCAAGATTCGATTTGGCGTGTTTTATGGGCGTGTTTTTGGTAGCAGCGGAGAAATTCCTTTCTTGCATGGTCGGGTCCGCCATATCGAAATGACATCGCCTTCGATATTTTTCCATACCTGCTATGTCTGCGGAGCCGGAACGCTTTTTTTCTTCGGCCAAGCATACAATATTAGCAGAGATAGCCAGCCTTAAGAGTGAGAACATAGAGTTATTGGAGTGTATGAAGCTATGGTTTTGACTGGGTATCTTTACGGAGGCAGACTTACATACAGTTGTTGGTACTTTGGAGGAAGAGGCTGTGGAAGCTCCGGACTAGTCCATGGACTAGTCCAGATCTACTTGGACGGTCCAGGATTTGGATGGACTGTGGACAGTGTACATAGCTTCAGTCTGAACTAGTCCGGGCTCTGAGACGGACTAGTCGGACTATTGGGAGCATTGGTCGAGCTATAACGCGTTGGATGGTTAGCCGGGGTGCAAGGAACTTTATTCTATTGTCTCGATCGGGAGCTAAAAGTAAAGAGGCAATTGACCTGATCGAAGAACTGAGATCTCGCAGGGTAGAGATCGCTGCACCTCCTTGCGATGTGAGCGTCGAGGACGAAGTATCAACAATACTTGGAAATTATAGGTCGACGATGCCCCCAATCAAAGGCTGTATTCAGGCGTCCATGGTTCTCAAGGTCGGCTCTCTTTTTCCGTTCTTCGATGAAGGCTAACATACTAATGTCGCACACAGGATGGGCTCTTCGAGAACTTGACTCTACCAGACTTTAACGCAGCCATCGTACCAAAGGTACAAGGTTCCTGGAACTTGCATAGGTACCTCCCTTCAAATCTAGATTTCTTCGTCCTTCTCTCTCCAGTCTGCAGTGTCACAGGAACTCGCGGCCAAAGCAACTACGCGGCTGGAAATACTTACCAAAACGCCCTCGCTCGTCACCGTGTGTCGCTGGGCGAGAAGTGTACCTCGCTAGACCTTGGACCCATTCTCTCCATCGGTGTCGCGGCGGAAAAAGACATGAGTGAATCTCTGGACCGCGACGGCTTCGTGGGTCTCTCAAAGGGCGAGCTTTTTGCTCTGCTGGATCATTGCTGCGACCCGTCTACTCCACTACGCAAGCCTTGGGCCTCGGAAGTTTTGACGGGGATGGGGGCGCTCGAGCAAGGACGACAAGTCTACTGGACACAAAAGCCCCAGTTCTGCGTTCTGCGCAATCGAAGTCGCGTGGCACCCTCGGATGACGCCGGTGCAAGCAACAGCTCTGCAACGTTGCTCAAATTAGCAACGTCTCAAGCAGCCGCTGAGGATGTGGTCCTCCAAGCACTGAAACTCAAACTAGCACACGGTCTATCGATTCCAGTTGAGGATGTAGATGAGAATAAACCCATTTTTGCATTTGGTATCGACAGTCTGGTTGCGCTGGAGATCCGGTATTGGTTCCAAAAGACTTTGAAGGCGCAGGTGAGCGTTTTCGATGTCATGCAAGCGAAGAGCCTGTTAGGGTTGGCGGGAGTGGCGGCTGGGGAGAGTGAGTTGTGGGGAAGGAAGTAAGCGAATTTGTAAGAGCTCTAAACGGACAGGCTCCTCCACCTGAGAGTCTGCGCGGTGGAAATGAAGAGGATACTTGTGTAACGTAAGGGTGCTTGTAGCGTAGATGGCAACGGCTCAGGCATGTCTCCTATGTGTCGTTACACATGTAATCATATCGCAAGCCCGAAATGGAAAAAATATAAGCTACAATGACCGTGCGGATGCTGAAACTGCCAGTCCGGTGTCTAGCGGGATATCGCTTGGACGTGCCAGTTGAGGAATATTGGACGCGCCGGTGGAGAAATATTGAGATCGTGAGGACTTGGGGGAGGGTCGGTTTGTGGAGTATCTTTTCGTTTTGGAAAGTTGATTGACTGAACATGCCTGATAATGTCCAAACGTATCGTAGCGGCTCTAAGACTTGAACCCTTTCTAAGGGCTTGATTGATCGGCCCGAATCGCAGAATCCTGGGTCTTTGAAAGATACATGCATCTAAATCGGAAGGTTGCACTGCTCACAAGAGGCCGCGTCTAGCTTCAAGCAAGAAAGCAAGCAAGCAAGCATGCAAGCAAGCAAGCAAACAATCAAGCAATCAAGCAATCAAGCGATCAAGCAATCAAGCGATCAAGCAATCAAGCGACCAAGCAATCAAGCAATCACCGAGGTCAAGTCTTCGATGCTCGACGTTCAGTTCCCGTCGGGTCCTGGCTGCACGAGTGGTCGGACGCCGGGCGTGAAGGGCTACGGTTGGGGGCTCTCCGTCCCAAGGGGAAGGTAGAGTACAGTTTCGGGTCAGGAGGCGAGTGGAGAGTCAGGATAGGGAGTCGTTGAGAGGGTTGGGGGCGTGTAGTTGGAGTGGGGGGTATGGATTGTGGATGTGCGGTTTGATTGTGGTCATGTTTGTATAGGAAATAGTATCATGTCATGTCATGATAGTGTCACGGATATCATCCACACGAGACTCGGAGGTTTTTCCATTCCTAAATGTTACCAGTACACTTCTTCTCCATATAGGACAGCAGCTTCTTTAACCGTCCGTTTGTACTTATGGTGTGCCACAACGCCAGGTCGAGCGCTACCATTGTAGTACAGATTCCCCACAACTACGCCTTTGTGTCTTTCTTCGACTTCTTGGCCTTTTTCGAGACCGAGGAGCTAGACCCTCCTGTAGGAGAGGAGAGAGGAGTCGGCGTTGTGTTGAAGGGGAAAACGGGGACCGCTTGGACCGGCTCGAACGCAAGAGCGCTTTTGGGAAGCGCCACATCGTCAGGTGGTGGGACTATCTCTAACGCTGATGATATAGTTATTGACTCGGGGAGTCCGGCATAAGCGTTTTCGACGGTCTCCTGAAGTGGCCTGTCATTGTCTGCAATGTTTGATCGACGGATCGTGTAGCTTACTCGCCGCTCAGCGTCAGATAAGATCTCGACATCTTTGGGATCGGGACGCTCCAAGGGTCTGTGGGAACCTACAAAGCGGGGTTCAGATACCCTTGTTCGATCTGAGCGCGAGGTTAACAAACGTTGGCTCTGGGGGCACTGAACAGAAGGCGCACTCAAAGACTGGCGGTTCGCATGTACCCTGCAGATGTCCAACCCTGCTTGCAACACGACCATTTTCCGTTGCGTCTGCTCTCGGAGGCTTTGATTTTGGTGAGATTCGGCTGCGATCCCACTGACAAGCTGTTGATCCATCTGTAGGATGTACGACGGCGAGAGTAGGTCACTGATGCCGGCAACAAGGCAGCATTCAATTGCGTGGATTGCCACGTTGTCGATGACTGACTTCATCGCGACCTGACCGATTGTAAGTTGGATTTCCGAGTATCAGATGAAGCGTTCCTACTTTATAATAGGCTTCCATACAATCGAGAATCTCCGAGCAAGCGTATCGATCCATATCGCCCTCGGTCCTCGAAGTGAGTGCAGATAGGAGACTGGACATTCTCGCGTTTTTTACACTGACGTTTTCCACCGTGTAATCCTCCTTGTGGCCGAGAAACCTCCTCAGCTTGCGAGCAATCTCTGCTTCGTGACGGCTTTCCCTTGCTTTCTGGATGGTCTCGGTAAAGTAATGGTTATAGGTGATGGGGTGGCCACTCTGGTATGGCCTCAAAATCTCGTCAAGCTTTTTGTTCATGTCTTTGAGCTTCCGATCCATGAGAGGATCGATGACCTGGTCAAGGAGGGCTTCGGAGGTGGGTTCGTCGGCTAAATGTGAGATCAGCAGATCAAGAAAGGACCTCGCAGCTTGCCAGACATTATTCAAGTGCTGCCGAGCCAGCTGCTCCCACGGTCGTGACTGCTCACAGAAAAGGTCGCCAACGATGAGAGGGTTGAACATTCCCGGCAACTCTCGACCTCTGGTGATACTCAGGAGCTCCCTGATCTCGTCGATGAAGTCTGCTCTTGATACCGTCTTCACACCCTCCACTGCGTTGGAAGAGCTGATTTCCCCTTCCACGATGCGACGCTGCTGCCCTCGAAGCCGGATTGATTCGGCGAATTTCACATTCAGATTTTGAATGACAGCCCGAAGTCTTTTGGTGTAGTCGTCCATTGATCGGGGCTCCCCGAAGAAGCTGTGCCCGTAGGAACCGTCGAGAGCGGCCTTGGAGATTCCTTGGAACTCCTGACTAATCTGCAATAGAAACAGTCGCTGTTGATCAAAGGCGTCCCGATTGGGGCCGAGTCGGGCTAACGTCCCACGGCAGTTGTTGATTTTTCCTTCGATGTCTTCGATGAGCATCGGCAGCTCGGCCCGAATCTGGTCGAAGAGGATCTTGCTCAGCTTTTCTCGCAATGCATAGATACCAACAGTAGCCCTTGCGAGATCTTTCCAAGCCCCTTGGCTGAGGAACTGCCGCTCGTCATCGTCTCGAGCCTCCGTTGACAGCTGTCTGGTCTCGTAGCTGCGATTTTTCAAGACGTGCCAGCCAAGTCGGAACGTGATATCCATATTGCGCGCTAGATTCACGAAAGCTAACTCGCTTTCGGACCCAACAGAGAGTGTATCCGGCTTTGTGATGACTCCCATCGTCCGTCTGCCTTGGGGATCCACTTCTCTCGCTAACTTCAGCACGATCTGATTGGCGTAGTCGTTCTTCGCCGAGATCACGGCCAAGATGATGCTTCTCCGGTTGATCATGTATTCATACACAATACTTTGCACAACTTGAATATCCGCGGCGGTCTGCAATTTGTTCTCTGAGTGGATCAAGCCTGGCAAGTCGACAATTGTCAGATGCGGCTGATTAGGTCCGGAGATTTCGAGACGGAGGACATCCGTGGAGAACGCGCTAGAGCTGTGGGTTACGCCCATGCAAGATTTTGCATCGTCGATGAGCACCGGGAAGTTCTCCAGGTCGACTGAATTGTGCCGAAAAGCTAGGAGCTTCCTTTGCTCCTCTTCCGAACGTCCTGGGCCAGGTACGATGGCCACTGAGATATTGATGTTCGATGTATGTCGAAGGATGACTTCAGTGGCAAATCGCGTGCACAGGTTGTCTTTCGTGGGGAATGGGATACCCGAAATCGCGTCTAGCACGGAGCTCTTGCCAGATGATTGATCACCGCATACGATCAACTGCGGAAGATTAACATACTGGCTGATCCCATGAGAACGCAGCTTGTCAATGTCGTTCAATAGAGCAAGCTTCTTGTCCGAGCCCAATGTTTCAACGATGGTGTTGGTGGATGTTTCCATAACGAATGCAGATCATATAAAGCTGCGCATTCATACGCAATTGCACGGCCGAGTAGATGAATGTTTATCACAGTTTAGACTCTGGAAGAAAACAAAGACGTTGATGGCGCATTTAATACAGTCCACCTGGGCTACAACGATTCTGCTGAGTAACGATACTTGGTTGTAACGATATGCAATGATTATTCTTGGTGCAGGATAACGTAAAATTTTGCGGGGTATTGTTATAAACCAGGTGTATTTTACATGGGATCTAGGGATTTTGAGAGATACTCGTAAGGCTGATCTTGACGGTGCTATTACCTCCTTGGCACGAAATATTTTCCCCCTTGGTGGGGAATATTTGCGTGGATTTCACTAGCGCCATCTTGACGTACCGATATTCGGCGTTTTACGATACCTTTGGTATGAAACAATAGATCGTTATAGTCCAGGTGGACTGTACTACCACCTTCGCACCTCCAGCCTCCCGTCTCGCGTCGATCAGCACTGGCCCAGTCAAGAGGGTTGTGGGTCTGCCAGGTTCCTCTCTGTGAATGGTTAGTCTTCGCGACCTCATGATCAACGTAGTGAAGGGATCTGTGTATGTGTGATTGGGCTGTCCCAGCACCGGGGTCAACCACCAAATAGAGGCCTGAACAGGCATATTCTCGTACCCCAGCGCTAGGGAAAACTCCCATATCTATTGCGACATGACTTGGAGTGAACTAACTAGCTAGATACATGCGTAGAAGCACCGGAACTCCTTTTTCGGTACCGGACCCCCTTTTTGATGTCGGACCCCCCTTTCGATGTCGGATCCCCTTTCCATATCTAAATACAGGCGCGGGTGGGTGGGACAAATGTATGCAGTTGCTCAGAGAGATAGAATCGACTGAAGAGTCAAATGCATGTGGAAGAAGGAGGTCTATATAGGCCATGAAGGGATACGTGTCTCCTACTATGAATAGCATCGACCCTCGCCATGGCCATTGCCATGAATAGCTGAAACCTGGAATATGCGATACTCGTATGCGACCGACTAACCCCCAGTCCTGCTGTGGCGAATGGGTCATCCGTCAGATGTCGACTGATCCGTATGGAAGCGAAAATCTACCGGGTGATGCTTCATTGGACGTACCAGAGGGGCGGCTAATATCCATCGGCAATTGTTCCGTGGATGCAGGATTCCGTAAGCCGAAGCGTATGCATAGTCACTAGTCAAGCATCGAGCGAGGCTCATTGCTTCTTCATTACGTGTAGAATCTACCTTTTCAAAGAAGCGAAGCTGGAACCCTCGATAGGAGAACGATTGGCCTGATTTTTCCTTCACATATTTCAGCGATTGATCTCCTGCATAAGTATCGTCGTTGACGACGGAAAAGAATAGAGCCATAGCGGCGATCGAAAGAGGATTCTCTGAACCTCATACAGATTAGCTCGCCCAGACATGGGAAATCGGTGCTTAGTCGCTGTGCGCATCATTCTTTGTTTTCAGTGGCGCTCTTCCTTGTCCGAATCGGTTGAGGAGTCCTGTGGAGATGTTAGGCCGTTCTGCAAGTCGTACAACATTTAGACTTTACCGAAGAAGTGGACAGGGTCCGCATAAGACCTCTTCGCGACAGATTCGGCGACCTGCAGATGGCGAGAACCCGGATGGTATTATCCGTGACGATGCGTCAGGCAGTCATAGAAGTCGGCCGAGCCATCTCCTTCAGATCTCTGTTTGATACTGTATGACACAACCCGAGCTGAGGTACCATCGGCAGAAAAATAAGAGCGCTTCGCTGAACGGCACTATCTAAATTGCCAACTTCCATCATTCGTGATTTCTATTGTACTGTGTCGTACTGCCATGTGGTTGGTAGGAAAGGAGTACCTAGGTTATCGATGAATAACACCGTGACTTTTCCGGAAACTGTGAGCAGGATTCTAATAAGAGAAATGTAGTGTGCAGGCGTACGTAGAAAGGAGCAGAAAATCAGGATCAATGCTGTGCTGTCAATGCTAGGTGGATACACGGAGCTGAGCGTAGCGAGTGCAGGGAGAGCGGGTTCCAGCGTATGCTAATCCAGAGTAGTATTGAGCTGATGCATGACGGGATAGTAGTGAGCTTCCGCCTGAGGATTGCATGATGCAGGCTTTAGTCGCAAAAAGTACTAGCGTATCTTGCAAAATGTGGATAACAGATGGTTATCCAGTGTTCAAGCCTGAAACAAATCTCGCAGTTTACTGTACAGCATTAGACGTTGACGTTGGCACTGATCTGGTGTCCCCTCGCTGACGGTCAAGGCCACACACACCTAGTGCGATTTAGCTTCGCGTGGGCCACAGTCCTGAACAGCCAGAAATGGCTACCCTCGACTCCCTAAAGCAGGCCCTTAGGCAGAAAGCCAAGGCAACGGCGTCGTCCTCAAAGCAGTCGCTGTCCGACATACAGTACAGCGCCGGCTTCGATACCCTGGTGCGGGGCTCAGGATGGATGACGTACCAAGACTTCATTATCCCTCAACTATCTCAGCTGCTAGCCCCTCTCTTCGACTCGCGTATCCATATCTCGGCACTAGAAATCGGACCCGGCCCGAAGAGCGTACTTGGATATCTTCCCCATCGTCTGAGACGGAAGGTCAGGAAGTACACTGCATTCGAGCCTAACGGCTTGTTTGCTACAAGGTTGGAAGAATGGCTTTGCTCTACCTCCAAGACGGAGTCCCCGCTGCTCTGTCTGGAAAGCCCGCCGGATATCCATCGAATTCCATTTGTTCTGCAGGACAACGTGGGGAGTGGTACCAGTACTGGTACGACTGGTGATGACGAAAAATACGACATCGTCCTATTCTGCCACAGCATGTACGGCATGAAGCCCAAACACAGGTTCATCGAACGGGCGCTGAAAATGCTTGTTGAGCGGCCACAAGGCGGAATGGTGGTGGTTTTCCATCGCGACGGGGCCCTGCACATTGACGGCTTGGTGTGCCATCGAACGGCTTCTTTCCCTACTGGAGTCGTTAGCGTGGCAAATGACAATGAAGTACTGGACAGCTTTGCTTCTTTCGTCGCAGGGTTTATCATGAAGGATGTGGACGTGGACAAGGCTATCCGATTCGCTTGGCGTAAGGTGTGCCGTGCCTTGGGCCGTCGCGAGGAAGCCCACCCAGACCATCTCTTGTTCAGCTCGCCCAACGTCATGGCGGCCTTTACCCAACATGCGACCACGTTGCCGGAGCTGACGGTGCAGGTGCCAGTGGTGAAGGGGGACAAGACGGTTAAAAACCGGGAGGCTCGCCTCCACCGCCCCGCCTCGATTATTAGACCGACAGAGGTCCGACACGTCCAGCAGTGCGTTCAATGGGCTCTGAAGCACGGGGTTGGCCTGACCGTCGTCGGCGGGGGTCACAGCGGCCACTGTCTCCGGCCCAATGTTGTCTCAGTCGACATGGGCGCCTTTGACCAAGTACACATTCTCACGGCGGGGGAGGATGGAGAAGATTCTGGTTCCGATTCCGGTTCTTTGGTCGTCGCCGAGGCCGGCTGCAACACGGGGGATATCATCCGCAAGACCATGGCGGCGGGCGTGACAGTACCCCTGGCGGCTCGCCCAAGCGTAGGTGCGGGACTGTGGCTACAAGGCGGCATTGGGCACCTGGCTAGGTTGCACGGGCTCGCGTGCGACGCCATTGTCGGTGCCGTTATGGTCAGCGTCGACTCTAGCCAGGTCCTCTGCGTCGGCTGTGTACCAAGCCAACACCGACCGGCCGGTGCGGTCCGCCCGGAAAACGAATCCGAGTTGTTATGGGCGATGAAAGGAGCCGGGACCAACTTTGGTATCGTGATCAGCGTGACTTTCAAGTCTTACGCGGCTCCGACCTACTTGACTCGAAACTGGGTTGTCCCGCTGAGTGATAATCTCGAGGCGCGGCTCAGGCTCAGCGAATTTGATAGACTCGTCGCCAGGAAGCTCCACTGGAACTGTTCTGCAGACGCGTATCTGTACTGGGACGCCGGCCAGCTGCATCTTGGCGTGACCATGTTCGAATCTTCCATGACTAGGCCCACCTTTGCAACACCCACGTCCACACTGGTAGGTGCAATTTGGGGGCTGGAAGACGATTTCAAGGTCGTGGACGGCGTCAGTTTGTTCGAGACCGAGATGTACGTGTCTGGGATGCACGGCGGGCACGGCGGCGGCAAGACCTCTTCGTTCAAGCGATGTTTATTCTTAAAACACATCGGAGAAGCGAACGTCGTCGACCGCTTGGTGGCGGCCGTTGAGACCCGTCCCTCGCCACTCTGCTACATCCATCTGCTGCAAGGTGGCGGAGCGGTTGGCGACGTTGCGGCCGATGCCACTGCTTTCGGCTGTCGAGACTGGGACTTTGCCTGCGTGATAACCGGTGTCTGGCCCTGCGATCAAGATGGCACCGAAACCGCACAATCTGCCATGTGGTGGGTTTACAACGTCGCCGGGGACTTGTTGTCCTTGAGTAGCGGAGCTTACGGCGCCGACCTTGGGCCGGACCCTAGAGACGCCGCGCTGGCGGCCAAGGCTTTTGGACCGAACCGGCCGCGCCTAGCCCGTCTCAAACACAGCTTGGACCCGCGTAATGTGCTGGCTTACGCCTGCCCGCTCCCGAAAGTACCGATGGAACAGAAGCTTATCATTCTTGTCACGGGCGAAAGCTGCGCCGGCAAGGACTATTGTGCCGACGTCTGGGTCTCTGTGTTCATCAGATGTACCCAAAAAAGCCTCATGGCGCGTGCAGTCAGCATTAGTGATGCGACCAAGCGAGAATACGCGGCGGCTACCGGTGCAGACCTGAGCCGCCTGCTTTCGGACCGTGGCTACAAGGAGCAACACCGGCCAGCATTGACGACATTTTTCCAGGGACAGGCGCGGCAACAACCTCGGCTGCCAGAGGAGCATTTCCTGAATGTGGTGCACAGCGTCGTAGATGTGGACGTGCTGCTAATCACCGGGATGAGAGACGAGGCACCGGTCGCAGCACTGTCGCATTTGGTGCCAGACAGCAGGCTACTCGAAGTTCGTGTCCAAGCTAATGAACAGACGCGGCGGGTACGTCGAGGGTGCCATGGCCGTGACGGCGATGGTGACGACAAAAAAGACAGCAACAATAGCGGGTCGAAGCTGACGGCCTGGGACTACCAGCCCAGTCTCATCTTCGACAACAACACGACCGGAAACGAGGCGGCAGAAAAGTTTGCCGAACATTACCTGCTTCCCTTCGTCCACGAGGACCTGCAGCGACTGGCCAACACGGTGCGCCAGGTAGCCGACTTCCCACGCCCGGGCATCGAGTTCCGCCACGTGCTCGGAATCTCCCAGCATCCGGGTGTGCTGTCCCTATGCACGTCTCTGCTGCAAACGCACTTCACCGGCGACTGGGCCAAAGTCGATGCTGTGGCGTGTTGCGAGGTCGGCGGCTTTGTCTATGCGTCCGCGTTAGCCTCGCAGCTCGATCTGCCGTTGGTGCTGATTCGCGAAGCTGGCAAGCTTCCCCCACCCACCGTTTCTGTCATCAAGCCCCCGTCCCATATCTCGTCTTTGGCATGCGACAATTCGAAAGAGAAGCGGATCGAGATGGAGCGGGATGTGGTCCCGAGGGGCGCGTCAGTGGTGGTGGTGGACGATGTGCTTTCCACGGGGGAGACGCTTTGTGCGGTGCTACAGCTACTAGATGAAGCTAGCATCGGCGCTGAGTATGTTAGCATCATGGTCGTGGCCGAGTTCCCGGTTCACCATGGCCGGGAACTGTTGCGCCAACGCGGCTTTGGTAGAATCAATGTCCAAAGCCTTTTGGTCTTTGGCGGTGCTTAGGAAAAAAAGGAAAGGATCTCGGAATCGTGGGCCGCCAAGGGCTGGCCCAAGAGGGGAAAGACTCCGCACAGCCACAGATCTGACAGCCACATGCTAGGCTTACCTGATTGACATAAATTACACCGTATTGATTATGTGAGACGTGCGGGGTCGTCTTGCAGTAGCCGGAATTGGTAATTGCTTTGATTGGAGGTACTAACCCGCGTGGCGACCTTGCATAGCAGACACGAGGCTGATGATGATTTCCAGCATTGTAGTCAGGCTCCGAGGCTCGGATAAGATCCTTTAGTAGAAGAACACTGTTATGCTACAAAAGGAGGCTCTTCGAAAATGAGTCGTGAAGGCGATGATGCGAATGTGATTTTTAGGTGGGAGGAGTTTGAGATGTTCGGGGGTAGCCAACTTATCTAGAAATATAGCCAATATTGACGTGTGCACAATTTTGATTTGCTTGAAGTCAAGGTACCTATGATTGTTCTCGGCACGGTGGTTTTTCCGCCACCCAGGGACGGACAGTAGCTATATGAGGACTTTGAGACAGTTGTCAAGATACCTCTATTGCTTTCATGACTCATCGCATCCGTCAAAGCCACAACTTATCGTCCCACACCAGCAACCCAGACGATGCCAGCTACGACTGTGGCCCAAAAGCCGCAGCCACCGCCGCAGGCCAGAACAAGCCGCCGGTCATCGCAATCGAAGTCAGTGTTGCAAAGATCCCCCCAGCAGGCGTAAAAGCCCCATAGGCCACAGCCTGAAAAAGAGCGGCGGCAGTGCCTAACAGAATGCTTAGCGACATCTACGATGAAACAGAGCTGATCTCCTACCGGCCCCAACGCCACGTGGGCCAAATCCGATTCCCAGCGCAACAGTGATGATGACGGTAAATGTGATCGACCAAGCGAAGATCACTGCCAGGACGTCTAATTTGCTCATCAGCTCTGCTTCGACAATGAAATAAGCCGTCGTCATCGTACATGGCTGATGTAGCCATTCCCAGAATCCGTGTCCATGCGCTGTGAACCAAGCCCAGGCTTGTGAGATGAGGGATCAGTCGTGGATGAGATGACCGATGCAGCCAGTAATGCCGGATGTGCCGGTGCAGTTGAACCCTGCGTAGAGGAGATACATGTCGATATTATAACAGCATTCAATATGCCTCTTCAGCCGAAATTGAAGGAAAAATTGTGAATGCAGGTGAGCCGATCAAAGATTAGACTTAAGTAGACGCTAATTGCCGCCCCTCCCGCCAAGACTTTTCGCGCCCTTGACCACACCACCCTTCATCGAACGCTTCTGCTGTTTCGCACAAAAGGCTTCACAAACGATCCCACAGGAACTGACCTTCATATTACCCAAAAGTATCTTTGACTCTCATGATTACATCACTTGGTCTACCTCCGAAAGCACCATCTGAAACCGTTGAGGAATGAAATCAGCGTTGTACATTCTACATGTTGAGGATGGCATTCCTCAGTCTTCCGAACGAGATTATAGTCGAGATCGTTGAAGAATTGGAAAGGGAGCGAGATATCTGTTCTTTGATGCGCGTCAACAGGCGGTTGTACGACCTCTTCGATGACTATCTGTATCGCTACAACATCAAGTACAGAAGATCCTATGCCCTCTTCTGGGCGGCAAAGCACGGTCGCGAATCTACAGCGCACAAAATGCTTCACCTCGGGGCGAATGTCAGTACCAGATTTCATAAGGGAATTGGCACTGAAGGTAGACCACCAGCTGGCTTGACGGCTCTTCACGTGGCGGCTGTAAAGGGCCATCTTGCCATCGTAAAACTGTTGCTCGAGGTCGGAGCCGACCCTGAGGCCAAATTCAGAGAAAGCTTGACGCCGCTATATTTTGCACTGAGTGCAAGACACGAGAAAGTCGCTCGCACCATTTCCAGGCGTATAAGCAATCTCCAAACTTGTCTAGTGAATACTGAGAGAAAGTGGACGCCGTTGCATCTGTCATGTCACCTTGGATTATGAAGCTCTGCGCTTTTTTTCCTGAATGAAGGTGCAAACGTGGATGCTATAGATGCCAAATCAAGGACACCCCTTTACTATTCGCTATCGTAAGATCCCTCGCTGTTAAAATCCTACTATAAACTTACTATGTCCAGAGCTAGAGACCTTGGAAGGGAGTCTAATCCAAGTCCCGATGATATCTTCGAAACGGTCAAGGTAATCTTGGAATTCGGAGCGGATAGAAATCTCGAAATGCGGCCGCTCTTCGGTAAACCCATAACGGCTCGTGAATGCGGATTGGTCCATCCACAAGAACGAATAAGAGCGCTTTTCTCCGACAGTACCTGGAACTCCCTCCAAGGCGATTTCACGCGGAAACCCGATTTTTTGCAAATCGGCCGGACCTGGATGTTGCCATCTTCAGGGATGAATGAAACCGAACACGAGGGATTTGGTCTAACGGACGACGTCAACGCCGAAAGCCTCTCCGATGGCTACCATAGTATAAGTGCGCCTGATGAAGACCAAGAACAGTCGGATCACTTGGATCTCAGCTCTTTCCCAGTTCTTAATGCCGATCGGCCGTACATTTCTAGCCTGAAGACGCATGTTTTTGATGGCCCTTGGTCGCCTTCAAACATTGACAGTCTTACAGCAAGCTTCTCGACCATTCCTAAAACCCATACTCCACCAGCAGCCGAACTACCAGAAGATCCATTTCCTCGGCTAAATAGCTGTATCTCCAAAAATCCTTTTGAGACCGAGGCGGGTCAATTATGGGCGGAATTCGGGAAGTCAAAGGGTCATTCTGCTGCGGAAGAACCGTTTCCTACTTCTGCGAACAGCAAAGTAAAAAGCTCACCATCAGAGGTGAAGCGTGGGAAAACAGGTAAAAAAATTCGATGGCAGCCATTGGAAGTCTGAAGGCTATGTATATCGAACGTTCGCATTAGCGGAGAGCCGATCCGTTCTGCGAACTCGATCGGGGAAGTTATCGGGTTGTCGGCGTAAAATTCGAAGGAACTCCTTCCCTTGTGTGGCTGTGGCTGTGTGGATGCCCTGGGATCGAAGGAGGTCAATGGAACTTATCGATGTTAAACTCCGCGGGGTACCACCACTAATTGGGTATTGCTTAAAAGTCAAATGTACGAGCTACAGACAGCAGTATGTATGTAACCTCTTGTTCGCGGATCCTCGGGCGCGACAGCCTTCGGCCCGTCCTTCACGAAACCCACCTTACGTTCAATATGTTGTCTTTGATCACATTCTCGCAAATCCACCCGAGGTCGCTCAAACACGACCGTTTTGGCCACGAGACCCATCCCACTTCAACGTCTTTTACCCACCCAAACTCGACCACGTCCTCCTCCAGAGCCCAAAGACAGGCTTCGTATTGCCCTGCCAATGATGTTTGCAAGTGGCATCATGAATTGTAGCACATCTGGAAAATTTGGGCAGGGGAGCAAGGTGATTTGGAGGAGTGGAAGCGTCTAGGCTGAATGTGCTACGTGTTTCGGCTCTGCAAAAGGGCTGGAGTCACGGCAGCTCAAATATCATATACACCAAAAATGTGAAAGGCATTGCGTCTGCTTCCGGTAGCAATGCCTTTTGTTGAAAATGCTGACTGACATCGTGACAACGGGCCCCTATAGCCAAAATGTTTCATCGACTGTACACTGCTGGACCTACACCCCTCGTCCTCCCGCAACCACCACTGCTGACTCTCGAATTCCTCCTCTCGGACTCGTAATCATTGCCTGTGCTTTCGTCCCTCTGACTTCCCGTCTCTCCGACTCTCAGTATGCCCCTCCCCCTCCTCCTCTCCACTTCTCCTTGTCTGGCATTACAAGGCGATGGACAGTCCTATGGTCCATCACTCTTTCTTCATCATCGATTTTCCTAAGCTTGTCAGTCTTCGGCCACTGATAGCTATAGAACTTGCTATGGCGTTCACATCGCGGACACTCCTTGCGGGTCTGATAACCATTGGCTTACACCCAGCAAGCAGAGCAGGTACGGAAGTCACAATTCTTCTGGGAGCCCAGCGTTGAGGAGATCGGTGACCAGGTATTCAACGCCCGCTCGACTGTGGCGTCACGGAGTTCATGAGTTTCTAGAAGCCTTACGAGACAGATTGCGCTGGAGCGCCTCGTCGCTCGACTCTGCCGCCCTAGATCTTCTTCCCTTGGCATTCCTATACCAGCCACTGCTTCACCATCGCTAAACTGATCTGCGACTCTGTGACGACATTCGGAAATTTCAGCTTGCGGCGAGCATTCGTTAAAAATCAGAGCCGACTGAAAGTGAACAGATGAGATTTGGTGATTTGACAACAATTTGGGTAAACGGAGAGGTCAGCTATCCATTCATGGTGCTCAACGCGGAAACTGATCCTATACAGGTACCTGTTGACATGTAGACAGACGGCTTCTCCAGGCCGGAGTTGTGCGGACTTCGATACGATCTATATCAAAAGTCAGTCCTCATTAGTGCGCTACATTCCAATGGAACTCGTTGACTTTTCATGCCACTCACCCTTGCTGGCACATACCCGCCTTCTTTCAAAGTCCTAAAATAGATACTGAAATTTGATAAATGCGAGCCTATTCTTGAAGGTTCACAATGGGCAATCATCCCAGTCGAGTAGATTTGTTGCTCCACACGTATGCAATCGAACATACGGCAATGACCGATGAGAGGCCGAGCCACTCGGTAAAGAAGCCCCACCTTCGACCTCTCGTCCAGGCTCGCAGAGTGCGGACGCCTCTGGACGAGCCAAAAATACCAGCAACAGCTTCCCGCCATCGACCTTGACTCCACAGACTCAATGCGTAGAAGCGCAAGACGCGGAGCGTCAAGTCGTCTTCGTCTCCTAGCACCTTCTTCCTCTGCTCGATCGCCTTCAGGAAGATGGGGTCCGACTCCCGCCATCGCCTTTGTCCATCGAGGATCCGTGCCAGCCGCACTTTCGCGATCATTGTTTGCGAGTGGTCCGCGCCGAGCACGGCATCGACATGTTCCAAAACAGGTACAATGACCTCCTCCGCTGCTTTGAATTGATCCTGTTCCAGGTAGGTTTCCGCGAGCTCGGATTCAGAGATTAGTTGATCTGGATGCTTTTCCCCTCGCACCTTCCTCCCCAGATATATTGTCCGCAAATATAATCGTTCGGCTTCTCTTGGACGTGACTGACACAACTGATTCCAAGCCAAACCTTTAGTCAGCTCCAGGCTTCTCGGATGCTCCTCGCCCAAACAGCCTTTAGCTGTCTCAATCAGCTTCATGAGCAGTCTCTCCTCCTCTTTTCGACGTCCTTGCATTCCATAAAGTGTAGCCATATTTTGTACTGTGTCTATGGTTTTTGGGGAATTCTCACCATATATTCTGTTCTCAACTTCCATCACGTGCAGATATTGTGTCTCCGCCTCTCGCAAGCGCCCTTGCATGGCATGCACAGAAGCGAGATGGTCGATACTGGTCAGTGTTTGCGCATGCTCAGGACCGAGAATCTCCTTCCTTCGTTCTAATACTTGCATCGTTATCTTCTCGACCTCCGGCCAACACTCCTGCTTCGCTAACACCGCTGAGAGCTCGCTCATATAGAACAAGGTATCGCGGTGATCTGGCCCAAGGCTATCTTTGTAGAATTTGACGACTTGGTGGCTTAAGGCTTCGCTAGCTTTGTAACGACCTTGACTTGAGTACACGGATGCCAGATATCCCACGCTTTCATAAGTGCGATGGTCTTCCTCGCCGAGGACTTTCGTTGTGCTTCAAGGACCTGTGAAATAAGGTTTCCTGCCTCGTCCAAACGACCTTGCTCTCGGTAGAGATGAGCTAAGAAGGCTTTCGTCGAAAGCGTGTTGCTATGATTTTCGCCAAGGGCCCATGAATTAATATTTGAGATGTGCAAGACGATCCTCTCTGCTTCCGAAAAATGCCCTAGATAGCTGTACAAATTTGCTAGACGGGTAGCTAAATTGAGTGTACTAGGATGGCTTTCTCCCAGCCTTTCCATAGACGTCTGTGTCAAATGTAGGAAGATCTCTTTTGCCTCTTTGAAGCGTCCTTGTTTCACATAGTTCATACCCAAACCGTACAATAAAGAGACCGTTTCCGGAATCCTATGATTAATGCATGTCATGATACTGATGAGAGAAGAGAATTCCTCTATCTCCAATATCTTCAGCTGCAGTGGAGGTTCGCGTGGTCCCTCGTGGAACCTCCACCGCCCAACTTCGAGTGCTTTCGATACACTAGTCGAAGCAGCGAGCACCGTCAATTGATAGGGACCCGGGTGGTGTCTTAGAGCTTGTAGCAGGCCGATTCGCAATGCTTCTGCTTCCTTGACTTTCCCTGCGGTCTCCAAAATAGACGCTTGATTGAGCTTGAGTTCGAGAATGCAGAGGTTGTGTTCGCCAAATGCAAGTTCCATGTCTTTTACCTCTCTCTTACATTCCGCCGCAACTATGGTCAGCTCATTGTGTTCGCGTCTGATTATAGACATCGTTTCCCTTAACAGACCGCTGTATGCAAGGGATTGCAATTCGCCATTTCGCAAGAATCCTCTGTTCATTGTACCCTTCACAAATTTCACTGCCTCATCGAGGTCCTGGGTACAGCGTTGAGCTCGCTTCAACCAAATCTGAACTGATTCGTCGTTTGACGGTGTTCCGAACCCCGTTTTGAAGCAGAACGCAATCTGAAAAGCCGCGTTGAGGCGATGGTGCTCCGAAAGACCACCTTTCGCTTGATCATCAAGGCACTTGAAGATGTAACTTCGCACACGAATAGGGGCTCTCATCAAGGGGTAAAAGCTTTTAGTAATCTACAAAAGCTTAGCGAAGAGAAGTCTATACTGAAGGAGACGTACTTCAAAATAGATGCTAGAGTGATCAATTTCCATCTGGTCCGCATCAGATGTTGACGGGCCGGGCTGCCTAGTCAAAGTCAGATGGAGCCTCGAGTGGCAAATTTCATTGGTCATCAAAAGTGTACCAGTCATGGCCTAAAAGTGACGCCAGTTCCTCAAAGTTCATGGTTCTTTCGGCAGGGTCGCGTGCGAGGGCCGACAGGAAGAACCGCTCCATGTTTTCCCTCTGGTCGGCAGGCAAGCCCTCCTCTGATCTGACAAGATCGACAGCAAAATCTCCGAGAGTGTTCTCGTGTTTCATATTGTCCAGCAACTGAAAGTCATTGAACGGCCATGACCAAGTCAACTTCACGTCTGTCGGAGCCGAATAGCCATCTAGTGATCGATTAAAGAAAAGAACCCAAAGACATAGCATACCGAACGAATATATGTCTAATTTCCTTGCGCCCGAGATCGTAAAGCCGCGATGGTGATATTCCGGAGCATTCCAGGGCCGTGATCTGGGCGGCTTGATCAAGATATCTTCCTTGTTATCAATCGCCCATCCTGCGTAGCCAAAGTCTGCTAGCTTCGCATGCCATTCTCCGCTTCCACTCTTGGACAGAAGCACGTTTTCGGGTTTTATGTCACCATGACTCATGTCTATGTTGTGAGCGAACTCTGTTCTATTTGATAGCAGTTAAAGACTTTGGGCTTACAATTTGAATGCAGGGCTATTATTGCGCTTGCCACATCAGTGCATAGCTCAAGCCTATCAAGCATGGTCGTCAATCTCCCTTCTTCCGAGTTCATGAATGATCTGAGGTCCCCCAATTGAGCTTTCTCCAGGACTAAGACTGGCCAGACCTTGTGACTTTCCGGATGAATCTCCCAGCTTATTCCCTCCAGCTTTACAATGTTCTGATGATGTCGAATCAAAGGATGACTCAAGATAGAGATTTCGGAGACTAAGACATTGAAGCCATTCTCTTGGTCATTGGAATCAGTAATCGCAGATCTCATTCGTTTGAATACAAAATCCGTTCGTTTGTCGTAGCTCGACTGCCATATCTCCGATGTACTACCGCTGCCTAGCCGGCCGCGAGCTTGCTCCCAAGCCAAAGACACAAAGTCGATCTCGTAGTATTGGGCTACTGCAAGGAAGGAGATGAGATCGTTGTGAGAATTCATCCCCGGTAGTTTTATTGTAGACAAATCTCTCGTGCCGTCGGAACCTGTCAAAGGCCACCCATGACCGACCTCTTCTGTCGTATTATCATCGTTCTCCGACATTTTGCCTTAGCAAAGACGTCTGTTCCTCAATAGGATAGTATGATGAGGAGCGTCAGCGTTGCAAGGCTGCAGATTTGGCAGATACAGGCCAAGACCCGAGCCGCTGTTGAAGAGCTTCTCGTGATAGATGAACGCACATGACTGGAAGAAAGCAAAGGTTAGTGATTTGTGGAAGTCATCCACAAGGAAACAGTTCGAATACTGGCACCTAAGTTGAGGTTAGGCGTTCCGCATTGTCAGGATTTAAGAATAGTACAGTAAGTACCTTAGTTAGGTACAGTAGGGTAAGGTAGGGGTTGATGGACCCTGATCGGAGGTTCTGTTTCGCGCTAATTGAAAATTACAGCTGACTAATCAATGATCTGTTCAGATCCTAATACCGTAGGCATCCATCGTAGACGTACTATAATCGTTTTCGCCTAAAGGCGGAGGTGTCCTAAAATTACGTCTATTTCGAGGAACCGTCTGGGAACCGTAATGCTACCGCACAAAGCCATAGCAATTTGCTAAGGTAGTTTGCATGAACTTGCTAGGAATGATCCCTGGTACGACAGTATCATTGCTTATCCACGTGCAGAGGTTCCGATTGGTTGATAACGCCACTGGAAAACGCAAGGTCGCAAGTATTCAATGAAGACCTCATCATAACACTTCGGT
Organism: Platismatia glauca; assembly: GCA_963556305.1. NCBI lineage: Eukaryota > Fungi > Ascomycota > Lecanoromycetes > Lecanorales > Parmeliaceae > Platismatia > Platismatia glauca. Next base: position 253,950 of record OY745770.1, read on the forward strand.
ATCCAACGAATCGCGGCACAGCAACACAGCCACTACTCGAAAACCTATTGCACAGATCAGCCGGGCGAGATAGGGCCAAGAAAAGTTGCCTACGTGGTTTTCAAAGGCTACACGCCGGGTGTATATACCACTTGGTAGGGCGCGGTAGCCTACCGTCAATTTTGACCGTCACTGACAATCTCACCAGGGCTGATGCCGAGAAGCAAGTCAAAGGGTATTCCGGGGCTTCTTATAAAGGGTACACAGTGGCAGACGGAGGTCAGGCTGCGGCGGACAAAGCTTGGGAAGGATTCGTCGGGGACAATCAGAGGGCTAGTACGCTCCTTAGTGGCCAGATATATGAACATGAGAAGCCAGAAGCAACGTCTGCCTCCGCATAGGAGAAGTAGGGAATGTTGCCATCGCAGGATGTGGCAATGATGTTGCAGAGATGTTCGAGTTGACGTAGGGTGTCTGCATTGTTGTCTCAACTGGCATTCGCTGGGATCGAAGCCTTTGTAGCTCTCTGTGGAGCGCATATGTGGATGGTCTTGGACTTCATACATTATGCTGGACGGTCTCAAGTGTCTAGGGCGTTTACACCGCCGAATGAACTGTCTCATGCGGGTGGGATACTGATATGGGGGTCCTTACGGACGACTGAGTGGGTTCAATAGCGCTCGAATCTATCCCCTTGGGGGATATTTCATCCGGGTGACATTCAGCCTGCGCTATTGGCGGCCTCTGTAGAGACATCATCGAGATTTATACATCTCTCTTCCTCCTCATCAATCTCCACAATGTCCGAGAAAGGTTCCGGATCCAATTCAGTATGAACTCCAACATCGTCATCCGCCTTGTCGCCTGGCCCAAAGGTTCTATCTCCCTGCGGTCCATACCCACGTAATCTGCCAGTCTTGCCCGAGCGTTGCCGCAAGTGTCTCCTGAACGACCTGTATTCGACGGCGAAGACGCGTTTGCCAGAGGCACGGGTCTTTGCCTCCATCGGATGCTCGTGGGAATCTTCTGCGCCGATTTTGGCGGAGGCGACGCCAGGATTGGTGGCTCCGAATGCGAGGCCGCCGGCCTTGGCAGCATCAAATTCAGCCTTGGTTCTGTGCCCGACATTTTCAGAGGATTTGTAGGTGATGTCATTGGTGACTAGGAGCCCGACAACAAAATACATGGGACTGAACGTGTCAAATCCCCACTCCTTGATATCAGAAGCCACCTCTTCATCGCTCAGCGTCTTCTCCAACACAGCGGCATCTTGATGTATACGCAGCCTCTCCACTTTGCGGCTCTGAAACGTATGCTTCTTTGACTGGAAATCCTCGTGCGATATGTCCAGCACGTCGAGGAGAGATAGCTGAACGCGTGTGGTGGAGATGTCGTTGAGGACTCTTGCAATATTGGAGTAGTCAGGATCGCTGTGGAATTGGAAGTAGGGTTTTCGAGCTTGTTGTGGGGTATATGCTGCGTGAGGGCGTCTATAGTCGCTGACTATACGAGCCAGCCAGTCTTCGGCATTGATGACAGGGATGCCCTGGAAAGGTTCGAGTAGGTAGAAACTGTTCTTTTTGCTCATGGTTGCGGCGCCGTCCCCGATGACGAAAGTGCCAAGCAACGCTTTAAAGTAGCCTTACATTCGTACAAACAGGACAACACCAGCAACTTCAGAACTTGTCTGTTCCACGTCAGAGAAGAAGGCTGCAGTCCGAGAAGCTGCCTGACCTTTTTGTATGAGTAACATTATTATTCCTGGCACCACTGGTGCCCGTTCTAGACAACGCTAAGATGGTTCTATACAGGCCAGACCTCCGTGGGGCGTCGACCGTGCATCCCCTAGAGCCGTCTTTCTCTCCTAAAGAGACCATTTAGTACAACCCTTTATCATCTATTGTCGATCGCCCTCCTTGGGGGAGCTACTACGGTGTACGATTGCGCCTAACGGTAGGACTGTTGCGTAGTGTTCTCAGCATTTTTGGCCTGCGCGAATGTCATGGCTTCATCAGTTAGAGGGATTTGGCACTCCCCGCACAGGTCCTCGCTTGAGTTCGCTAGACACCGAGTCAGTGCTCCAAATCAGCATACCCGTACTGTGCAGCTGCTAATATTTAGTTCCTCTTAGTGCTAAATCCCTTTATTACATTTTACCGTCGGGGCAGTCGTCTTGCTGTAACCTCTATATCAGATACACCTCTCGCCAGTCATCTAAAAGTCCCTCAAGATGTAGTTCATCTCAGCCAACACTCCGTGGATATTTTCGGTGCTGGCTAGACTTGATTCGATAAATGAAATCACCAACTTCCAATAAGCTTTGGGCGAAACAACCAACCTTGATTGAATGATATGCGCAAGGATGACAGTTGTCAGAATCTCAATCCAGCCTGCTATAAATCAAAATGCCCCCAAGAGAGATGTCAGTGACAGCCAGGTCGGGGCTGAGGCAGCTGAACCTCATCCGTACGACGCAATCGTGAAGTCCCGATCCATTCGCAAGCTTTCGCATGGATCTGAGGAGCTGCTGGATACCGTTTCTGTCGAGAACCTCAAGGATTTCGAGTGGTATTTCGAGCAATATGTCATCAACGATCCTTTCGCGCACGCTCGAGCACAGACGATTCGCCGGAGGCTCCGAAGTCAAGGACAGCAGCTCTTGAAAAACTACCTGCTACCAGAGATCCGCCCTAGTATTGGAGATCCGGAGCATTTTCTCATAGAAGTCAGAGATGTAGAGTGTCATGACCTTCCTGAGGCTTCTACGCTGCATCGGTTCTTTTGGGAAATTCTTGAAGACAAAGGTCTTTGGCGCGACGTTTTCCAGATCGAGCCAAGCGGTGTCACTGTCGTACGTATATATAAGAACAAGACTTCAACAACCACAACAGGCGATGCAAAGCGTGCAGCATCCATCTTAGGGTCAAAGACAACTAACGTGCTGGCAATCACTGCCCGACCATTCCACACCAAAGACGTTCCCCACCGGCTGATTACAAGGTCTATTTCCGCCGCAATTGAATCAATCCGGGATCATTCAACTTCAAGAGCGACATTAGAAATAGTGCGCCCCGGTACGTTTGATGCTCTAAAGCGTCATCTCGCGAGATTTCCTCCTGGACACTTTGAAATTGTCCATCTGGACCTCCATGGGGATGCTGATGGTCAGGGGTGAGTCTTCTGTCCGGCTTACTTCGTGACCCTATAGACTAATATGATTGCTCAATAGCGCTCATCTCATATTCCTCCAATCTGGCGCGCTAATGAGACCGGAACAGGATGAGAAAGGAGCCGAAAAGGTTGCATCTCTGCTTGTTGAGTCCGGAGTTAGTACAGTTGTGATCAACGCCTGCCGCTCGGCTGCAGGATCTAACGAGGCATCTAATATTGCTAGCATACTGGTCCAGAGTGGAGTAAAGACTGCCATAGGCATGTCCTTTAACGTTCTCTCTTTATCTGCGGATCGGTTCATGAGAGATTTCTACTATCATTTCTTTGTCCAAGCTGCATCACCTGTTCAAGCTGTGTCCTATGCTAGAGGGGAGTTGCGCCGAGATTCTTCACGGCTGAGTAAATACCATACGAATGTCAACATTGAGGATCACTTGGTTCCAATAATACATTGCCAGGAATCAGAACTCTCGAATTTCCTCAAGCACGTGCCAGAACAGATGAGCGAGCAAACGTCTGACGATGTTCACACAATGCCGTCCAGTGTACTCGGGCGCGAAGGTGATATCCTGAGACTAGAATGGATATTATCTCAATTTGAAAGACACAGAGTGCACTTGCGAGGTCATCCTGGATTGGGAAAAACAAGTCTTCTGAAGGAAGCTATCGCTTGGTGGCAGAAGACTGGGCTGTTTCAACAAGTCATCTACATCCAACTGACCGATCCTCATTTCCAAAATTGCACCACAGAAACAATTTTGAAGTCGATGGCAAAGCAGTCTGAAATTACGACAGAAGACACTCCCACTGCTGCACTTGTTGCGGCGCTGAATTGTCACCGATATCTGCTGGTGCTAGATAGCTTAGATTCGATCGGATGGTCGTCTAGCCTTCCAAAGTCGGCACACGAACACCAGCTTTGGATGTGTCTGAAGAAGCTGAAGAGTTGCTCGGTTATTGTCTCGTCTAGAACTGCCGACCTCTGGCTGGGCACTGCAATCCAATCTTGGCTATTGTTAGAACCGGTAGATGTTTCCAATGCGATCGCTATAGGCACAGGACTCTTGCAGAACCTCGACCTGTCCTCTAAACTGATATCGACACAGGATGACCAGTCCTACTTTGAGCAACTTATCGCAATGTCTAAGGGCAACCCTCTGGCGATCAAAGTTTTCATGTACGATTTGGCGAAGCATTTTGTCGAAGACCCCTCAATGACCTTGGAATCTCACTTGATGTCTCTACTCCGACTAAGACATATATACATAGACATCGAGAAACTGTCTTACGAAGAAGGGGGGCGCGCTATCGCAGAGATTTTTGAATGGATATATGAGGATATCAGTACTGACTCAGAGCTTTACAAGCTTGAGCCAGAATCTGACGAAGTACCCACACCATCGGACCAGCAATTCTCTGTTCCTATAGACAGCCTTGAGTCACTGAGGCAATCGATCCGGACAATCAGGCGGGATAATGAGCCTCCTTCACAGCCAGTGATTGGGCGACTGCGAGCAGAACGTCAATTGGCGAGAAGTGGACTCTACTCAGCAATGATCTTCAATGGCTTTTGGCACAACATATCCTCCGGAATAGAGCCATTCGTAACCACTTTGGCCGCGTTAATCGTTACAAGGCGCTTTTTGAAAGCAGATGCATTTGCCAAGTTTCGGACCCGGCTTTGCGAATACACAGAAGATAGTACCCAGAGGTCTAATTATGCATACGATACATTGCTCGGGAAAAGCGCTTTCGGACTTTCTCCACTCGTCGCTCACTATTGCCTATATGCTGCAACCAAAGGCCTTGCAAAAGTGTACCAAGTCCTATCCGAAGACCTCTGTCAATTTGTGAATAGTGCCACTAAGCAGGAATTCGGGACCTCCAAACACCACTTTACCATGTCATACTACTCAATCAATCCTCTTGTTTCTCTGGTATCACAAAGCTCTACGGTGAAGGCTCTTTTCCCGCAAAGCCTTGCAGATGACATTGAAGTCGCACGAGACGCCTTGTATAGGCACCGAGTATCCACATGGCTAGAACACCGGGCAAACTTTTCTTCTTCCCCATTTAATGATGCTCTAAAAATGGAGCTTGACTATGACTTTTATAATTATCTATGCTTAATGCTGAGCTACCAACAGCTGGACTCATGGTCGACCGATATGCATTGGCAGCTCCAATACACGATCATCTTTGCAGCCATGTCAGATCCAAGCAGACTAAGACTCGTAGAGCGGGTACTCAATCGTTTCATCAATAAGGCTCTCCAGCTCATCCGCCAATTCCGTCAGAAGTACCATGATGCGAAAAGTGGCGGCTACGAAATTGCATCTCAGGAAAAAAATCGGAAAGATTGGAGTATGGCGACTGACTTGGAATTGGCCTGCACAAATGCTCTTATGCGTGCGATAACCTGTAAGGATCTGCTGCACAAGCCCATCAATGATTACTTGGGCCAATGGAATTACGTTAAATCTCGCCCTATGTTTCTGCACTGGAAATACGTAGATCCAACTCTGCGTGAGGTCCTTTCTAGATCTTTAATCCTCAACACACGATGGTTTCATACCTTTCAAAGCGGTGGGAAATCTCTCGATGTCAAGGCAGGCAAAGAAATGATAGATGGTCTAGCTGAAATAACCGACTTTCAGAGGAGATTTCTCAGCCCGATTGAGCCTACTCATACAGTAGATACCTCATTGACTGTACCCGCTCAAATTGTGGAGACCGGGATTGTCTCAATGGGTGGTCGAGATCTGCTTCTAAGCCGAGCTCGAAAAGTTGTCCATCGACTAGGAAGCGAGAAAGGCAGGGTAAGTGCTGAAACCCTAACGAAAGCGGCCGAAGACTTGGAGAAGCTACTTCTGGAGGAGATTGAAGACAACAACAGTATTCCCACTCGCATTCAGCTCCATACCTACCTGGCATATGTGCACAACGGACTAGGGAACATGAGGATCGCGGTGCAACACCGAACAATCAAAGAAGAGTTAAAGACCATGTTGGAACCCGAGGCAGTCGATCAAATTGAAAGATCTAGTAAGCTGTGGACATCGTATTTGAGAGACAGTCATCGTGTCAAGGGTGAACCGGTGAACGAGGCCGAACGATTAGAGAAGCGGCTTGATGAAAGGAGGGCCAAATTATTGGCGGCTGAAGCTGAGGATTCCGCAGATGAGCTAAATATTCTATCTTGTGTGGAAGCCGTTGCTCACGTCCTCAGAGACTTGGGTCGAGATGCAGAGGCAGCAGAACACTATGAGCGTGTGATTCAAGGGCGACAACGGCTGCTACCTGCTAATGACAAAGAGACTTTGTCCGTCATACATGCTCGAAGCAAGCTCCTTAGTAGCCTACGTAGGTATGACGAATCAATCCCGAACTTTCGCACGCTTCAAAGGGAATATGCGGCACTTGACGATCACAAAGTCCACAACAATGTCAGAGGGTCATTAGGTCTTGAACTTTTGCTCTCGGTCCGATCGTCTGGAGATTCTCTCCCTGAAATTGTCAAACGGACACGACTCGTAGAGGCAAAAGATTTATTAGAAGCAAGCGCCAAAGGGGCTGAGGAAATATTCGAGCCAGGAGACTTCAACATATCGGCTTCCCTCTCCAGCTTAGCTTCTTTATACGCATACGAAAAGGATTATGACAAGGCAGAGGCTTGCTATAAATCAGCTATTCGCGTGCACCTAACCAGAACAAGCACTGAAGCCAATACATCGCTGATCTTGTCTCGGAATAATCTTGCTTGCCTCTGGAAAACAATGCACAAGTACAAAGAAGCAGAAGACTTATTCAGTCGTCTTCTGGAGACCTGCATCGAAGAGTTCGAAATGTGGCACAAAACGACCTTACTTGTCGCGTCAAATCTCTACGATCTCTACGACAAGATGGGCCCGACCGGAAAAGCCAGGGCGTTCATTCAGGATTATATCTCTCGATCTCACAAATCATTGGAAGGTTTTCTCCAGGCGGATATGAAGGGATCCTTTGGTGCGAACCACGCAAAGTATCAAATTGGACGAACTCTGGCCCTTTGCGATGCTTACGAAGAGGCAATTGTGTTATTAGAGGAGGTTGCTGTGGCTTGGCGAGTACAGGAAAAGCGGGATGATGATTTACTGGAGCTCCTGACTAGACTTCGTCAATGTTACTTTTCAAAAAAGCCGCCGCAGTTGCAACTGGAATATAAGACGGGTACCGAACTCATCGAGCTTCGAAGAGAGTTGAGCGGATCGAAGCATGCAGGGACTTTGACCGCAATCGAGATGCAAGTGACCTGTCTGCGGCGAATGAACCGACTCGAGGAGGCAGTAGAGATGCAATTGCCGCTTGTACAGGCTCGCAAAGCCGGTCAGGGTGTGAGCCAGGAACACATTCTTAACAACGTTTCCTACCTCGCAGAACTCTACGAGGCAATGGAAGATTGGCCAGCTGCCTTGAGCACCCGCCAGGAAGTCTACGAATCCAGGAAAACCTCGGACCCCAACGACCCGAAAACTATAGCCCAGGCCTCGCGCATTGCGATCGCGTACGAAAATCTCCTCGACTGGGAGCGTGTGGCCGAGCTTCGCAGAAACGAAGTCGAAGCCTGGCGCAAGCTCGAAGGACCCGATAGCAGAAACGCCTTATCAGCACTCGTCGAGCTCGGTTCCGCATTGGAGAAGCTAGGACGACACGACGAGGCCAACCCCGTCATCGACTCCGCCATCCAAGGCCGAACCAAAGTCCTGGGACCCGGCCACTTCAACACCCTTCTAGCCCTCAGGATCAAAGCCACCATCCTCCGCACCCAGAACCACCTCGACGAATCCGAAGCCGTCCTCAACGGGGTCCTGTCAACGAGAGCACAGCATCCATCGCAGGACTCCACCCGCTGCCGCGCCCTCGCCGCGCTGAGCAAAGTCCACCAAGCCCGCGGGCGACCCGATCGCGCCATCGACTTCCTGCGCGAGGCCGTGGATGCGTGCGCGGAACCGCAGGGCGCGGAGTCCGTGATGCGTGCTGAAGATCTGCTCCCGGACTTGGCGAGGGAATATGCCGCCGCGCGGCGGTGGGGCGAGGCCGAAGAGGCGCTGGATCAGACATTGGTGAATTTACGGTCTCGGCAGGCGACTCGCGCGACATCTAGAAAGATCGAAGAGTGCGTTTCGCTCCGCGAGGAGTTCCGTGGCCGTAAGGACCAGACAAGAGAGTGAAGTGACTCGGACCCCAGATTAGCGCGCATGCGGAATCGGTGGGTGGCAGTGACAATCAGATCCATTGTGGAATTTATCGAACTAGCCTTGAGACGAAACACCGGAGCGCCATGTTAATGATATACATGACCATGCAAACCGTGCGCATCCCCCTTTTGCACGCCCGTAAATGGTACTCCACCCTCTCATTTGTACTTCATACAGCGCCAAACATGCACCAACAAGAGCCTGTTGTCATTGCGTCACGGCCCTGACTCCTTGCAATACCAATGCAAACACCAGACCCCTTGCCACTTCCGGCACCTGTAAACAATCGAAAACCTTACCCAGAGCCTCTCCACTAGCCGCCGCTCCCATGACACTGGTCAAAGCCTGCGGCATGCCCTTCTCTACAAGCAGTTTCCTAGCCTTTACTCTCATACGTTCTTTTGCCTCTTCATTTGGTGGCGCCGGCCAAGCCTTGAGCTCTTCTTCTGTCGGTAAGGCGTTTTCTCGGAGTTTGATGAGATGAGTGGCTATGCCGCTGTCGGACGTATTGGCGTCGATGATGGTATTCTGGAGCAATACGCGAATGGCTTCGAGGTTGGGATTACCAGGGCGGAGGAGGAAGGATTTCGCGGCGTTTAGAAGAGTGAGGCGGAGAGTCCATGCGGATGAAAGAGCGTAGAGTTCGTTGATTGTAGCAAAGAAGAGCTCTACTGCAATACTCGTTTCCTGGCTGGTGAGGGGTGGAGGAGGAGCTCGATTCGGGAGAGTCTGTTTCGAGGTTGGGGCGGCTGGCTCGCCCGGTGTATTGGAAGAAACTGTACTCTTCCGGGACCGTGAAGCTTGCGTAGTAGGGGCGGTGCTTGTGGACGTACGAAAAGTGCTGCTGTCATCATTGGAGACTGATGGACGAGGTGATCCTCGCGAGAAGTTATAGTCATCGGCTATCTCGCTAGGCGGAGGTGGTAGGTGGAGTTCGTCCTGCTCGTCATGCTGTGGACTTGCTGGCATGTCGTTTTTGGACCCCGCTTCTAACGGCGCCTGATCGTCTAGACGGGCATCGCTAGCTTTGAAATCATTTTGATGGTCAGGTGCGGACTGGATGGGGCGACGAGGGAAAGGAGACGGTTTCAAATTCCCTGTCTGGGCATTGATCGAGGCGCGTGAATCCTCCTCTAATCCTCGTTCCTGGACTAAGCTTGGTCTCGCCGATACATCACTGTCTATCTGGGGCAATGCTGGAGTAGACCCATTCACTGATCGTGGTACTGGACTCTTCGAGGTCTGCTTTCTCTGCCCAAGAGACCCAACACCCCCCAAGACACCAGTGACGCCGCCCAAGAGAGCTTTGCTGCCACCAGCGGCTCCTTTCGGGGCGCTGCTGAGCACATCAAGCATACCTTTGCCCATCGTCTCAAACGCTGCTGGACTTGGGAAACCGAAACCACCCTGCTTCGTGGTGGGAGATGATCGTCCGAGACCTTGATCCTTCTCCAAAAACCGCTTCATGCCTTCGCTTTCGGCCAATCGCTGAAACGATAGAGCACTACGAAGGTAGAGTTCCAAATCAGAACGCAGAGCAGACTTCGTCTTATTCTTCCATGCCGGCACAGTTGGATGTCTTTCTGCAAAAGCAGCGACTCCGGAGATCACAGATATGCGCCGTAAGACTTCATGCAGAGTCTCAAAATCCGAATAGATACGTGCAATCATCCAGCCTGGATGCTGAGATGTCGCAGGTTCGATTTGCAATAAGTATTCAGCTGTAGGCTTCGAACGTACATTTCCTTTCTCTCCTGGTACAGAATCGTCAAAGATGGAGACGCTGGCATTGTATAAGGTCAACGGAGGCACTTCGTATAACCGTGTCTCTGAGCCCCTAAGTGCAGTCGGCTGCTGCGACGATATGATTTGATCGAATGTGGTGAAGCTGGGGCCTGGTTTTGAGATCTTTGACTCGAAATCTGTTGCTGTTTCGTCATCCACCGCTAGTGCTGAGGAAGAGCCGTTGACCATTGCTGAGAGATCATCACGCGAAGACGTGGGCGTTGCGATAGCGTCGGTGGTCTCCCCCGAAGATAAGGATTCTTCAGAAGCCTGCTGATTTTTGAGTTCCTCTGCAGCGATCAAGTCGCTGAGCCTTTGCGCCTCTTGCATGGCTTCGTCCATAGCTTCTTCGGCTCTACTGACCGTTCTCTTGTGCTCAGTCTTGGCTTGCGTCTGAGCACCAGATGACTCGACATGGATGACTTGGCTGGTGGATAATCCGTCTTGCCCTGCCTGGACGGAGCCTTTGACATGTCCGTTGGCCGTAGCTCCTCCAACACCCGCATCTATGGCCTGGAGAATTTCAGTATCACCTTCCTCGAGACCGTAAATGATCCATTCGTTGATGAATTCTGGTCTAGAGCAGCTTGTCACTGTCATGTCAAGTATCACACTGGCTAGAATCTCTCGTAGGAACACCGACACCGGTTCACAGTCGTACACCTTTCGATTCAAGAACGTATGTAGTATGTCCTGAGCCACTGCTCTAAGTTTTCTGTTTTGTTGTTCGACATCTAGTACGTTTGCGAGGCTACTACTAGGATTAGCCTCAAGGTAATGGCGTACAGATTCTAACGCATTGCCAGAGGGTGCCGGGGACTTGAGCGCACTCGATAGCTCACTTAGGAAGACGATGACGATCGATGAAGAGTTGGTCACGAATTCTAGAAACGTGTCTGCGGGTCGCTTTCGAGATAAGTGGTTCGATACCGCCAGCAGAAAGTCGGTCAGTGTCTGTTGGCAGGCGAGCGGGAACGCGTTCTCCAGCGGAAGGACCGGCGAATACCACCATTTTACGTAGTCGCGTACAATACAATCAACGAGATTCGTCAATGCACCCTGAGTCTCGGGTTGGAAGCCAGCAAAATGCAGCTCCTTCTGTGAGGCTGCGGCAACTGGCATACCCCGCACACCATCATGTTCACTGCTACCCTTTCTTCTCTCCTTCCAGTCTAGTACCCTCAAAGCAACATCGAGACCCTTCTCTCTCCTCTTACTGGCCTCCAATGCTCTGGCTTCGTCATTCGCGTTGTTCTGGATGTCCCCTTCCCATGTAGCATGTAATACCACTCCTCCAACAACGCCTATCAAGACAAGTCCGATTCTTCCCAGCACCAGCCACGTCACAGCCCCAAGCCCAATGATGCATGCTCCAAGAGTCTCGTTGCTGGCGTTGGAGAGGAACTCGAGGGCACGGGTCGTCAGACCTCGGGCCTGGATGGCTATGCGCTCCGAGGTATCCTTCTCTTGCGGAAGCTCGGGAGCTCTCACGTTGTCGACGGCGCCAGTGGGATCCATAGGTGCCTCAAGATCATTGTGCTTCTAATATCGCGCGCCTCTAATGTTTATAAAGAGTCAAAGAACTGTCAACTTTGAGAAGCCTCGGAAGGAGCCGAGGAGCGTTGCCGATAGGGCTGAAAGATGCGAAGGAATCTTCCGCAGCTCAATAGATCCGAGGGGCCGGCGAAAGGGATAGCAACAATGGCAATGTGCGAGGCTTGTCACAAACCCTTAACCTTTTACATCGAGCCTAGCGAGGAGGATGAAGATGAAAGGGTGGGAGGCTCTTCTGCCAGTGCGAACACCGGCTCGTACATTGACGATGATGTGCAATTGCAATGTGGGTGCCATTTCCATTGGTCTGTTCACCCAGTCTTGCTCGATTGAAGGGGTAGACTTTAGTGCTAAGGCTTGGACCATGTAGGCAATGTCTCCTCGACTCTTATTCTATGTCAGAATGCCCTAATTGCGGACGAAACCTCATAACTACTACACCCTCGGGCGAACAGCAGCTACTGTGCAGTCTCAAGAATGAAGGGGGCCTACAAGAGAGTCTTGACATACTTCCAATCCTCACCGAAGAAAGTTACTTGAGAGCCTTCCCTGAAGAGAGGAAGTGTCGAGCTTTTCTAGAGTTCTGCGGAGAGGGCGATGTTGAGGCGATAGTTGACCTCCTCAACGACGACGATGGAGAGGACGATGAGGATATTTCCGGCCAAGGTGCAGGACACAGCATAGATGTTTTGAGATATCAAGATCAGATCGGATCAAATGGTTCAGGCCTGCACATTGCGATTCAGAACCAGAGAGTGGAAGTGGCATGGCTTCTTCTGCTTCTGGCTTCTACCCTGGAGATGAACCAGATTCCAGCAGCGGTTCTCCAGGCCGCACAGAGTTTTGGGATTCAGAGAGAGAATCAGAGCGGAACAATCGATATACGCTCACTGAAAGACACTCAGGGCGCGACAGCCGAGCAGCGAGCGGCTGCCATTGGAGGATTGTGGATTGAATGGCTTCAGTCAGGCCGGCTGAAACCGCCGGCGAATTGAAAGTACCACACATCATATGAACAATGACTTCCTGGGAGCTCCAGCACAGCATAGTCTTAGAATATGAACCTAGAATTTGTCTGTTCCCATTCAAATTGCCAGAGCGTCATCGCTTTCGCTCCGCCAAGCATCTAAAGCTAGAATGGAGCTTGATATCCGCAATCCGAGTGAAGTCTGACGCAATTGATGCCATACGTAAGACGCAAAGAAGAATGCGGTCTTGTCTTGCCCTAACACCTCAGTCCCGACCGCAAGAGCAATATTCCCCTCACTGCTTCACATACTTAGTATGCGAACCCGTAGCAACAACACTACCAGCACCATCCTCCCCAATCTTCCGAATCTCAACAGACGTAAAAGCCAAAGTCCCTCCCACCTTGTTGGCCCGACCTTCGATCTCAAGCATGTCGCCTTCCTTGGCGGTCGAGATGAACGTAGTATGAATGTCCGTCGAGACGCCCGTTTTCTCACGGCCATCAGTCGCGATTGACAGACCTCCGGCCCAGTCTGTCAGGCACGCGGACACGGTTCCATGCAAGGTGCCCTTGGAATTGAGATGGCACGGTTTTACCTTGAGCCTCGCAGTGAACACGCCTCTGGATGCGGAGACGAGCGAAATGTCAGAGAGGAGGAATTCGTAGAGGGGGCTGTTCCTCCGCATGTTGGCCCAGTACGTTTGGAGGTGTAGAAGTTCGGGGCGTATTGGCTCTGCTGAGCTGGCCATTGTTGTGGATTGCTCGGGCTATCAGTCCTATCATGATTTGACTGAAAGTGAAACAAGAGCAGGTAGATGTACAAGTTTTAGCATTCCGTTTCAACCTAATTGGCTTGGGTGCAATGATTGTGACTACACCGTCAGGACGGGATTCAACCCGCTATTCCGACGCAAGGCTAGCGGTACTGGCTGCAGCTACCTACCTTACCATACTTACCTTACATGCGATGTGCTGGCGGATGCCTGTTTCTTTCCTTGTTCCTTCTTTCATCGCACATGCCTAAGATACAATTGTTGAATGCAATTTTGACGAGGTAGTATCATGGCCTGCGTAGCAACTTGGTTCTGATGATGATCAGCAGAGCACTCACTGCATCTGAGGCTTCAGCCTGATCTGTGACGAGGCTACCATTTGCTTGCAGATTCTTTGCCACCATTTACCCATTCATCCCCTATTCTAATCGCCTTTCTCTTTTAAATCTTCAGTCATCTCCGTATACTACTCATAGTGCGCCACTCTGGTATGTAAGAAACTTGATTGATATCTACCTCTACACAAACGCCCCGGTCGAAACATCCCTCGTCTCCAGGGGTCGCTTCTATTTCCCCCCACTTCTTCATTCGCTTTCGGCTGTGCACCTTTCGACTAAAAGATGGAATCGCCGATACAAACATCGGACGCCTGGATCAGAGCTCGAGATCGATATGTCGAAGACCTCAATGACGAAGAACAGCGAGCGTACTTTGCAGCGACACCAGATTCCCTATTAGGCGATGCTAGTACCGCAGAAAAATCTCATGGCATGAATAGTAATACCCGTAAGGCGATGGAGAAACTCCAACCCTTTGTTGCCGCCATCGTACAGTATGGCGAGGCGGTCGATGTTTATTCTAGCACATACTCTCTCGCTCTCGGTCCGATCTGGGGCAGCATTAAGGTCTTACTTCATGTAGGTACCCGGAGTTCTGTTGAGGTCTACTGTACTAATCATAATCTTGGATAGATCGCACGTGAGTTTGGCAAGTACTTTGACAAGCTTATTGACATGTTTGCAAGAATCGGCGATGTCCTGCCACGCTTCAGAACTTATGAGAGACTATTCTCGAACCATGAGCCTCTCATCCAAGCGCTCTCAATGGCTTATCTGGATATCATCACCTTTTGCACTGATGCCAAGGACGTGTTCAGGCGCGGACAGCGGTCATCTAGTAAGCCACCCATTGAAAATGTCGGTGGAAGTTTTGGCCCCGTTGACACAAGTTTCTAAAGCCACGTTGACAATATCCTTTATAAATCAGCATTGAAAGCGGTTTACAAGAATTACGTCTGTGTATGGACGTTGCTGATTGGAGAAAATTTAGAAACAACCTTGAAGATGACGTTCAAGCTATTGTGGAAACCTTTCGACCTGCAATTTGGGCGGCAACTAAGTGGCTTTCGCCAACATCAGAAAAATGTCGAGAAAGAAGCTGGGTTGGCCCATATGGTTGAATCTGCAGATGCTAGGGCAGTGGTACTTGCCGACCAAAAACAACTTGAGAAACGACGGCGAGGTCCGTGCCAGAATCTCTGTTCTCAAGGCATGGAACGCTGACCTTTATTAGAGGACCACCGGCTACGGATCATCACAATGCTCCACGCTGTCGACTATGAAGCTAAACATAGAAGGCTCCACAATCTGCGTCATGCTGGGACGGGTGATTGGCTCTTCCGGCAAGAAAAATATGTTGAATGGGAAGGAGACGGCGGCTCCGCTTTCCTCTCCTGCCGGGGTATACGTAAGCACCATCCAGGAGTCCAGGTAGGGAGCAAGACTAACCTTCTTGTAAGCCGGCTGCGGAAAAAGTATCCTCACGTGCGACATCTTGTCAACAGTATCTCCGATACGTACTAATAGATAAGGGTAGATCCAAGCTTGTTGACCGTTTGATTCGCCCTGCTTCCACTCCTGCGGCTTCAGGCTTGGATGTCGTTTATTATTATTGTGATTATGCAGACCAGAGCACTCTTCAGCTTGATCGTATTTTGGGAAGCCTCCTGAAGCAGCTGTTCCTGTGTCATGAAATCTCAGAGCATTGTGAGACGAAACTCCTCCAAATCTACGCCGGCGGAACCCGAGCACCCGCAGAGAATGCCCTGGCTGCGATCTTTTGCTCCATTGTCGCTTTGCATCCTGGGCTTTACATAGTCGTTGATGGACTTGATGAATGCGAGAAACCAGTTTGGCAGGCAATGTTGAAGATTCTCAAGCATTTAGAAGACATCCAACAGTCCAGTTACAAGATCTTCATAACCTGTGTAGAAGAAGGTTCTGTCTCACATCATCTCGCTAAGTTTGCGTACCTTCAGCTCTCACCAGAAGCAACAATCGAGGACATCGAGGTCTTTGTGAAGTCGTCAGTCAGATCGAAGATCGAAGACGGGGAGTTGAGGATTCGCAATTCCAGACTAGAACAGGAGATCGTCTCCGAGCTAGTCTTAAAAGCAAATGGAATGTAAGTCGCTGGTTCTATTTGTTAGGGTTAAAGCTGAATTGCTAGGTTCCTCTGGGTCTTCTTCCAGCTACAAGATCTTTGCGAATCGTCCTCTGACGCCATGATTCGAGAGACATTGAAGAATCTACCCGAAGGACTTGGCGTTACTTATAAGAGGATTCTGACGAAGATTAGCAGAATCTCTTCAAGGGCTCAATTGGCTCAGAAAGTCTTCAAATGGGCCACGATCGCGAAACGTCCCCTTCATATTGAAGAACTCAAAGAAGCCGTTGCCATTGAACCAGATGATAAAGCTTGGGATGAAGACAAGTTTCCACATGCAGATCTCATGTTCGAGTCTTGCAGGGGACTGGTCATCAAGGATCCAGAGGACGAGACTGTGTATTTCGCACATCATACTATCCGACAATACCTTACTGGCGGACTCACAACCAAAGTAGATCCCCTGTTTGAGGTTTCTGTTACAGAAGCAGACCACCTCGCTGGACAGGTCTGTATTGCGTATTTGTCCTTCTCGGACTTCGAGACCCAGATTGCCTCAAACATACCGTTGGCTACACTAGAGAATAAGGGTGTGCTGGCATCTGGCGGGCCTTTGTGGATCCCCAGCATGCTGGGTATCAGAAAGTCCATGTTCGATATACCTTACAGACTGCTTCGGGGAGATCCAGCCGTGCGACCATTAGATTCTAATCATTGGAAGCATTTGATACCAAAGCCCAAATCACGATATAGTCCCTCTACAGATCTCAAGGACAAGTATCGATTACTTTGCTACGCCATAGAATATTGGGAGCCACACACGAGATCGTACAAACTATCGGGGGAGCCCATCATCGCCCGTCGTCTTGAGAACTTAGCTATGGATAAGACCCTAGCTTTCGACTTCCGGCCATGGGGCTCTAACCAACACTTTGGCCCATATGGCTGTGTTGGATGTCCAAGTCCCAATCCCGAAAGTCTGGTTGCTAAAGATCTTCCTTATATGTCCATGATTCACTACGCAGCTGAAGTGGGTAATCTCGCACTCTTCACATCCAGATTCTCCACCAAAAATCATCTCCCGGACTATATCCATCATGAGAGATACAATCAAGAGACCTTGCTGATTGCTTGTCGCCACAACAAAGCCAAAATAGTCGAGTATCTCTGGGCGCACACCCACTATCTCTATGACATTTCCGACGGAAGAGCTGTTAACGTTGCTGCTGCTGCAGGCCAAGTAGATGTTCTACAATATTTGATTGGCCTTGGTCAGTACCCGGTCAAGCAAAATGGTGACATTCCGCTACTCTTAGCAGCCAGGAACGGACATGATGCTGCTGTTGAGGCGCTCTTTGATGCAGGAGCCGATCTCAACGACTATGATGAGCAGACAAGGCGGAATATCATTGAATCAGCGGCGATGAACGGCCACGATCATATTTTATGGATTTTGAATCGCAGAGGAGCTCAACCCTTGTTAGCAGAGACGACCGAAACGACCGCACTTCATCTTGCTGCAACACACGGTCATGCTGCAGCAACTCGAGCATTACTTGAACTCGGTGCTCCAGTTGGCATGGTGAACTCGAGCGAGCTAACTGCACTACACTTAGCAGCAGAGGCAGGGCATAATACTGTCGTTGAAGTTCTGCTTGAGTACGGTGCTGACCCCACATCCAGTCCGTCTAGAATTGAATACATTGACGACAATCGCGATGGAACTCCATACCACTTAGCCGCCAAGGGCGGTCACGTTAATGTTCTTGAATCCTTCAACAAAATATATAAAATTGCTGAAACGCCACGAAATAGTGCAGGCAGAACCCTTCTTCACTCAGCAGCAGCTAGAAATCAAGGCGAGGCGATGCGCTGGCTGGTGAAGAATGGAGCTGATGTCAATGCAGCTGATGTCAATGGCCGAACACCTCTTTTGTTCGCTGCCGGATTAGGAAACGAGACCGCAGTGCGTGTATTGCTAGAACTGGGGGGATGTATCGACTACGAGGCAATGGTTGATAACATATTCGTATATGTTGCTGCGAACATTAGAAACATACCCATCTTACGAATGCTCCTTCAACAGATTAGAGAAGATCAACAAGCTCCCTATGCGATAAAGCGCCGAGTGCTCGATCGGTATCTAGCTCAAGCTCGTAGCAGAGGGAGCTTAACAGCGGCAGAAATGCTCGAGCAGGAGTTGGGTTTGTATGAGACTGCAGTCTGATAGTCTTCTAGATCGTAGTTCTAAAGAATGAGATAGCAACGAATGTTCCAGCTCTCAAGGACTTCGTTCAGGACAACTTGCAGTTCCTCTCAACACAGGATCGAGATCGCCACGCCACTTCACAAGTAGTGTCCGCACTCTCTCCGACCAACGACCATGGAAGACGCCATCCCAGTACCTTCTCCCTCATTCTCGCACCTGCTACCTGCTCCGTCCCAACGGCCTCAATCGCCGATTTCCATCATCTGCCTTACACCTCGCGGTACACGCTTGCGCAGTCTCTCGACCCTTGTTGCTCCACATTCCATCCACATCCTATACCGGCCGAATGCTCACTGGGCCCCTTGGAGATGTCCAACCGTGGAGCCACGTATTATATCCAGTAGTAACCTATATATGGTTTGTTTAGGATAACGCCGTACTGGCCCCGTGGTGCATTTCACATATAGAATCCAGATTCCCTGTATTTATTTACATTTATATCAGAAAGCAGGCAATGAATGAATAGGTTTTCAGACATCATTTTTCTATCAAGAGCAATCGACTTCTCCGCGGCGGTAATGAAGGAGGTGCGTCATCTGGGAGGGCAAAAGGTAGGGAGACCATCCCACCACGTGCGCAAGTCTTGCGCATCTTGCATTCCCTAGCGTAGCCTCTGCTCTTTGCCATAGCCATCCTTTCAGCGGCGCTTCTGTTGGCGCAAGTTCTAGAGCAGCCACGTAAATTACACTCTCCTCGTCTGTCAATCACGTCGGCTCCGCACCCTTCGACGCCGACGCGACCTGCTCCTTAGTCATACCCATATCTAACGCGATACGTTCGTGAGCGTACGGTACATAGGGTAAATCGTGAACGGCGGTGACGGCCAAGATTATTAGTTCGCGCTCGGTGTGCGAAGAATCCTTCCGGGTCACGATGGCGTTTCCCAAAACCGAGAATGGCTGGACGAGGTCGGGAGTGTAGCTGTTATGTCTCACTTCTCAGTACTCATCACCTCCTTATTCCATGGAACTATATTCGCTTATGCCTGTTTATTTAACAGAATGATTCTTACGCGAATAGGGCAAATGGGCCGATCGGTA
Organism: Platismatia glauca; assembly: GCA_963556305.1. Classification (NCBI taxonomy): domain Eukaryota; kingdom Fungi; phylum Ascomycota; class Lecanoromycetes; order Lecanorales; family Parmeliaceae; genus Platismatia; species Platismatia glauca. Next base: position 273,173 of record OY745770.1, read on the forward strand.
CCCCTTCCTTGTCCTTGTACTCGAATTTGCCGCTGTGGTCCCCCGAATATCTGACGCATTCGGCCTCGAGCTCATCGAGAGGTGAGTTGGCATCGCCAAATAGACGGGGAGGCAAGCAATGAGGCATAACGACAGCAGTTGATTGCTAAGTGATAGACTGGGCTAATACAACCCCTTCTTTTCCACTGCGGTCTCCTATTCTAGAAGTCCACAAGATCTGGAGATACATGGCATCAATGTGCTCTATAAAATTTTGCAAATCATCGTTCCCTCGAAGGGCAACATCCAAACTCTCCCTTGGAAGTAATTTTGATTCTTGGATGAATCGTCACAATCTAGAAAATTTCTTACTGCAGCAATAGCATTACTTATCGTCATCTACTCGACTTATACATACAGGTTTCCAGACAGTGTGATCGGGTACGACAGCCTTTTTCCCCTTGTCAAGCACGACATAGTCTTCCATCTGCAGCGACTTTCCAAGCATCACTCCCCACAGCCGTGGTAGCATAGAAGAGATCATGAGGATCATACTTACTTTTTATTTGTCTCAAGTGATCATAGTTTGAGCCGTAAAAATCTTGCTTCCACGTCTGGAGGTGAAAGTCGCCCTCATTCAAGTAGGTACCTGAGCCAGGCGTGATGCGCTCGAGCTGGGGTACAATTTCATTGGTAAGGCGGTCTTCAACGGCGACCATGGATGCGAACGGCTCCGTGAAGTTCCACGTCGACGCGATCAGTACGTCAATAAGAGTATCTCGCCAGGCGGGGAGCACCGCGTTTGAAGCGGGAATGTTGCCGACGCGGGAGTGCGCAACATCGAGGGCCGCAATCGCGAGGTAGAAGGTGCCATCTTGTACCATATTGCGCATTGCGGCGGTGAGGATTTGGTTCTTTTGCTGCACCACGAAACGGGGCACCAAGCGACCGCCGGTGACCTGAGCGACGGGAAAGGCGCCATCCGGAAGGGGTCCGAAGTAAGTGGATATGTGTTCGAGAAAAGTGGGAAAGTAGGTAACGTTGAGTGAATACCCAATCCGACGTTTATCCAGCTCTGTTATGAATGGCTTTAGCAGCGAGGTCACTTGATCTTTAGTGCTATTAGGAGAAGTCAACGAGAGCAGTGAGAAGTCGGTTGATGTGATCTCGTAGCCTAGCGTTGCGCCAGTATCGACTAACGCAGGGAGACCAGCATGCCAGATGCCAATAAGATCCCAGTAGATATCCATAGATGTGTTGAACGCGGAGAATGTAAGGGCTGCTCCGCCAATGCCATTATCAGGGTGCGCTTTTGTCGTTAAAGATAATACCACAGCGTACGTTCCTCCTCCCCCGCCGCTAAGAGCCCAATAGAGGTCGGAATTTCGAGTTGACGAAGCTGTCAGATGCTGACCGTTAGCCGTTACGACTTCCCACTCTAATGCATTGTCCGCGGCCATGCCATACTCCGAGCTAAGAGTGGAATGGCCACCACCCTGCGTATAACCACCCACTAGGCCGATAGTGGTGCATTGTCCTCCAACGATACGAACAGAATTTCTATCGGCGAATTCGTAGGCCTCGAAGGCCTGTACACCAGCGCCCATTTTTATAGCCGGTCCTTCATAGTCCGAGTCTTTATAATACATCAGATCGAGTGACTTGATATTGTGGGTCCATAAGCCGAGCGCTCCTTTTCCCGTTGACTTTCCGAGATAGATGCAACGAGAAGGTCAACGCGGGAGTCTCATCGGGATATATCCAGAGTTGGGAGAAAAGGTAACAGAATGGGATGGGTTCGAGAAAGGTGATACGTACTCATGTCCTGTGTTCTTAATGACTAAACGGATGTTTTTCTCTTGGGCAAATCTCAGCCCTGCGGCAGCGTCTGATGGACCCGAAACGTTTATGGAGTACTCCACGTAATTTCCGATTAGGCATGGTCGGGCTTCTGACGTGAATGGATCACAGCTTTGATTGAGAAGAAGCGGGCTCATGATAGACGATGACGAAGTGAAGCTTAATACAGCGACTCGCTTTAGCGGACGTTTCTCTCATGATGTCAATATTTGATGAAGATGAAGACTGACTGTATACGCGGATCCTCCCAGTCTTTCCGTAAAGTGGAGCACTCTGCCGTATTATACGTAGGGTCATGGCATGGTGAACCCAAAGGCGTTGTGGCGATGAGCCTACCTCCAAAAGTCTTATTCAAGTTGTCCCAGTCTTGTTGGCTTGGCCAGCACGAGTCGCCTGGAAGACAGCGACAGCTTGTGTATACTCGGTCTGCAATCACACCTCCCTGTACCTGATATGCTATAGATAATCCACCGATGGTTGATATCATGAGTTTGACTAGAAGAGACATGGCGATTGAAAATATCTGATAGTTGATAAACAGAGAGAGGAAGGCACACTTGCTCGTGATAAGCAGAAACTTTCGTGTGACACGACGTAATATGCTTTTTCCGTTGCCACATAGTTCATCTCGCTTTGTTTTTAACAACAAAAGACAAGGGGACCGATTAGTTTCATGGTACTTTGACGAGTTACGGCAAGCCGTACTCGTACTGTAGGCATTGTACCAGCTGAAATACAGTCTCGGTGATCTCCGCCAATTCCCCGTCCTATGCGGATTCCTTGTGAATCATCTGTGCCGTAGAAGGCTCCCAAGTCTGTAGGGAAGGGGGCTGTGTATGCGTCGACCATCCATGGATATGCACTCTTCTCTTGAGAAGCCCAACAAGAGTCTCCCGAAAGACTGGTGTGGATGGCCAAATGTGGCGGGAACGTCCTCGGTGACAGGACTCTAATGCCGGCAACCCCGGCTTCATCGGCCTTCGAAGCAATAGACTAATGGATCTAACAATAAGTCTGCGAAGCCAAAGATACACATTCACGTTCGGTGTTACACACCATATGTTGACGTGGATGACTGATGCATGTCCCCCAAGACCTAGCTTAGATGCAGTCAGCATTACCGAACAAGAACAATGAGGAACACGCACGGGGATGAATCAAACTTGAAAACATGCATCCGGGTGCTTTGACCATGCAAGCAGGAGGCACGCGCAACCCCGTATCTCAACCCCGTATCTCAGTACCTAGCGATCCCAGCCTCCCATTTCCCCCAAGGTTGGCCTTCCACCAAGTGCCATCGCATCACCCGACCACAGTATTCGGCCCAAACCCTTTTGCTGCCGGCTTTGTGCAGGATGGGCTGACGTATCACTGCTGATCTTGCTAGATTTCACTTGGCAATATAGACACCGTACTCCTGCATGGTGCGTTGCATTGCAGTGTATCGAAACATTTCCAAAATTGGAAGCAGGATGCGTCCAAAGACAAGGCAAGGCATTTCTTAACTCCGCCTACCTCGGTATATTCTCATGTCACCAACTGCTCTGTTTGTTCGCGTCCGCCGAACATCTGTCAGTATGGCCCGTTCGGCATAAGATCCAAAACCTACAAGCAGAGCCTTATCGATTCTGATCTTTCTCTCTAAACTAAAAGTTGCTACATTGAGTGCATGATTCTCAATTCTGATACGATTCGTACGGAAGGGCGACTTTTCACGCCACACGATCAGCAGCACTTCTAATTACCATATTTCACGGCTTAAAAAGTCACATGTTTTACGTATGTACTTTTGGACGTGGTAAAAGCGCAAATGTGAACCCTCCAAAAGTGAAGGCATCATTGAACTCTGAGATCCGTACTCGTAGTAGATATTCTAGAAGCCACCTTACATGCCTTGACTCGGTCTTGTAAATGAACGTACCATTTGATGGTGTCTTTGACTTGATTGGCGTAAGGCTGGAAAGGGTGTCCTAGCAGATCGCGCTCTGCAGATGTTGAGTCAAACTTGCTCTTGATAGTGTCTAGACACAAGACTGTTAGTCTTTCCAACCTTATTCTTCAGTTCTGACTTGCCTACCAAGCTTTCCAGTAAAAGGTATCTTCTTATCGGCCACCTCCTGTGGAAGCTCCTTGCGTACGATATCGGCCGCATCCATATATACTGGTCCAGTTGGCGAGTCGCTACAAAGAAGGAAGTTCCGATACTTGCCAGGAACTTTACCGGTATCAAGAGCGTTAACATGACTTTCGACCACGTCGTCAAGATGGACTGTCTCTGAAAGTAAAGGTGGGTCTTCATCCATGGGAACCCCGAAGAACGGGGCCAGATTCAAATCTGAAAATAGCCAACTTAGGATCATGTTAGATCCTTTGAACGCTTCTTGCTTGCTCCTCGCAAGTTCCTCGGGCCCTAAGATCCACCCGGGCATGAGATTGACGATACTGAATTGGACGGTTCTGGACTTGTTGACATATTCATGGACCAGGTTCGTTGCCGCGATCTTGCTGTTGATATACCTATGGAATCCGGGCGTGCTATCCGATACTGGAGGTTGTGTGGGCACTTGTGTGTCGGCCGTCAACGTCGGCACTTCATCGCCTCTGCCAGATAGAATGGCCTGATTGGCAGGATGCTTGAGAAACAAGCGCTCAAATGGTCGAACGCTTGACGTCGATGCTGTGAATACGATACGTTTGACGGAGGGCGTTGCTTCGGCCGCTTCAAGGATAGCCTTGTTCCCAGCAATTGCCTGGGATACAAGATCCCCTGGAGACGTGGCGAGTGGAGATGCCACGTGAATGATATACGAGCAACCTTTGACTGATTCGAGGTATGCACCTGGCTGTGTATTGTCTGGAACAGTAGAGAATGTCAAAGCTCCACTGGTTATATAAGTCTGGATCGAGGGGCCTCTTGAGATTGTATCAACGGCGTCTTGACGACGAACTGCTGCCCGGACGTGATACTAGATTTCTCAGTAAATCAGCAAGTCGGAATCCCAGAGGCGAGCAAAGATATAGACAGTAACTAGGATATCCTGCAAGGACAAAGATACACGTACACCGGCCTTGAGTGTGCCAGCAAGAACAGCATAGCCGACGAATCCGTTGCCACCAATAATCAGGACTGCTGGAGGAGACGACATGATAGATTTGACATGAAGCTCCACTTCGCGTTTTCGCTAGGTAGTGAACAAAGTACGCTGCTATCAAAGAAGTGAACAGAGCGCTGGAAATTGTGTTGGAAGATATTAGAATTCATATTACGCTAAGGGTTGTCTGCAGCTGAACTCTGATGCAACGTCACTGGGTGTGACTACAACAATACATGCATAATGATGCCACGTCATTGCTGCGTAAGAAGAATACTGCGGATACTACGGAGTACGAAATAAGGTAACGAAAGCCGGTGAGATATTAAAGAGTCCTCGGGTGGATGAAACTAGGTAGCGGGCTCGCTGGGCAACGCTAAGGCACAGTGATGTAAGGTACTTTACCTTTCAAAAAACCGCTACTCGTTACCGTCATGTTATTTTACAATACCGACCGAGCGCGTAACGCAGAAGCTACATGTTTCCCCACATAGCCCGGCTATTTTGTTGTCCGATGCTACAAGAGTCTCATCAACTACAAGAATCGAGCAATTATGGCCTCGCAATCATCAGCAGAGGCGACACTGTTCATCTTAGATTTTGGCACCGCTCGGGACGCGAATGATCCTCTCCATCGGGGTCGCCTCATCCGTGCATCATCGGATGGGACTTTTTTCAAGCCCTTGATCAAAAATCTGTACCTCCCGGATTCTATCGATATACTGGAAAATGAAGGTCGCTTGTACTGGACCTGCATGGGCATCCCCGGTGTGCAAGACGGCTCGGTAAACTCATGTCTGTTAGATGGGTCAGATTCGAAACAAATCACACCCACCGGGTTCTTGAACACGCCCAAGCAACTTGTGCTTGATCCTGGAAATCGCAAAATTTATCTATGTGACAGGGAGGGTCTGAGGATCTTGTGATGTGGACTAGATGGATCGCACGCAGAGGTCCTCGTAGAAACGGGTGATCCGAGCGTAAAGGAACAGAAAATGGATCAGCTGCGATGGTGTGTCGGTCTCGCTATACACTGGGAAGAGCGGAAGATGTATTAGACCCAGAAGGGTACGTACATAGACCCCCAAACTTCTAGTTGAGCTTCGGCAGCCTGGGAAAACTGCGATCTGCCCGTGGGCTCATACCTGACAGGCCTCAATCGCGGAAACAGAGGTCGCATATGTCGTGCAAACATTGACGTCCCAGATGGTAGTACCCCTAGCAAAGAGGAAGAAAGTGGCCGGTAGAACCTCGTACCGAGTAGACGCTAATCAAGTTGACGCTAATCAAGTTGGGTCAGCGTGGTCATTTGTCAGGTCATATGCCTTGTCACCCTATGACAGTCAGCTGACTGTCATAGGGCTCAAATGACTGTCGTTACACATCCCTAAACGTACCAGAACCCTTGGAACGAACTTTCACTCCTCTCACCGACCTATTTCAATCAAAGCGCTTAGCAAACTCTCGATCTCTGTAAGCTGAGTATCCGATAACTCTAGGACACTCATCATGTCCTGGAGAACTGTTAGTGAGGGTCGCATCGAACGGCCACTCGGCGAGACTGAGAAGCTTCTCTGGCTGATAGGAGCTTCCGCAACTGGTGTTGGAAAAGACGAATGGCACCTCTTCGTGTCGGCGAAGCTTCGGTCTGATACTGAACAGTCTCTCAGTGACGAAACAGTAGCTGCATTGAGAGAAGCTTGGAGAAGTCTTCGCTTTGATCACCCAACTGCAGTTGACTCTATATGCGCAGACATTTTCTCGCGGGAGGAATAGTGGGCGCGAAAGCAATATAGCGTGGCATGGACTGACTTGACCACACGACAAAGTGGGAAGCAGGTAAAACGAAGGGTAAATAGTATTAGAGCCTAGGTGGTCGAGGAAGAGAGATCGAGAAAAGACTCGGGCGGGAGATAATACATCCCACACTTCCGTTTTCAAGATCACGCATAAACCATTCCGCAGAGTGCAATATGTCTCTACGGCCGCGTCGTACCCTGCTGTTGGAACTCTGCCTCCCTCCATGCCTCCCTGCCACCCTCCCTCCTCAACTGGAAGATCCCATCTTCCAGACGAGCAGAAAGAGCCTCGAATGTGCCCCAAGTACACGTACCATGCATGATCCCATTAGATTCCTACGATAATCCGTTCCCGTGCTTCGAACCCGATATTTTGGAGCAGACTGCAGACGTCTCGTGGCGGTCTTGGATCGGGAGACTGACTTAGATGAGCGAAAACGAATCCACACCATCCTCCGCAATGCGCCGCCAAACAGCACCCGTCATGACTCCCACATGCCCGACTTCCGCAAAGCCAATCAAACAGTTTCCTTCGTCTTGGTTCGGCCGTAGGATCGCAGGAAAGGATACACCTTCGATCAAGGCAAGGTAGTCACCCACCTGGGTTCCAGCGGGAAGGTTGCCATATGTTCCTTTGAAGGCTTCCCCAAATATTCGAGCAAAGATTCGCCTCTTCTTGGCAAGATTGTTGCACATGTTGATATGATAGGACAGCAATCTAGGATTGCTGCGAAGCTTTGCTAGTAGGTCTGTCGCGGGTCTGCCAAGAAATCCTACAATCAGTAAAATCCATCGTAAGGATTGCACATATAGCTTAATACGAGGCCTGAGAGAGAAATCATTGGACTTGTCGTAGAACATGTATAGCAACGGGTGGAGTTCTTGGCGTGATCTCATTCGAAGCGGACTCCAGGTATAAATCTGTGCAACGAAATCCTGGAGAATGACAACGTTGTGGATGTGCTTTGCTATGTCAGACTCATCAAGTACGTCCCCAGTGACCAGGAACTCCTGACTGATCCACATGACTCGACCAGCTACTTTGCCATATAAAACCAGTTCTCTATCGTCTCGAATCGACCAGCGATTTGAGAACGGCCCAGAACATGCAGGGTATTTGTAAAAGAGCATGGGGAGTAATTGAGTCTGATGTGCAATCTCGTCGTCTTGCGACAGACCTAGGTATCTGTCATTAAACCAAGAGTATTCGTCGGTGCGACTCCAATCAGGAATCCATGAGGGTCATTGTGAAACCCCTGGCGACGAGATACATAGAAGGAGGTTCAACGTCCTCGTCTTACGAAGTAGAGACAGGAAAAGGTACTTGTAGATTGTGTGAAGTTGTTGTAGCTGTTCCCGAGCGGCAGGCTGTATCCCGAGGCGGTCTAGGATTGCTTGAACCCCATGATATATATCCCGTGGCTCTGTACACTTGCGTCTTCGCAATTGCTGGATGACGGCGCTGATCGGGCCTTGCATTTTGATGTCCGTCTTGAGATATCGTTTGGGGAAGGTTGAGTGGCAGATATACCCGACAAGCAAGAAGAGAATCCAATATAGAAGGCACATGCATAATACCCATAACGTCCCTATAGGAAATTGTCTTGGAGGATCTCTTGTAATGATACCGAATACGATAGACCAAGCGTCCCCAATTAGCCCAACGTGGATAGACATTATATAAATCAAACTTAAGTAGAGCGAGAAAAACCCTGGCCAGGAAGATAAACGCTCACAATCTCTATCTTTGTATATTTGCAAGTTAGATGGAGCAGACGGTTCGTAAATACGATCAGTGCTAGTCTCGGTGCTATCTCTGGAATGAATCGACATCCAGGTCCACATAAGGAGGGCCCATTGTGAGATAGACTTATTCGACACGCGACTGTTCCCGTGAATAAAGGCAATGGCATGAGTCAAATTCCGCCAAAGTAGCCTTTGTGAACCACAGCGAATCCACGGGTTACCATTAAGAACTACCTCTTGGAAGGTCCACATGCGCGTTATCCATGGACGGCTTAGAAGGTCAATTACCGTGTAATCGGATAGAAGTTGATCTGGGAGTCTCAGGCTGTCACGAGTGCTCCGGTGAAGGTGCCCTAAATTTCAAGCGTTAGTCGATTTTAGGTTCATTGTGGTACCCTCATTGTGGATGACACCATTAGAACTTACTAGGAGAAAGCAGATGGTAATGGAACAGTTCGCGATATCGTGTAACTATCACCCGTAGGCCAGCATGGAGGTAAGCTATGCCCGGTACTTTATAACCATGTTCATTTTCCGCAATCAGGAAATCTTGATACCCGGCAATCCTAAGATATGACATGGCCTTATCAGTCTTCCAATTACCTCTCCCTAGCCAAATACACACGGACGTTGCTCGCGAATAAATGTTGCCCATCAGCCCAATTTGGTCCATCTTCTCATCTTCGTCGGCCTGATTGATACATATTGAATCAATCCATAGGGTAATAGAGCCATCCGATTGTCGACCTGGGTCTTCTTTCCCAGGGTCATGCTGAAGATGGTAAAGTGCGTCCCAACAGTTTTCCGTGACCTTGAAAGAAATGGAGTTGCAGGAGATTGTGTGCGGCACGGGCGCAAATGAACCCCATACATAGGAGAGCGCTACAAATCCAGGTTGCTGATCCAAGTCTGCGAGAATCAGGCTACAGCTGATGGGTGAATCGCCGTTTGCTGGTGCTAGCTTGAGAAGCCGGACTGCTTTCGAGTCTTTTGGTAGCGGTATCGACTGATACAAACTGCTGGTTGCCAAATCGCAGTCCTCTGCGAATGACTGCTTTGGTAAATTGTTCATGAGCTCACAAGACAGAGTCGATGCCTGAGCGTACACAAGGCTGCTCATTTCGAAATGACAAGATTGACTAAAATCGCGCTCTAGATCACATTTCAAGTGAGGTTCAGTTATTCATGTTTGGTCGATATCTTTCAGTCGACAATTCCATGTAATGTGTGAGTCGAAGAGGGGCTAAAGATTCATGTTAGATGGGGGGCATGGAACTTTTATGCTGACAGCAGTCCCCCGTGAGACTGAAAAAGCCTCCCACACGTAGTCTATAGGCTAGACTCTAGTCTTGACCAAATGTTGATGGACCTCGCACTAGAGTCTTGGTGGGATCTTAAGCCAGCCAAAGTCGGAAGGTGCTGCTGCGAGGTTGAAGGGCTATTCCGGATGTAGATTAGCTGGGGGAAGGGCGAATCCGGCTGCAGTAGATCCAAAGAAAACATAGGAGCTCTAAATCTACCGCCTTGAGCTGAGACTTGCTGGCTGCTTGGAGAGCTGCATGAGAGCTGCTACAGCAGTATAATGAACAATCTATTAGGCTATAACGCCAACAAGTCCACGGGTAGTCGTGAGGCTGAGGTTGTATTAATTTCCATAGTGACAAGAAGTACTTCGTACTATTTGATGCCTTTCGTTCGTCACCCCGACTATCTTAATCTCTGTAGTTCTTTTAACTTCTCCTACAAGTCGAGATACCCATATTCCTATTTTATCGCCTAAGCCTCTGCAGGCGCGATCTGCTACTTCGTATATAGTCCGTTCGTCAGATTTGAGGCGCAGTTGTACTTTGGTCTGCTTGTTCGCTGCACATTGTACTGTTGAGAGCTTTAACAATCAGCCACTGAATCATTAGGAATGCTGTGACTTATAATAGGCTACTTGATGCTGGGGGATGGCGAATAGAAAGGAGACGCCGCTCCTGTTGCCTGATTTCTTTTCCCCGAGCCATGGCAGACTGCGCAGACAAAAATCCCATGACTGCCGGTACCTCGACACAGCTGACATAACACCGATATACCACTGCAAGTCTGACGGCTTAAAATGCGGACAATCTTAATCGATCTGTCGAGGTCTCAGACCACCGACCGAGGTCCCAACCTCTCGCCTTGACTTAGATTTAGAGCTTTTCACGTATGCATTCCTCGTTGACATTTTTCCTCTGTTCCAGAGGCCTCGTCTCGGATCGAGGTTTGATACAACTTTTAGCTTGGACGTGACTCGTGCGAGCTAATTAGCCCATAGGGCTGCCAAGTAAGGTAAGGTAGTAGGAAAACTCAACCTAACTCTGCGATCTATGCGGCTCTACGGTATGAAGTGATATTCGAGAGAGTACCAGGAGGTCTTATTACTTGTGAATCTGTACACGCCCCCAGTATCGATACAGGCCAGATGATTCACCCAATTGTTCCTAACCTTGCGGACATGAGTCTATCACAACCGTGCAGTCCCCAAAGTCGTATCTTCTTCCCAAGCAGGCTGTGTCGAGGTGGCAGGCTCTTCAAGCCCGATCCCCAAAACCCTCATCATTGACAGTATGCAAAGCGGTAACGCCTACTGCCCCGACCATGCTTCTGAAAAGCTCAGTGCGCCCGAGTATCAGTAGCAGCCTGGTACCGCCAGTGGTGCCTACAATGATCAACTTCCTGATCCATGTAGTTTTTTGGTGTAGTGTGCTGACTTCTGAGGTGTTCTCTGAAATCGTCTTCCTCGTAACAGTCGAAGTCACAGTCTTCAACTCTACACTGATACCGGACCGCTGTGGCGTATCGCTCCCACTTTGGAGTATTCATCCGCTTTCTTCTGCAATCAACAAGTGCCTTAGCGCAATTACTCAAATCGTTCATTGTTTTCTTGTCACAAGCCCAATGTGCGAAGGCATTCCGGATTGTGGTGATTGTCGTTGATCCAGCGTCTTTGCTAAATAAGTTCTGCTTTGGCTCCCACCGGTCAAGCTCGATATCCAGCCCGTCCGGATGATTGAGTCGATAATACGGGGATTCTTGCTCTTGTAGCATCTCATCATGGACTGCCTCGGGATCCGACAACTCATGAGCCATGTCTCTCATTTCCCGTGGAATCTTATTGACAAATCGTACCCATGCTGAGCTGCTCTCTTCCTTTTTCTTACGTGCTGTACCGACACTGACAACAATGCCAATCGAGTCGGATCCACGGAGGACTTTGATCTCTGATTTACCTGTTCGTGTAGGATTATTGGTGTGACTAAAGCCTCCATCGGTGAAAAGTATATGACCCGAAGCTCGGGCCCTTTCGACCTTCAACGGCTCGAAGTACAACGGTGCTGCTGTAGCGGCTCGAGCTACCTGCCATATCTCGAACTCCTGAGCTTTCTCGTAATTGAGACGACCTCTCCCCTTCTCTTTCGTTCTCGGATCATAGTCGGCAGACCTATCAGTGCCCACTCGGCTTGAGCCCATAGTTGTCTTGGGAGTGGGCCCTAGGGAGGGTTTTGGTGTCCTTTGTTTGTCATTGTCGTAGGAGCGGATTAAATACGGCGTGGCTGACGATTTATTAGACTGACTCTTCTTGGTGGTAACAAATCTGTAAAGTCATAAGCGTGTTTGGTCCTTTGGTCTGTGCGTATTGATTGAGTCCTGTAAACATAGACAAATAGTCATGATTTCCATATTGAAGAATAGATTAAATGGAGGGTAGCTTTGATCTCCTGAAATAGATAGAAACGAGATGGGTGTCTGAGAAATGCAGGGGATCCTTACGTTGAGCACAAGCCTTTCCCGGATGGGAATGTGATCTTCCCAAAGACCTCCTCGTCTGATCTCTCATTACGCCTCTTTGTAACGTCTCTGAATACTTTCTCCAATCTCGCAGCACTATATTTATATCTATTACCCACGCCGAAATTCAAGGCTATAAAGAAACGAGGTTTTCCAAAAACTTCTTGTCCGAGACTTCTGTACTCGTGAATACAGTCTGGAACGGTCATACGGAACCGTCCTAACATAATAGCAATGAGTCTGCAAAATGTGTTAACGGCTTAGCGAAGAAGAAGCTGAAAATACTCACGCTCCAGTACTGGAACCGCAAATGAGATCAAAGTAATGACAAGGGAGATATCTTCGAGTACATGGGAGTGCGCGAGCCTTTGCCTCATCACTTTTGGCATCATCAATGCGAGTCTTTTCGTCCTCGGTGAAAGGGATTTGAGAAACGTCCCTAGGCCAGCTCTGAGGATGAAAGCTGTGATAAGTGTTGCTGCTGATGTCTTTCTCTTCTGCCTCGGCGATGAATTCCATCAATTTTTCCAGGGCTAACAGGCTCCAATAACCGCGTATTCCACCTCCATCTGCTAGTTTCAGTGGTTAGCAAATACTCAGATTAGAGGTGCAAATCGAATGACCTAGGGCAAGAAGATTGGACTGTAGCCACGCTGCGTCGGTACCACCTCCAATGATACTTTCTGGCTCCTCGTGAATAGTACCAGTGGCAAAAGCGGGGCTATCCTTCGATGCCTGCCCATGCGCATGCGGGGAATCCCTACTCATTGGGCTAGGACATTGTGATATACTCGAAGGTAGTGAAGAATGGACCTCAAGGGCTGCCGTTACACTCCAAGCGCGTGACCAGTCGTCTGTTTATATTAATCATAGCGGCCGCAATTTCCAGAGCGCCGCAGAGCCTCAAAGCTGGCGCTTGCAATAGTGCGAACGCATGTCAGTTAGTCAGATCTTTCTGCATGAGGAAAAAGATACGAAAGAGCTGGGGCTGAATCTTGTGCCATGCAGCACCCGAGCCGATCATTCTTATCGGCCAATTAATTAAAGAAAGCTAAGTCTGTAAGCGACGAGGCTGGGGTGGGGAACCTTCGACGCTCGGAATGGAAAATGGAAATCCAGAAAAGGAGGGTCAATAATGCAGACTTTGAAAATAGCGCTCGAAACGATGCATTGGATTCGTAAGATAATCCTCGTTCGCTGAAGGAATGGTAGCCAGTCGAGAGCTCCCGCAAAAGCCGGGCACCGATCCTGCATAGAGGAGGGTACGAAACGCACACCATTGGTGAGTTCGAACGAAAGGAACGGTTCGCAGCAACTTGCCAAACAAATGCAGAAGACGTATCTCGTTTATGATGACGGCAACAAAGCCTCTTGTGTGGTAAGAACTTGTGATACGATTGTGTGGCATCATGTGGTGTGGCAAGATGTCATGGTGTGATGCGGCGTGATACGGTCGTAGTAGTACCCGCGGCCCTTAATAGTCTGGCCTTTCTAGAATCTTACTGTCGCCGGGCAACTTTCAAGATGGGTGTTTGCGCTTCTTTCTCCCAAGATGAGCAAACGGTTGAGAGACATGTTGTTGGAAGTATTAGTGCACCTACGGAGTATATAGACACAACTTGTGTCTCGTAGCAACTTCAGGACTCAAAGTAATTTGAGGCTCGCATATCGGGCGCTGCTTTCCTGCATGGTGACATGGCTGAGATGGCTGAGATGGCTGAGTGAGCCTCGGCTGCTGAAATCTGCCTTGCGCAAACAGTGTGGGTGGGGTGGCCACTTAAGGTATTTATTGGTTGCCAAGAGAATTCCGATGGTACTCCGTACGTGAGGCTTATCGTGGCACGCTAGTCCTCCCAGCCTTCCGCGCGCACTGGTATAAAGCGTCGAGTATATTATGTTCGACAAAATAATTCTACCCTTGAGTCGTCGCTCTTGGCCCCTTTTGTTTCAAGCTCCGAGGTTTTCATCTACACCTCTCGTACCGCATGGACGCTAGCGATGAGACCACGTCCAAGAGTGCAACTGCTCACGAGGAGGAAGGGCCCTCCAACTCTCAGTTCCCAAAAATCCGTGGACGCTCGAATAGCCCACCTTGGAGAAAACTTCTAGTCTACGATTGCGCAGAACAGGCGGTTGAAGTGCAAAGCGAGAAGGATATTAGTTAGTCACGCGCTTTACCTATCCATGTGCCGAGCTAATCGGATCATTTTTATCAGATAAAGATCAATGTCAGAAAGTTGATCTTCCTCCAAATTGCAATCAAGTGACACTTTTTGTCGATTCAGAGACGGAGTCCAAGGCGACGACAGAAAGTAAGGGGAAGGATGGGCGGGGTAACGAGGTACTTGCGACATTGTATCTTGATCGGTTGGGCGCCTTTGCCCGTGTCCTCCGCTTTCTAGGGCTGCTTTCAACGTTGTACGTCATGAATGTAGCGCCGTGGAGTGAAACGTCATCGCAAATCATTGGTAGCCAGAGCCAGAGCCCTGGAGGTGCGGACCCGTAGGATTGGGGGTTATGGTGATCACAAATTTAACAATATGGGCTGGCTGGTTCAGAGTCCGTGACGGATAGGGCCGTGCTTCGTTTGTCTGAGTTTGGGGCTGAGCCTTGACAATCTGTAGGACTATATTATATTTGTATGAGATTAGAAGAAAGGTCAGAGAGCCAGTCTCTATTCCAATGACGTCAAAACATAGTCTTTTCGATCTAGCTTGTTGCAATCATGTCTGTGCGGTGTAGATCCATCAAGAGAAAGCAGGCAACGACGGTGAAAGGAGAGCTGGGAAACAGCAGAATGTATTGTTGCGGCAAATTGAGGCACACAGAGCAAGACGTACGGGTTGCAGACCTTGATATTGTGGCTAACATACATAGGAGCAAATAGGCCGTACCACGGCACATGAAGACCTCCACCGTCGAAATCGACGCAAATCAGCTGACGGCGGCGGATGGGGCACAGGCGCCTCGTAGGAGCTGGGGGCCTCTTTTTCTGTAACTGGAGTGTCATCCCCTAGACCTTCGGGCACGTTTTGATGCGTTTGCGGTCAACCATAAGCACATACACGAAATTGGTTGGTGATGTAAAGGCCAAGGAAGACACAATCAGATGGCCGAACATTTAGGGCAATATATAATGAGAGCATTCCGCGCGGGATACGAAGAGGCTGCTACCAGGTAACCATAAATCCACTTCAGCACTGCCCCAGATCTGTCACACGGACAGGAGACGGCAAGCACCGTGGACAAGAGGCTCAGCGTCAGCACGAGTCGTATCTCCCCAATCCCTCTTGTGATCCAGCCATAGGGCTTTGTCACACGGAGGGATGAGTATGCACGTGCTTCGTCGAGTACGTGTTTGGTGACTATCTACTATGAAGGCGGAGGGCCAGTCTGTGTTACGATCGGAGACTTCTGACGCTAAGCCCAATTAGGAAGTAGCCTCAACCCAATGGGGCAATACGCTAACCGAGTCGTGAGATTAGTGTTGAGAATTTCTATGTAGACCGCCCCGAAGACCGCACAGAAGAAATCCATGAAAGTGGCCATGGACCGATATTTGTACAACATAGCCGAACCCCTGACAAAACCCCCCCTGCGTCGCTTATAAATCAGGGGGGGCTCAGGGGGCCACTCTCAGACCCAGAATCAAGCGAACCAATTACCTCAAAACGGTACAAAAACCAACAATTAGCACTCGTACTGGGTGGTTCATATTCTCCAACATAAAGTCCCCCTCCTATCGTTCACATGGTGGGCACCGAGATTTTTTTTCATAGCAGCCAAGTCTCAGACTAGCTCTTCAATACCTTTCCCTGCGCACTGCACACCTGGGACAAGGGAGAAGAGTACCAAATCCAGCAAAGACCCGAAAGCCACTGCCGGAACCCTCCAATAACACCGTCCGACCACGAGATTTGGATTAAAGGAAGCGACATGTACGAGAGCCTAGGAGTGTGTCCGGCTGTGAGCTATGTGGGATTCATAACCTAGGATAGAAACTTCGCTGGGTCTCCCTTGCTCGTCCCATTGCCTGTATCAATTGTTGCGGTGACAATAAATTGCACTTGGGTAGCACTCGTGACGTCCACTGGCTTCATTTAGGTCGGGGGTGATGGAGGTAGTGGATCTCCAGTAATGGCCATCTCGCCCCCGTATCTATGATCGACTTCTGAGATTGGGAAGAGGGTAGGGAAACGAAACGAGAAAGTCGAAATATTCTCAGTCTCTTGAAAAGTACTTCCGAGAAATTTGAATTGTTGCTTGATCTTTTGATCGTCAAACTAGCGGAATGTTTCTTACTGGAATACCATCCATCGTGACAGCTTCGCCGTCCATCAGCCCATAAACATAGCATTCCCCCACCAAGCGCCACTTCGCCTCCTCCGAACCACCAATCCCACGTATCAAAACCGGCGTCGAGCATCCATACACAATAGCCACCCTGTCTCCCTCCCTAGCCTCACCGGGCGCCAACCCCATATACCTGTCCGCCGTCACGAAGAATCGCCGCGTCCTCGTCACCTCGCGAACGAGTCCAATCAGTTTCAGAGCCTTCTGGTCTACTGCTGAGAGATTAACCGATCTCATTGCGTCCTTTGCGCTATCCAAAGCAGTGAAGAGCTCGTGCAATTCTTCGCCACTGACTCTGATCAAGGTGGCGCCGAGGGCTGGGCCGGAGATCTGATGCGTAAGGCTTGCAGTGAGCGTATGCATGGAGGCGGTTTTGGCGTCGAGATTTTGGGGGTAGGGTTGGCACTGCTCTGCTGCTGTTAGGCAAAGGGCGATTTGGCGCGTTGTCTCGTTGAACATGCAGACGGCATATTCGAATCGTCTTTGCAATTGCGCAACGTTGGCTTTGACATCATCATCAGCTATACTTTCTTCTGCCCGGTTGCGGAGTGGCGATGTAGATGTCTCGGCGTCTTCATTTTTGTCTTGACTCGTGGTATATGTAAACGGACTCATCAGCTTCGTTACCTCTCCTAGTACCTTACCTCGAGTTGTAAGGGTTGCTGGCGTTCCTAAGATTCTGGCGCTGCCCACTAAGTCGCAGCTGGCTCGATAGAGCTTGGCGCCTGTCTTTTGGAGGCAGTCGTGGTCAAGCACGCGTAGCGGATGCGTAAGTTGGCGATACGACCAATCAGCAGCCCAAGATGGAAGCGCTATGCATGGTCGGTGTTGCCATATTCCAGCATGTCCGAGAAAGTCCAAGTTCTGATTGTGGACGAGCTCGATTTTAGCAATTTGGCAGAAGAGGTCTTCAGCAGTGAAGTCCCTCTCGTAACGAGGCTTTCCTAGTAGTTCTAGATAATTATCCGGTAAAAATGACCACATCGCATAGACTCTGTCTCTAGCATCCGTCGCTTCACAGCTCCTGAGTCTATATAGCAGCGTCGGGACTGACTCCAAGGGTCCCCTCCCTGATCTGATCTGCTTGAGCTTCGATATGCCATGTATATGGGCTGTGACAAATCGGGGTGGATTCTTAGGGTCGGAAGGCTGAGCGGTCGAGATTGAGCTCAGCGTACTTGTCCATACCCCAGTTTGGTCCTCCTCGCATTTGCTATTAAAGTCCTCGAAAAGGTTGAACGGGAACTCTTTTCTTCCACACACGACCACAGCTCTGCTTGCAAATGCGCCCTCCTGTAGCGTCCATACTCTCATGAACCAAGGCCGGCTAAGGAGGTTATTCAAAGCGATCATTTTCGGAGTCCTGTACGCGGCTTGGTTCGGGGAAGGAAGATCAGGATCAGTGACCTCCTGCTTTGAACGTTTGTTTGAAAGATGACGCATCATCCGAGGGAAAAAATCCATAGCTACGTCGCTATCTTCTGAGTCGGAGCCCAACCAGATCAGGACATTCTTTGCTTCTGAGTAAATTCGATGGAATATTTGAACCTGCTGACCGCGTTCTTTCTCGTCATCCTGGTTGATGCAAATATCATCGACCCACACAAGTCGTGGCTGCTGGGGGAGTCGGAAGCGCTGGAGGGCAAAATAGAGATTGGCATTGACAGGCAGTACCTTATCATTGCACTTGACACTGCACCCTCGAGGATCTCCCCATTTGTATGATATAGCCTCATATTGCGGCTTTGCTTCAAGCTCAAAGACATCTAGATTGCACTCGATAGGTTCCTTAGACATTTCAGTCAATTGTCAGCGCAATGAGACATGACTTACGTCATCCGATCCTGGCGAGAGTTGCAAAAGGCGGAACTTATTGGCGGTGAGGATTTCTTTGTAGATGGCGGCGGCTACTTCTTTGGCGACTTTTTGCTCAGTGTTAGCCATCTCACAAGTGCAGGAACTCCAAAGTCATTTGATGTACCTAGGTATCTACGATTACGTAGTGTCTTGGCGTTCGACAATTTTATCGGCCAGTCTCAGCCCTATACGCATGACTAAAGCAGACAAAACCTGTGAAATAATACGTGAGCTTTTCAGAGCCCAAAATTACTCACTTTTCCACAGTGTCGTACTTTTGCATTGCGGTCATTGGCTTGTTATGACAGTCAAGGGACGAGAGAGGTCTGACTTGACGTGACAGTCATATGACGAATCCACATCCCCAAGATCCACGCTATCACAGCAAGAAGAAAAAAAGAGTGAGATCAAACAAGAATTGATTCCTCTTGATTATGGGGAAAGACGATACTCTTGCGCTTTTTCAGACGATGGCCCCAAAATCAAATGTACCAATCTCATCTCGCAATATCGAAGCATTCACGCAGCCTACTGTCCTCACAGCCGAAATAGCCAACAAAAATTGCACATACTCAATATCGGTAAATCAATCCCACTCCACGCGCCGAGCGAAGCTCACCCCTAATTCACTACAGTCGGCGTAACCGAGCACACAGTCGTAGTGGTCGTGGTCTCGTCGTCGGTAACGGTACTAGTGACGCGGCGAACCTAGGACAAAAGTAAGCGTCAACGCTCCCTTCGGAGATCTGCCAAGTTGAAAAAGTTTCCTTCTACGTACCGGTCCAGGTCCTCCGACCTCTTTGATCGTCAAGCTACACCCGTGACAGTCAACGGAACTCGTGGCGGTGTAGGTGGTGAGGAAGACTGTAGTGACGGGGCTGAGGTCAATGGACCTGAAAGATTCGATGGTCGTGGTGCACGGGGTGGGAGCTGCTTGAGGTTTCGCACTAGAGGGTGGGTAAGTTGAGTGAGACGGGATACAGGATTCAATGCTGGGCATGGGAATTTCTCACTTGGTTGCTGCAATAGCGATGGCGGCGGCGATGATGGTTGAGAAAAGCATTTTGAGTGGCTGTGTTTGGAAAATGGTGCTAGGGTCGCTTGTTGGGAAGAGTGGTCTGAGTTCAGGATGGTCAAGGAGACTGTGAGGGGGCAGAGATGCGATTTATACAGGGAGGAGACATAGACGGGGCAGATTTGTGTTGGCCATAAGCAAGGGTCCCTTCGAGCAAGGCCTCGTGCTTGGAAATGATTGAACCGGCCATTCCGACGACGTCGGGATGTAGATCTCATGATCGGATCAGGTGATGAGCAGTGAGGACTGAGAGCTTACGCAGTCCGTATGATGTGAATCATCCAAGCTTTCTCCGTTACGAGAGATTTTTCGATTATTTGAGAGAAAGATACTCAGGAACGAAATGCTTATTCATAATCTTTTGCACGAGATTTTCGTGCCTCTACCGGAGAAGACAAGGCAAGACGAGGCATACAGGCCTTCAAAGAAATCGGCACAGCGAGACGACAATTTGCGTAAGGTTTTATTCCATCGTGACCCTACGGGGTAAAAATGATGAATTGCAGTTCATCCTGCCCTATGCGAATCTGCAACAACTTCTCCTGCAAGATGCGCGATTTGATCTCTCGGATCACGGGTCGCTGAGATGGGTAATCCTTTCGTCAGCACGATCGGAGCCGTGAGCCTGATAGAGAACGGACTTCAGCCCTCAGGATCTCGAGTCCTAAGGATGATTAGCTAAGCAATTTCTCCAGTGTTTCTGAACCATTCGAGGCCTTCATACATCATACTGCAGCGATGAAAGAGCGATTACTGTCAAGGCATACCCCTGGAGCCACATCTTCGTATGTCGATACGTGCCTTCGATATTTTCACATTCCCTCCTCAAGGAGAACTTCAACTCGCCATGACAGCGTATCAACAGAGATGACTCTGCCCGCGTGATAACGGAGCCGCGAATCCTTCTCGGGCGAAAATGGAAGGCTTGAGAGTGTCGTGAGCTGACAGCGAGGTCACAGACGGGGTAACGGACCAAACAACAGACGGACCAACCAGTCCGTGTGGCCTCTCATATAGGGGCGCTTTTTTTTTAATAAACTTCCAAAGTCTTGTTCGGTTCACGTGCTCTCCAAGTGCTCGCCCCAACGGCTCCACTGCGATTGTACCTCAGTACCTCGCCAGAACGCGATGCAATTGGGGACCATGAGATCATTGATCATTCTGCAAGGTAGTAGTTGACGCTTTTCCGGGACTGGCAGAGACTCACGACGCCCTGATTCACAACTCACGACAATCAATTTCCCATCCAGATAGGTTGGATTCTGTCCATGAATTGATCCGAATTGACCCGACTTGACTTGTGTCAAGGCCTCAGACAAGAAGTCATACTCAACTAGCTCTATCATGATCTTACTACCATAGCCAGATGACCGACATTTTCTCTTGGAGGCTTAGAAGCTGTTCACTGCATCAGATGGCCGTTCCTCACGTTTAATTTTACAATCGTTATAGACTCCCAGAGGGTGATCGGAGAATTCGATTTTTTGCCCCCATAAGACTTGCTGATCTCTAATATGGCTTCAGAGAGCTCAAAGTTGTATTGTAAGATACGTAATTGCATGATTAGCGCATGAATACACCAGAATCGTAACTTGTTTCTGATACGGTCATGAGCTAGAAGATTCGGAGTTCCAGAAGTTCAGTTGATTTGCACAATCACATCGTTAGGCACTTACAGAGTTTAGTCAGTCGCCTCCCAATGTGGAAGAAGCAGCTGAACTATTGTACGAAGCGCGGTGCTAGACGATTCACCGTAGCTTAACGTGTACAGCGGTCCAATCCATCGCATTGTCTCATCGCCAGACGACAATGCTCTTCAAGACGATACGTCAGGATCGCTAGGAACGTAATGAATCGAGATCCTTGAATGCAGTCGATCTTGTAATCATTGCGGTTTGTAATTTCTTGGTAGTCCAGCGTCGAAATTGCCGACGCAGTATATTGGGTTCTTATGCGCAGCAGGCCATGTACAGATTCTCCTGTACCAATCAGACACTGAAAAAAATATCATATGCCGAACCTCCGCGCCGCGAGGATAATCACATATTGTTAAGCAAAAATCTGGTCGTAGACAACAATTGAGCAACGCAGGACATTATGTAGCCTACATGCCACATGACCGCCCGCGTCTCGTATAAATAGAAGTACTTTTCTAAAGTCTTCTATCGTGCCCAAGACGAGGATTTACATTTTAGGTCTGATCACACTTGACCTGTGCGACTGCTGGATGATTGGTAAATACTTTGTTCATTTGAATTATCCAGAACATATGGTACAGCTTTATGTTATATCAAGGCAGCCATACGTATTTCTCTTCGTCGTCAGTAATGGCCGCCCTTCCCTCCTGGAACGCCTTCCGCAACTTACTTTGAGCGTCACGCCGTGCCTTGTCCTCTCTCCTGCGCTTCCGGTCCAGGAATTCGAGGTGTCGCTGTTCCCGTTCAGCCTTTTCCTGCCGTCTTCGTTCCCGTTGTAGGAACTCCAGGTGCTCTCGCTCCCTCTTCTGCCGTCTTTCTTCCGCCTGTGCTCTTTTCGTACAGTTTTTTATGAGGTGCCCTTTGGTCTTGCAATAGTTGCAGAACTTGCAGGTTTTCCTCAAGTGTCTAAACTTTCGTTAGCTGAGACACGATGTTTGCAGGTAAACGGTCTTGCGTACCCTTGTTCTCCGCACCTGTAGCACCTCTTCAGGCTGCTGGGAGTGGAATTTTGTTTCATAAAGGCATAGTTTATAGAGTCAAGGTCCTTAATCGTACGGGCAATCAAGACGTCGATTTCCAAAGACGTAGCAAGTTGGTGGAGCTTTTCCAAAGCCACGCGATTGCCCTGTGGGTATACAAGGGCGTTCGGACCGACAGGATCCGCACCGCCTTGCCGCATCCATTGGACGAGGAACCTCACCGAGACCTTCTCCAAGGAATATGCCGTGAGCGTGGGTGGAGATGAGACCGGTGTACTGCCTGAAAATATCGTCAGATCTTTGTAGAAGAGCGGATGTGGGAGAGGGTTTGGGTATGTTTGAAGGCATATTTCAACAACATGTTGTCAATATGTTCTCGAAGGAGTGGGTTTATTGATTACCTGACGGAACACTGTTTGAAGACGCAACCAAGGTATCGACTGAGGGTGCCACCGATGCGTTTCCAAGGAGGGCAATCCCGGGAGATCCAGCCGATCTGTCGACTGGGAAGGTAGCATGCACGATTGATACGGCTTTTTTGTCGAGCCGTTGGCCCCAAACCCGGGAGAAATGCCGTGCCAAAGACCTCTCAATGGAACAGACATACTCTCCACGAACGTGGACAGAGACCATATTTCTATGGTTACCTCGCAGAAGCTCCTGCATTTGTCGAGAGGTAAGCGGAGCGGTACCGGTAAGTCTCGACATTTCTGCGATTGTATGAGTTCTTCTGGAGGTATGGTGGTACTGTAATAGTCCTATATAGATGTATAGATATATAGATGTCAGATCATATTGCGACGTCTGAGTATTATGTGCCAAAGTTGAGAGCGGAGAGGGGTAGATGTACCTGATGCTCGATGGAAGCAGAGGTTATGAGCTGGCATATGATGTGTCGGGGCAAACTAAAGGCAAATCGTACGAAAACTATATGCAGAGCTGACGAACAACTGTATGCAAACTTGTTTGCTAGCTTGCAGTATAATTTCGAACCTTGAGAAGTATGGAGAAAACGAATAAGAATAGGAAAATAGATGGGGGATAACAGTAGATATATATCAGAACCCCCTGAAATCTATAACACTTTTTGACGTTGATCGGTGAAACTGTATCGATCTTCCCCCCGTCGACATCACCAATCAATTGTGTGCGTCTCATCTCAAATTGCCTGCCTGGTACGCCTCCGCCCGGGCGGAACCTCATCAGCCAGTTAAATCCATGGTAATAGCGGGATCACCAGGCTTGATTTTCCCAATTGTTTCAAACGTATTCACTAGGTGCTTCAAGACGTGGCGAAATTTTTTCCGGCAAATTGTCATACGCCTCTCCGCCCAGGCGGAACCTCATCAGCCAGTAAAATCCGTGGTAATAGCGGGACCATCGGGCCTGATATCGATAATTCGTTTCAAACATGGTCACTGGGCGCTTGAGATCACAACGATTTTCTTCCCGACAAGTTGCCACACGGCTCCGCCCGGGCGGAACCTCGACAGCCAGTAGAATCCATGGTAATAGCGGAGCCACCAGGCTTGATGTCGATGAATTGTTTCAAACATGACCACTAGGCGCTCGAGAACGCGGCGCTCTTCCTTTCCACAAGTTGTCTTGAGGCCACTCACCTATCGGCGATAGGCGTTATAAGTTCTAAAGTAGCAAAAGCCATGCATAAGAAATTGAAGCAGAATTAATGTACAGAGGATTCTCGAGCCCGCACTTTATAGATGAACGAAAACAGAGACTTTTACTGTTCGAGGAGAATATCAAGGAACATAGAATCACGGATATATAGGAATATGTTACTGCAATTTCAACGGTGTTCTGGCAAATCGCCTAAATCAACTGAATCGTCCCACGCATGACTTTTGCTTATTCTCTTACATGGAACAAATCTTAAAATACCTACATTAAGGATAGACATCTCCCCAAAAGAAAATTTCCTCTACAAGCGACTGTGCAAAAATTTGGAGACGATGAGTGAGAGATTAGATGAGGATGGCATAAGATTCTAACAAGCGCTATCGAGGAGAGGTGTCACATTGTCTACATTCCCGGGTATACCTTATATTCCATGACTCCGCGGCTATGCTGATTCAACGAGTGCGTGATTCCTTCATCGTTTGACAACTCGCTGCCGGGACAGAAGTTGCGATATCATGAAGTGACTGACATCTTCGTCCGCCCAGTATGACAGATGGCTGGCAATGCTTGCCCAAAGGGATATATCGAGGAGGCCTCTGGGGATTGAAAAGTCAGTACTTGCGTCACGGAGCCGGAGTCAGGATTTCCGCCGCAACTCACTCTTGTACGCTGAAGTCGACACGACCATTGCTATTCAGTGCCCTCACTTTGGCCTCTTCCCGCTTCAGACGTTTCGATCTTTCCTCAGCCTCCATCCATGCAGCACTCTCACCCAGATCTCGAGTCTCATCGCTTTGATAGCTTTTCCTCCGCTTTTCAAAGCCAGCGTACAGCGTCTCTATCTCAGAATCGATGAGTGTTGGGGGATGTTCGGACTTCTCCTCTTGCTCGGAGACCACCCCACCCGCTGGAACGTTGGCCGCGCCGGCAGAGGGGGTTTCTTTGCGGTGAATCTCGGGAGCATGCATCGCGGTTGAAGAAGACAGTTGGCCCTCGCCTGTCAGGCCAAGGCTACGATTCAGCAAGCTACTCGCCATCCCAGAGGTGAAGTTTGACCAAAGGCCGGATACGCTTTGACCCACTCGTGCTCCAATGTTGGTCAGGCCTTGGCCTTGTACACCGAAAATCCCCTTCTTGGTGTAGGGCAAAACCTGTGGCTTCATAGACGACATGGCTCTGGAGATTAATGGCTCAATCCTATATGCGATAGGGTCCGCAGGGTGGAAGATGTTGTAGATCTGCTGGCACTTTGGACTCGATACTGTAATAGACAGGATGTCACCCTCTCTTCCATTGCTCACAACACTTGTCTGTCTAGACGCTGCACCGAGAAAAGGATCATCCAGAGAATCCGGGCTTAGTGGGCTTTGCTCGACCATGCCACTGATTGTCCGACGAGCTGCAATCTTGCGGCCTTTCAACATTTGGTAGAGTCCAAGTGGAGATCCTAGGCAAAAGAAGTCCTCAACTTCGAATTTTAAGCCAAGGTCCGCCGTTTCTAGGTTCTTCGCCATAGTACTACTTCTTGAACCAGGCTGCTTGTGCCTATAGAGCCCTTGTGGGGCTAAGTTGATGTCTTTTTGATGACACAGAATGTCGAAGAGAATTGCTGAACCTAGAGAGTGGCCGATCATACTGACTTTGCCATTGAAGGAGGGGTTTCTCCGTATAAAGAGTTCGTAGACACGGTTGCACTCTCTTTGCACGATGCCGGCGATATGCTCTCGGTAGGCGCTTTGGTATAGGAGAATGTCGAGAGCGAGGTCCGTGATCAAATTTCGAATAGCAGGGACGCCTTCTACTGTGATATTCTCTAGGCTAGGGTATTCGTCATCATCGCCGAATGCATCTTCGTCCGTAAGATCCTGCTCCCTTTCATTCTGCTTGAAGCTTTGTTTCGGAAAGTCCAGAAGATGCCGCCATACCACCGGCAGCACTTGCACTCGGCAGTTCTTTGGTAACTTGTCGACTTCAGAGTTCAGCGCTTGGAGGTCGGGTGATGTTTCGTAGACACTTTTGAGAGTCTTACGCAAGACATTTACATCATGGATGAAATTAATACTTTCCATACGCAGTCCCAGCCTCTGTTGCACGGAATCAGCAGAAGTATTGGTAGCGGATGGAAAAAGTCATTTACCTGTCCGATGCCATGCGTGACAAGAATTAAATGCTCAATGTCTCGTCCCTGGTCCTGGCTATCAGCGTCCTTGTAGTCCTCTTTGATCTCATCTTCATCCGCTTGACGTCGCTCTTCTTCCTGTTTTGCAGGATCGTCCGAAAAGGAAGACAGTTGCCTCTCCAGAGTTACTAGACGCGGCTCTTGTTGGGCTGCAGATACCGAACGCTTCAGCTGCTCATCATCGGAAACTTCTTTGTCAACCTTGGGAGTCACAGATCTCCTTTTCGGATTGTCCATTGCACCCTCAGATTTCTTAACGCCGAGACTATCGCCATCCTTCTTAGTCTCCTTGGCTTTGTCTGCTTCCGAGTAGCCTCGTAGAACCTTGACACCTCCGAGATGGCCACCACCAGCGAATCTCTGGTATACAGTACTACTCATCCGCGAGAGAAAATCGTCAGTAAGCAGCCAAGCAGTTGTGGCATCTTGATATGTCACCACAGAATTCATATAGGCTCCAAATAGTCGCTGCGTCTGTAGCTCGAACTTTGCTGGTATCGAGGGCTCTTCTTTCGATTTCTCGTTTACACCAGTAGATTTCTGAATATCAGCAGCGTTCATTGAGACAGGTCTTGGCTTTGGTGAAGAGCCAGGTTGAATCATTTCATTCTGCCAAGGTTTGACCTTCAGATAGCCTTCTTCTAGTTGAATTGCGAGGTTCTCATCACAGGGTCGAAGGGAAGAGCCTTCTTGATAAAACCAGCTTCCACGGCGCACATCGTAGATTGGG
Source organism: Platismatia glauca (assembly GCA_963556305.1). Lineage (NCBI taxonomy): Eukaryota > Fungi > Ascomycota > Lecanoromycetes > Lecanorales > Parmeliaceae > Platismatia > Platismatia glauca. The sequence goes on from OY745770.1 coordinate 299,974, forward strand.
CCTAGCCAGTACGTTGGAGCAAGCTCTCTTGCCTCGATGTCAACATCGAACAAGAAGTCTTCATTGACAGGAACTTTGACCATGCCTCCTTTTTCGGAACTCGTAGCCTCATTGATGCTAGTATTGCCTCGCGATCCGTGCGTCTTACGAGGATCTGTGTTTCCCTGGTCGCCTCCATCTCCATCTATAGTATAGACGACTTGCTCCTGTCGACCACCCGCATCTCCAATGTCACCGGTAGGCGACTGTTCTCGACGCTTGTCATGTTCTTCTGCAATCATTTTCTGAAATGCCGTCTCAACTGATCGGGAGTCGCGGTCGGAAAAGGCTGCGTACTTTTTGGGGGCTGGAAGCGGCTTCGTATCTTTAGACTGATCGAGAGGTAGGGGCTTCCGCTTTGGAGACTATTGAGACGCTTCAGAGAGGCCCTAAAATAGGATAACGCTGCAGCTAGGAGCTTACATCCACTGCGTAGAACCATCTCACTTGACTCGGTGGACAGTCCTTAGGATACTGGCTGAGACTGAGCCGATGACGATGTCCGATGCTATGATCAGTGCCTTGCTGGTTACTCAGCTTCGAAGGTTCCGACTCCTTGCCCTGGCCCGGCTTAGGGGTGTTGCTTCTCGTGCTCCATGGGGAAATAGAGTCAAGAAATCCGCCTGGCGCAGCCATCGTACCCTTCCGGTAGACGGACCGGAGGAGATTGAAGCGCGCCAATGCGGAATTTGGGTGGTAATCATAGATATAGCAGCTACTAGACAGGTGCAACTGAGAATACGTAAGGGAAGCTATATCTGGCACTCTGGAAAGGATGATCTCACCCTGGCGTCTCTCGCGCCAAGCGCGGCTCGAGGCTCGAAGAGTCCCGCTGCTATTGTAAGCGAGGGCCCGGAGATTTACAGTTTTTAGTTCCTCAAAATTGTCAGATCCGCAAAAGTGTGCTAGGGGCTGCATTGGTACGCGAAGACCATTTGAAGATCCGCATCGATCTCTCTAGGGTATCAGTAAGACTTATCCACCCAATATCCTTTTCGTGGATCGTTCCTAAAAATCCTCAATTCAAGTCGCGTTACAGTCAAATCTCATTTAGCCTCCTGCTTTGATTCAGCCGCGAAAACTTCGGGCCCCTTCGTAATCTACGGCAAAACAGCATGAAGAACACGCATCGACAAACCGCTGGGCCGCTGCTCGTGAACACTTGCCATCTACTGCTCTTAGGCAATTGACTCACGTGTCTCTGAACGGTCTTGAACTTGCAAATCTGCAGCTTTCGAGAAGCCAAGGTTCAAAAACGGGAAGGGGAATCCGTTTCAGACACGAGGCGTTTCGATCAACATTGATCTAAAGCGTTCTTGTACCAAATCGAACCTTGATCTCAGGTCCTTAGCCCTAAAACCTATCTTATCCTTTCGACTGGCGACTGGGCAAATTCACTGGAGAGGGTTCTAGTAGCCCTCAGAGACATGCTGAGGCATGCAGAGAGAGATATAATCAGGTAGCGTATGATGTGAGCTTATCAAGTACGCGTACTGTAGGAGGCATAGATTCCGATTTTAGTGAATGTTGCCAAATCGCCAGCGGAGGGAATACTCTCATGTCCTGGCTAAATATGGCTCGATCTCTGTCAAAACCCCGAAGCTCAAGCTTCCACATCTCTACCAATGGCTCCAATATCGAAGAACGTCTCCCTCGAATGCACAAACTCCTGCTCATCTTCACCACTGCTCTTCGTGATCTCATACTGACCCAACTTCAGTAAGACCTCATAAGCCTCCGGGTACGATGCCCAAGCCCACTCCTTGACCTTCTGCTTTTTCGTGTTACCTTTGACAGCGTTGAAAAACGTGCCGATTCTGCTCTAAATCAGCACGCGACACCCTGAAATACACCAGCCGTGAGGGAGACCGGGGTGTCCGACTTACAGAAGAGCATCGGGCTTATACTCAGCTTCCTTTTCCGCGTCATTGATGAGCTTGACACATTCCGCGAACAGATTGTGCCCAGCCAAAGACCCCACGTATGCAGCATAAATCTCCCTTGTGACCTCGATCTCAAACCTCTTCAACCTCCGCCAGATATCTTTCGCCAACCTCTCGCCAAAGGGTGTCCTCTCACATGCCCTCAAAGCTATCTGGATACTGGCATAACTCGGCCCTTCCCTCGAATGCACTATATCCTCCCAAAAGCCCAGCGCCGTCGCGGATTCCCCGCAGTCCGTATAGGCGAGCATGAGAGCGTTATACAATTGCGTGTTAGGTTCAATCTCTGAATCCACCTTCATCATATTATGAACAGTCTCTAGAGATTCGAGGTCGCCGGCTCTAGCTATGCCAGAGAGGCAGGATACGTAGGTGGAAACATTGGGGCGAAGGGATTTCATGTGTTGTCGGCGCATGTGGCTAAAGATGTGAGTGGCCATGTCGGAGCGCTTGCGGGTGAAAAATTGTTGCATGAGGGAGGTCCGCGTAGGAATGTCGATCTCGGAGAATTTCTCGCGTAGAATGTTGTAGGTTTCCCAGGCGCGAGAGGTTGGGGTAGTGTGGTTTGAGATGTGAGAAAGGAGAACTTCGCTGATCAAAGCACGTTGATCGGTGCCGTAGTGAAAAGCGTGGGTATTAAGAAGGTCGACTAGATCGTCCATTTCGCCGCGTTGGAGGTGGAGGATGGAGAGTGCAGCTACCGTTTCAGGCTCAAAGCGTGCTTTCCGGTCACTCAAGTCTTCGACGAGGCCCATTATAGCGTCGTAATTCTGTGGCTTCTCGGCGCAAAAAGCGATGATGAGTTTGTTTAATAGTGGCAGATCCTCCGAGTCGACAGAGGCTTCACCTTGAAGACGAGCGTAAGCAGTTCTTGCGCCACCAAGGTCCCCAACCTTTATTCGATAGTCGAGCTGTAAGCGGTATGTTCGCGCATTGGGCGGGAAACCCCTTTTTTGGCCTAAAGCCACATACCGTTCGGCAGTATAGGGGTCATTTCTCCAGTTCGCAACTTCAATCAAGCCATTGATAGTCTCCATATCAAGCGACGGCGTCCACCTTCTCCCTTCTCGCCGCCGTACCATGACCTGCATCATCCTTTCGATCTCGTCGACGCTTCTGCCTTTAGCAGCCGCCCATTGAAAGACCACATCCAACACGGCTTTCGCCTCAGACGTTCCTTCTATTAGCGATTTGAATATAGGCTCCCCCCAATCAAGCTCGTTTTGGCTGATACACAACTTCAGCACAGTAGCACCCGTTAAAATTGTGGGCGGCCTTCCACTGGCGAGAGGATATTGGTACCACTTTTTTATCATTTCCATGTCCGCACCCTGGCCTGCAAAGAACACAATGATAGTTTCGAGAATGTGAGGAGTGAACTGTATATTGTATTTTTGCATGATATCGACTGTGTTCTGCAGCTCTTCGACTCTGTTCTCTCGAATCAAACCTTTCATTACATGATGCCATGGAGACGATTCCACATGTTTCACACAATCTTCCCAATGTCTTTCAACGAGGTCCCGTGCGTAGAGGGTATCACCGGACAGTGTCATGACTTGTACGAATTGCGCGAGAACGTGACAAAAAGGCCCAGGTAGCTCTTGAATGTCCGTCGTTATTTCTTCTCTCTTCTTCAGTTCCTCAAATATCGCTTTGGCCAGCTCGTTATGAGCCTTGTACTGATTCTTCTCGCTACCCACTAATTTCAGCGTCTTCAATGCCTCCTTCAGCCCGTCAATTGTAAGCCCAAAACTAGGGTCCTCGACATATGTCGTCCGTAGGTACTGGTACGTCTCCAGAGCGTACTGAGCTTGTATATCCTCCACTGCCAGCGCAGCTGTCTGCTTGAAGCGAAAGAAGTCCGTGAATGCCTGTGCTAATTGTTGAGGAGGTGGCGCTCTGGCTCCCATGCTCAGCCTGTTGGTCACGTCCATCATTAGCTCAAAGCCTGGCTCATAGTTGACGGGCTTTGGCTTTCGTTTTGGCTTGCGTCCAAGTCCAAAGAGAGTCCTCCTGGGAGCGGTAGGGAGGAAGGGACCTCGCGCCCGCAGGCAACGACGCGTGACCGGGAACCAGCATCTTGTGCTTGAGTACAATTCATTGTGTATTATTTGTCGGAAGACATGCAGCGTGAGCTGAGAACGCATTGTAATTTGATTGAGAGAATCCTAAAGGTACGATACCTGCGGTAGGAGTTAGTACTTAGTGAATGCAAAGGGTTTGGAGTTACAGACATACAAACGAAGCTGGAAACAGCATCAAAGAAGCCAAAATGGTTCAATTGACTGTAACCTATGTACAAGGGAGAGCTACAAGATAATGCTTATTATCATGCAGTAAGTACAACATACCCTACCAACCTTTGGGAGAATGAGCTTCTCCAAGCGCGCGGCTGGCGCTTCGATTGCGCAAGAGTGTGGCCTAGTGGCCGCTTTAAAGAGCAAGCCAAGCAGGCGAGCATCTAAGGTAGGTAAAGCGACTCGCCTGTCAGGACATCCCAAAATCTGCATAGAGAGATTGATCCTGGGGCTGTTCACGCGTACTCAGCGCATCAACCTGCAAGGCCTTGCACTGTCGAGAGAATCCAACAAGCTGAAAAAGTGTAGAAGCGGTGAGATTTTGGCCGCAAAATTCTCGGAATTCATATACCTCTCTTCTGTCCTACTAGACTTGTTCACTCTGCGGTATTCTCTTGCTTTACGATACTCTCTTATTCAGCAGTATTCTTCTGACTTGCGGTACTCTACTTCCTCACCATACGATAGTTCTCTGCCCAGAGACGTAGGTAAGTAGTGCTGTCAGGATACGCTGGAGTTTCCGCGGGCGCTGGAGCCATAACGGCACGCCCGTACCGCTTACTCAGAGGGATGTTCCGGGGCCAATCCACTTGCTGCCTGGCTATATAAAATCCTTGTGTCTGACGTGCATCCTTTCTTGTAGGGTTTACACAAGTAAACGTCTTCAGGTGGCCTTTCGCTCGCTCCGTATGCCTTGCACTACCCTCATACACTTCAAAACCCTGCAACTATGCACTTTGTCACGTCAAGGCTCAACAACGTCGGAATAACACGCCGTTAGACTGGACCTGCGACCAGGCACACTTCCTCCGGATAAGGCGTGAGAGAACACTCTTTACTTACCAGGACCCTCCCGTCCTGCTTGGTCCAAGTGCTCCAAAGATGACCGGAGCAGTAAAGTTCAAAGAGGAGCGGTGTGCTCCCCCCCTCTCTGGCTATTGAAGCCGCTCTTGTGAACGAAATCGTGCTTGTCGCGCTACAGTCGTTCTAGACTTGTCTGCTCGCTCTATGGGACCATGAATCGGAAGTAATCACTTGAAGAGAATTTCAAGAGAGTTGGTACCAACGACTACGATTGTGAAGGTCACCATGGAAAGGATAGCAAGAGGGTCAATATCACAATGGTGCCGGAGACCATCAGATATCAGAAATCCCTACAGGCCAATAACAATTGCAACTACGCCGCGGCAGCTGCAGAGACCGCAGGAGCGAAACTACTGCAGAGAAACATACGCGAATGCAAGCAGCTGAGAGAGACTGATACGTGTAATTGTAAATCAAAGAAGACGAAGAAGACGAAGGCCAAGAATGGCAAATCCAACAAGAACGAGTCGAAGCAGGGGTCTAATGAAGGGAGGTCGACTAGGGACCTAACCGAAATATACTGTACTCTACAAGGTGTGGAGCGGGCCGATGGCCAGGAATATTAGCGGGCGTACCTTAGCCGCCCGCCTGAGCTTGTGCAAGGTAACGAATGATCATACACTGCCGTGTTCGACAAATGATAATAATGTCATGGATGATTCAACTAGGTACTATTTGCACTTATCTCTACAGAAGCGGAGCGATTAGGCACCTTGATAATAGTCACACATAGAGCGAACGTGGACAAGGAGTCGAGGGCGGGTACTCTCATCCGAATGGCCGCTTACGACTACCTACCTATTCCCAACCACCTACCTACTTAGCTTCTCCGAGCCGCGTGGAACATGGTGGAAGCATGTGAACGACACTGTTATAGTAGCGACTGACTCCACTCTCGAAACCTCTTGGATAGGTAGGTAGCTACACATTACGAGCGGAGAATTAGGTCCCCTAGGTCAAAGATTTCGGGACTTGTGTCTGGTTATTCGATCGGGAACAGCTCGAGGCTTGGTGCTTGAGCAACGCCTGCCTTACCTGCATCACTACATCGTACGTAACATCGCATCATTGCTGGTGTGAGTCGTGTGACGCATCAACATCATTGTCCGAAATTCCATGCAAATCACTCTTCGATTCAAATCCTAATACCGCCATCTAGTACCCCACCTCATCATCTCACCACCCCCCCCCCCACCATCTCCCCTCCGCCTTCACTCCGGATCCGAAGTAACAACACAATCACTACACGAGAAACAGCTCGCCCCATCACAGACCCCCGGCCCCCCCGGCCCCGGATCCGGCTCGTTCCCCGTCTCAGCCGCATGCCACAGCACCGGCGCGCTCCCCGCGCTCTCGACCCCCGTGATCTCCATCGCGTACCCCTGCGCCGTGAACGTGAGCAGCTCGCCCCGCTTCGCCGTGCCGGAGCTCCAGACCGCGGCGCCGTTGACGTAGATGACGAGGTTGCCGTCGCCCTGCCAGGCGAGGCGGCAGGTGTCGGTCGTCTCGCAGTTGTGCCCGGATGTGCCGCTGGACCAGATTGCGCCGCCGACGTAGCTGTTGCGTGTCAGTTTTTTCATCATCGGCAATCGGAGTGGAGGAGGGAATGAATGAATGTGGGTAGGGAGAGAAGTTGGGGGAGCACCAACACGACAAAGTTACCATCGCCCTGAAAATAGGTATCCACACCGCCCCAGAGACTGACGACTGGAGAATTAGACGGCTGCAACGTAAAGCTCTGACCGGTACCGAAGACGACTTCCTTATTGACGCGGCGCCGAAGGGAGCCCACCGGCGAAGCCGCGGCCAGACTCAGGACCGACAACAATGCCGTCGGAACCCACATTGTACCTCTCATCCCCGAGGCTCGATAAATGGCCAAACAGACGTGCTGTGTACCGATGGACTCGAGAACCCAACGGTCCGCACTGGGGGTTATATAGCCCCCACCAGCCAGCCTCGATCCACTTTACGCCAGAGTCAATACCTCACAGCCCACCCCCCACGCACCTCCATCCCCGCTCTCGCACGCCCTTCACCCCAGACCTCCGCTCCCCCGAACACCAAAAAACGCAAAAAAAGACACCGCCAGAACGCGACCCCCAGCTCCGCGACCACGACGACACCTCGGTAGTCAAATCTCGCCTCCGCCGTCCATCTAAACGCTGGATGATGTAGTTCGGCTCCTTGGTCGTATCCAGCTCGTCAAGTACTGCCTCATCAGGCAAGGTGAGCCGATGCGGCCCAACGCTTAGCGAGCCGTTGGGCCGGTCGTGAGGACGTTAGCGCTGGACTCTACATGTCTGCGTCTCCCTCGGCGGTCTCGATCTCAGCTCATGGGAAAGTAAGTAGGGATGGGATTCTACATACGAGAAGCGGGCGACTCTGTCCGGGGTGAAGCTCGCCTCGAAGACGAACTAGTAGGGGTCGAGGCCGGGATATATGTATTGCTGCTAGGTATGTAGCTTGATTAGCCGCGCCAACAAAAATTCAAAATGGCCCAAAGGGCTAGGTAGGTATCGCCGTCGTCGAGAAGGGTGTGGTCCAAAGTAGTATTCAAACAGGGAAGAACCACATCAAGGTCCAAGGGTAGCAGGGTATGATCAAGATTGTATGATTCATCTATTTATGCACCAGAGGTAACGCAGCTACCAAGCCATCATCGAGCCAAGATCCCGCAAAGCATACTCAAGATGCCATGGTATCGGCCCAGCCCATATAAAGCCAAGTCCCCCCAGAGAGCTCATCAATGTCGTCAAAGACCAATAGCAAATGCGCTCCACCAGAGGCCGCCGTCCCGCGATTCCGGGTTGTGGCGGTGAAATGTTTAGTCGACAGCTTTTAGCGAAAAGTAAAGGGTGTTCCGTAACATGTGATAATGTCGTGTTGACGAGAACCGAATCCGTCGAGGAAAAGCCAAATTGTGCGCCGCCGATGCAAGCGTCGAAAGCTGGGGAATAATGGTCGGAAATCGTAACATCATGGTCAAAAGGACCCTCGCGTTTGCAAATGCATAAGCTGTCACCGCTGGCTTTCGAACCATCCATCCAGACTTGATTACGAAATCTCCAAGTTGTCCTTCTATCCATAGAACGCCAAATCGCCTCGCGGCTGCCCGCAGTCATCCAGAACTTAGGGCAGTCGTCAAATTACGGAATTGTCGTCTTATGATGGTGGAAGGAGCCCTACACGTCAATCATTTCCGCGTCATCCGCAAGCACTTCGTCTGCAGGCCCCCAATTGCCTTCAAATATTGTGGCACCGGCTCGTCTCCTGGACTCAGCCCACTGAACTCCTGTCGTCCCGAGGATCTGATCCGCGACGGGCCGGTTGATCGTTTCGGGTGAAATCATCCAGCGGACAATTTTGTCAAGAGCTTCTGGGTCATTGGAGTCGATCATGAACCCTGGTGGGTGAGCAAGTTCACCGGATCGATGGAGCTTGAATGGGCCGGCGTTCATGTCCTCGTCACGTCGGCCGCGCAAGACTTTTGGAGAATCGAAATCATCTCCACCAAAGTCCGAGCCATAAAAGTTCTCGACCGATTCGTCTTGAGAGAGAGGCTTTCCCGAGGAGTCCCGAAGGACGTTGCTGGTCTCAGAGCTCCATGTCAGGCTTGGGACGTCGCTCATGTCACCTGTCCTCAGTCTTTGCCATGACGCTCCATTGTCGGGCAGCATGACATTTCCTGCTATTTCAAGCATGATAAGTCCAAGCGCGAAGACATCTCCGGGCTTATCGAACTGCCCCCTGAGTATCTCGGGTCCAATATACTCTCGATCGCCTTCCCCATCTATACCTGGCTGAGCCGGCCATCGGGTTGCCATGCCAAAATCAGCGATCTTCAAGACGCCTTCGAAAGTGATCAAGACATTAGCTGGTTTGAGATCCAAATGGATAAAGCCCGAATCATGAATATGCTTGAGACCACGCGAGAGTTCCAGCAGGATTTTCCAGATCCTGAAGTCGTCAAGTCGAGCTTTGCGTCCTACTTGATCAAGGAACAAGTCCAAGCTACCCTCTTCGCAGAACTCTGTTTGGATATAGAGGTGGCTCTTGTCCTCCCAGCTATCGACGAGCTGTACGGTATGATCGGAATGCCCAAGCGCTTTCAGTGTGTTGACTTCTTGAAGTTTTCGCTGTCGATCTTTCGGGCCAATGTACGCATTGCGAGACTTTTTGACAGCCCAGACTCGATCTGGTAACGGTGTCCTGGGCGGAGTCCGTGTCTGGGGGATCGAGAAGTAGCTGTGAGCAGTCTTGAGTTCCTGCTTTTGCGTTACACGATATACTTGAGAGAATTCGCCAGTGCCGATCAGATCTACTTTATGAAAGCGAGAAGTCAGAACCGGATCGACCTCGACCGCGACTGAGCCATGAGAAGGCGTCATGCTAGATATCGATTTGTTGAACGATGCGAAAGAGTCCCTAGGAGCAGTCGGGGTCGCAGGAGGATACATCGAGGCGCTGCTCGCCGAAGCAGTGGTCGGTCGCAGTTGCTCATTTGCATGCCCAGATATCGACAGACCACTTGGGTCAGGCGGGATCATGCTACCCTTTGGCGTATGAGGGGATAAGTGTTGCATTCGATCATTTAGAGGGCTAGCTGGAGACAGGGGACTAAGTTTAGCTTTTGATCTGCCTGAAAGAAAACCTGGCACAAAGGAAGATGTCTTGCGGAGCGGAGTCGGTGACCTCACGTTCCGCAATAGACGAGAATGGGTGAAAGAGCGGGTCACCGAGGAAAAGTTTCTGAATCTCAGGGCGTTTGATGGAGAATCGTCCATCAAGCCGTCACTGTCTCCATCCACACTTCCCGATGGTGCCGGAATTGGAATCAACTTACAATCCTGCTCATGCTGGGAAGAGTGGGTCTTCGCACCAACAGAGACATCGAACACAGGACTAGTAAAGCCCTTGCGCGTTACGCTTCCTCCAAATGCTACCTGATGAACGCTACCCGAAATGCCGGCTTGCTTCGTTGGAGTTGGGGGAATGTCGCATTCGGCGCTGGACTGACTATCGCTTTGCCTAGGCGGTGATTGCAACTCTTCAATGTCGGTATTGAGAAAGCTGGAAGTTCGTCGAAGGCTACCACCCATACTGCTACCAAATATACTGACACCTTTCCCAAAAGTCTCCGGCGCAAGGCGTGAAGTGTGCGGATTGAATGGCGTCGATGGCGTGCCGAAGGAATGTCTGGCATGATGAGATTTCGCAAAAGTCTTTTCGTGAGAACCTGACGGAGATGGAATCTCCGCAAGGCTGTGGCGTTTGCAAGGAGTGTCAGGCATGGAATTTTTGCTTGCGCCGAAGCCAGCTTGCGTGTCTTCTACATTCTTATGACGCTTCGAGATAAGTCCGGTTGACATAAACGCTGCGGGTAATGGTTTGACCAATTTGTAGTTTTCCGGCGTTGCGAAAGAGGCTCCTGAAGAAACCTGGCTTGATGACTCTCCGTCACGAGGGCTGGGCCGTGCAGCACCTACCGGGAGTGATTTTGAAAAGTCGACAAACGTTCGTCGCGGCTCAGGCTGCCGGATCGGAATGTGCGTGGGCGAGTCTTCCGCCATGCTCGAATTTGAAGTCGACTGAGATATAGTCCGTGACAGGGGATGGCGTTGGGGCTGTGATATTTGGCTTGAACCATTCTGCTTCGGACCATGCTGCGACATGGGATGTGCAGAAGCGTTCGGAAGACTGCCTTGCGAAGAAAATGGGCTGTCCCGGGCTAAGGAAGGCAAAACACTGTCAAGCGACATTCGAAGTCTACTTTTCTGTGACGCCTGTCCCGGCGTAGCGAAGTCAAGGGCAAGATCAGTGTTAGGCTTTGACCTTGCAAATAATGGCTTGTCATGTCTTTGCTGTAAAGTCGTTCTCCGCAGCGATGATGTCCGCTTAGGCACCGCTGACAAATGGTCATTTGGGGCACTTGGGTCTGTGCCCGTTGTTGAATCGGTTGCGGATGGCTCGTCATGTTCCTCAAATGCAGCTTCATAATCGAAGATGTTGAAGTCTGTATTGAACATACCTCCATGTAAACTCCTCCTCTTTCTCGACGGACTCCCTGGGTTGGCTGGATCCAAGTTCATAATCCCATCGCTCCTCTTCAGTGGACTGGATTTTGCGCCCCAGCTGTTGCCTTTTTCGAATTTCCTAGTCGCCCGAGCCGGCGCAAACGGACTGCTGTCTGCTGGAGGCGCATTCGCCTTGAAAATAATGTCTGGCATGGGATCTCCGACAGGGCTGACACTTCGCTCATTTCTATTCTCCTGATCGTCACTAGATTCGGCGGAGGACTGTGGTGCGGCGTTTCCATGATCTCTTGACTCGCTCAGTGTTCTCTTTCTTGGACTTCGGTGGATGCTACTGGAGCGTGACGTGTTGCGCATAGGACTCAGCTTTCGGCTGGCAGATCTGATCTTGCGTGTACTGTGGGGGTAAGGAAATGCCAGCGAAGATGGAGAAGACACATGTGTGGGCGAGAGCATGCTTGCCGATATCGACCGATTTGGAGGCGGTTCTCGTGAGGGCGAGAGCGGAGAGCTAGGTGATGGGGATGTCGACTTTGACGTAACTAGACGAAACGCTGGGCCTTTGGACGGTGATCTTGAAAGCGAATGCCGCAACTGTCTGAAAGCTGACGCTGGGTCGACATGGTGTATGTGAGTTGGCGACGGAAAGAGCAAGGTTCCACCTGCATCGCCATGCGAAGAGTATGAGCCAACCATGAAGAGTGGTAGATGGAATTTCCTGTTTCTTTGTATATGGGGTGATGATGTCAGTCTGCTGTGCTCGATGAGGTTTGCGGATATTTGGTCCGGCTGTCTACGGTATTAGTGCCGGCCACTGATGCGAATGTGTACTGTGCTTTCTGGGGGCGAGATGTTTGCGAAAGCAGCCGCGTCTTATTGATGGCCTGTGTATACAAACAAAGCTATCGCATACGCGCTGAAACGTGTCGCTTCGCGGAATGTTGCCAAAGGAATGTGCGCTTCTCCAGTACCCCCCAGGTCCCCTCAGCCTATCAACCCATCCACCTCCTCTTATAGACTGTGACCTCACTGATGGCACTTGACGGATGGGACTTTGCGACTCGCGGGGAATTGTATGTCGCTATATCTGAGCTCCGTAACAGTGGCCCAGCCTAAGAGCCGGAATCGAGCTTGAAGACTGCGCAATGCTTGGAGATTTCTCAGTAGAGTGAGAGTGGAGTGCGCGTCGTATATGTTAGCAATAGACGTATTGTCGTTGTAGGATGGCGAGCTGTAAGAGTTGTTGCCTTCAACGAAGACGCGTCCCGGACTCGCGGTAAACAAAAAGTGTACCCGACGGGCGACGCTAGGACAATTTGAGACTAGACAGGTTCTGACAGCAGCCGCGATCGCCGCGATCCCGGACCCTTAAAGATTTGCTGCGTGCGTCATGCCGTTGCCATGAGCACGAGCTGCCTTTCGTCGTGCTTCCAAAGCGTGTGCTCGTTACTGAACGTGACATTGTTGTTGGGGCCACCATTTCCTGAGCAGATGGCCACATTGAAAGTCATACGCAAAGGCGGCCGAAAGGGGCTCGACAATTCTTTTCCTGAGGATTTGAAATACACTCAGACAGGTCTCAATTGCCCCCAAAACCCTGGACCTGAAATGAATTTCACTCGGTTTACTCTTGTTCCGCTGCTGAAATATGGTGATGGGATAGCAGAGTAATTCCAAGGAACGATTCAACCTGAGATCGTCCAGATTAACACGTTCTCTTCTCTTAGGAACACACCCCTGTGACTTTCACTATTTGGGCCTCAATTTGATATTCCGTGATCGAGGCTGAGAGCGGTGTGGGTAGGGCGAGTGAAATGTCTTGAGTCTTATCCAAAACTACCTAGCTACCTTACTCTACCTTACCTATTCAACTAGAGCACGTACCATACTTGACCCTTCTCTGCAAAAGCTTACCATAGCTCGCACTCCCCAACATTCATGTACGGCTCTTGCTCATAATCGTAAAACTGAAAGACAACAGCAACCTCTCATTTCGCTCATTTACACACACCTTCCCATGCGGGCGTCAGCGCAATAGGATGCAAGGTGGGTAGGTAAGCAACTTACACATCGCAGAAACGGATCGAAAACGGTCGAAGCACCACTCTGCAATAGACGCTGCATATTCACTCTTCACTGGACCTATTCGAGAGCTTTGAAAGATGCGCAAACGGGACAGAACCTTTCCCGCAGCCAGTCGACCACGGTGGTATCGGGAGGGAGAAGGTACGTTACGCGGCGATCAATGTCCTCGATATCTCACAGATCTCTAATCGCGTGTATCCATTGCGCTGACGAATCTCGCTGAAAATGAACGCAAAAGTGCGCGCGTGCAGCTTACCGACCCTGCGCACTCCCACAATCAAACAGCCCCCTCTACCCTCCACTTCTTGACCGCCGCATCACCACCCACGCTGACAACCTCATTTCCCCCAGCCCATCTCACGCCATTAACGCCTTCCTTGTGCGCCTGCGACACACTGATACGCTGGCCCGGCTTCTTCACGCTCCACACGAAGATACTGGTGTCCAGCGCTCCACTGACTGCTTTTTCGCCATTGTCGTCCCAGTCGATGCTGGTTACTCGCCCCGTGTGGGCGGACCATCTCGTGGTGACTGGTTCCGGGTTGTTGGGTTCGTAGACGATGATCTTCCCTGAGGCGAATCCAACGGCTAGGTACTGGTTTGAGGCTGGAGAGAAGGAGAATGCTGTAACTTGTGAAGGGTGTGGTATTGATTTGAAGTGGTTGAGATTCAGGTCGTACATATGCTGTTGAGAGTCGTCGCCGCCGACGGCGATGTGGTTTTGCCCTGCTGCAAGGACTGTTGGGGCGTAGTTTGTTGGGGCGTGTTTTATGACTGAGTTGTCCTTTTGAGAGAGCAGGAAAAGACCTTTATGTGTTGCGATTACTGTGTTGGAGGATGTCAGAGCGACACCGCGTGGTTGACCGTCGGTTTTGGTTGAGGTGCCGGTGAAAGTTCTTGCAGATACATCGATGGAGCGAAGGGTATCATCCCAGCCTACACTGTAGATACGACCGGAGTTTGAGGTGGCAAGACCCGACACATAATTCTTATGGACATCGCCGTCGATAGTCTCGCCGTTTCCAGTACCATCATAAGTGCAGACTCGGCCGTCGCTACTGCCAGTGAAGAAAGTCGGGTTCGAGCTGTGTTCCTTGTCGGATGTGATGGCTGTGATATTTTTCTGTTGTCCCTGGACAGTCCGCAAGGTTCCCGGTTTTCCTTCTTGAAGGTAGTTGAGATCACCAGACAGCCCTAGACTTATTATCAGACCATCCGACCTGCCAGCAGGCCACACAACTCCAACTTGGTGGTCCAGTATGCTGACTTTCCCTTCCTCACCCAGCCGCCAGCTCTGCACCACCTTCCCGGCCTCCGCATCCCATATCTTTACCGATTGATCTGCACTGCTTGTAACAAACTTCTTTGAATCCCTCGCCCACGACACCGAAAAAATGCTGCCCGTATGCTCTCCCTCCCCAATCTGCCCCTTCGCCTCCCCCGTCTTCCCATCATAAAGCCATATTTTCTTGTCGGCGCCTACGCTGACCAAAGTCCCCCCATCCGGACTAAAGGCCACCCCGTAAACATATCTCTGGTGCTTCCTCAAACTCGTATTAAACTTAAACGGCGCTCCATGATAAAACACCAGACTAGTATCATCGCTCCCCGTCGCGGCCCTCAGCGGTCTCTGCTGCCTCACACTCACACTATTAACCTGACTGCTATGCCCACTGATTTCCCCCACCGTGTTCCCACTATCTGCCGTGATGCAGTGACCGAACTTCTCCTTCCCGTCGCCAACGGCTATGATGCGCTGGCTGTCTCCATCCCAGGCTAGATCGTTGATGCGGCCGCTGATAATTGGGTATTCGCCCTTGGTAGCGCCTTCGCCGACGCAGTCCCAGACGCGGACGGTCCCGGAGATGTCACCACTGGCGACGTAGTAGCCTGAGGGGGAGAAGCGGGCGACTGTTGTGGTGGTCGTGTGGGAGGTGTATTGGGTAGATTGGGAAGGGTGGTCGATAGAGCGGAGGAAGATGGACTTGTTGTTCTATAGGGTAGGGTTAGGTTAGTCAGTCGGTGTAGTATAGGTCGGGGCCGAAGGCGTACAGCATAGGCTATTCGTTCGCCTTTGGGATCTGAGGAGAGTTGGGTGGGTTGACCGCGGGTGGTCGAGGGGGAGGGTGCCAAAATGGCCTCTGGTGATTGTCAGGTGGGGAAATGAGACCATACTGGGGACAATTTTGGATTATGTACCGGCTTTGATTGGCATCTTTTGGTATATTATCGTGACATGGATATCTTGTTGATCGTAAGATTGTTTACATCAAGTTCTAGGGTTTGGATCAAATTTGACCGTCACTTAAGCCGCCTGTACTTTACGGCTGGACACTCCAGGGACCACATTCTAGCTGTCACGCGGTTGGAATCTTACAGCTGATCTCAATACTGTTGCGCAGCAACTTATTAAACGATACCGGACGACGGTCTATTGGTATATAAATAAAGAATGCTCCTGACCCCAAGAAAGAACGCCCAGACGGGGCGTCTTCCCCATCCACTCCATAGTCCTAACGCCGCTTCGCCTCGTGCATGATGCACCCGGGTATCGTATCGAATCCAGAATACCAACAGAATAGGATTTCAGGGGTTGTTCTCGCCCGACATCCCTATCTTCTGCGTATTCATCCAGGTCGGCATCCAACTTCCCCTATTAGCTTTCTTCCTTGCCGCGACAGCAGCCGGATCCTCTTCTTGCTTCGGATTCTCCTGCACTAATCTCAATGGCCTCAAGCGATTTTGCGTCATGACGGCACCAGGGTAATTATTGGTCCCACTGCTACCGTTGCTGCGGGGCGGACTACCATCCACACCACCACTGTGATCGCTGAATGTGCTATTCGAGCTGCTTCCCGCATTGTTGCCCTCGCGAGAAGCTCGGCTTGCACTACCAGATGGCACGCGAGACGTGGCGATTGAACTAGCAGCGACTTGAGGGGAGAAAAACGATGTTCGAGTTGCAGTGGTCACACCGGGCGAAATGCCGGGACTGAGGATAGGCCCCCCTGAACCTATGGACGATGGGCCACGGTACATTTGGTTGATCAAAGGAGCAGCGTTGGGCATTTCGGACTGAGAACGCATATGCGTGCTCGCACGGTTGGGCTGGGGCGGATCGAGCGGCAGAGGAGGTACTTTGGTTGCATTTCCATTTGGTGGTGGTGCAGGAGAAGGGCCTACCTGGCTGACGGGGCGAGGGCGTTTGGCGGTTCCGGCGATGACTGATGTCGCTCTTTGCAAGAAACTAGGAGCAGGTTCGTCGTCTTTGGCAGGCGGTGGTGGTAGCTCTTTGTCGGTGTTTGCAGTCTGGGGTCGGGGTGCACCGGACATGAGGTCAGGTGTTTTATCAAGGATGTTCTCGAACTCCTTGTGTGACAGCAGACGGCCGATGATCGTCTCGATGTACTTAGCCAACGCCTTATTCTGATCTTTGAGAGATTTCACTTCCGTCTCCAGTCGTCGATAATCCTCCGACTTTTCATCAGTGGCCTCAATCTCATCAGAGCCCAGCTCCTCAGCTAGAGAGCCTAGTCCGGAAGATTGCTGCATTGCTTCTGTTTTGCTGAAGTCCCCATTCAAGGTCTTCTCGCGCAGAAGCAGCTGGAAGCTTTCATTGTCCTCCATGAGACGTGCATTTGCGATACGAGTTTCCAGGAGTTGCTTCTCCAGCTCGTGAACACGCCCTCCTCCATCAGTGTCTAGTTCCATGATCTTGATCTGGGCTTCCGCAAGTTCCAGACGCAGTGATTTGATGACCTGTTCCTTCTGCACTACCTGCTTCGAAGTATCTTGCTTGGAAAGGTCCTTGGAATCACTGCGTGAAGGTGCAGCGGGAGGAGCGAATTGATCATTTTCACGGGGTCTGGATGATCCAAATTTGGGATCTTCACCATTGTTTCGTGTTTCTCGTTGCGCCAAACTTTCTTTCAGCCGCTGATTGGCTGATATCAATTCGTCTTCTCTCGTCTTCTGATCCGCTTTTTCCTTCAACATGGATGTCCGCTCTGTCTCATAGAGGTCTTTCATTTCCCGTCTTTGGCGGGCAGATTGGGCCCGATCATTTTCAAGCTCCTCAAGGTTCCTGGTGCTCTGATGCAACCGGTCTTCAAGCTGACCCTGCTCTTGTTGACTCTCATCCAGCCGTGCCTGCAGTAAATTTAACTGGCGTTGATACTCTTCCGATGCTGTTTCGGCCTTTTGAACCCGACTTCTGAGCTCGTCCATCAGTGAGACATGCTCTGCTCTTGCATCATCCTCGCTCGCCTCATCTGACGCCGTAGTGTTCATGCTTAGAAAGCTCGTCTGAGGAGAAGGTCGGGCAGTACCGCCTCGGCCAGGCCTTGATAATCCGCCGCGTAGAGAAGGTGATCTGCCCAGACCGTTGATGCTTGTAGAGGACTTGGATGGTGAGGATCGAGAAGTAGGGTTGACTGAAGGCCTCGTGTTCGTGCCATTATTTGGGGGCGCGGTCTTCTTATTGGGAGCTGACATGCTTTGAAAGCCACAGATTACTCCAACAGCCCGCAAAACTTTATGTTTGACAGCATTCCTGATACCTAGTTCAGTCCACTCTTGTTTTGTCTATGAACCGGCGGTCTCAGCTATGACGATGATTCAGATGGTGCTAAGGACACCGCTGCAATGATACCTTCAGCGCTTGTGCTTCGTAGGTGTTGGACTTTCTGGGAAAGCGTCCATCCCAACTCGGCCATTAAATATGTAGGTCTAATCAAGGGTCCGCTTTTTCTTGGCATTATTGGCACGCTAAATGATCCCACACAAATAAATTTAGCCGCAGTGAAATTCCACCACTTGAGGACCGGAGTGCGTTCCACCACACCTCAACTCCACAGACAACAAAGAGAAACGATGGCACCAGCACCGACCAAAAAATCAAAGAAGACGGCGGAGTCGATCAATTCACGTTTGGCCCTCGTCATGAAGAGCGGGAAGGGTTCGTTTCTTCTCAGTCAAGAGCTGTGGAGTACCCAGCGCAAAAGGCTCAAGAACTGAGACCACTTTCTACGTAGTAACTTTGGGATACAAGAGCACTCTGAAGACTCTTCGGTCCGGAAAAGCGAAGCTGGTCATTATTGCTGGCAACACTCCTCCTCTGCGTACGTACTCTCTGGCGTCCATCTCTTGAGACCAAAAGTTGGGTCTTGAGACATGTTTTGGGGTGTTTACTCTGTGAATCTGTTCCAAGGCTCAATACATCTCATTTCATAGACGATGCTGACTCTGAAGTTGTGTACAGGCAAGTCTGAGCTCGAGTACTACTCCATGCTGTCAAAGACCAACGTGTAAGGCTGTCTTGCAAACATCAGTTTGAGTGATTATCGCTGACCTCCTTTACAGGCATCACTTCGCAGGCAACAACGTAAGCCATCCCGCCCATCCATCTGCCTCCTTTAGTCCAACGACGAGACCCTGGTCTTTAGGGCTCACCCAACGAAGGAGTCTTGGTCGAAGACTTTGGAGGGTACACAAATATACTGACTTCTTACCGCAGATCGAGCTGGGAACCGCATGTGGAAAGCTCTACAGATGTTCTACGATGGCTGTGTTGGACGCTGGTGACTCGGATATCTTGACTGGTGCTACAGCTTAGACACAAGAGATGGCATCTAGAGTAATAAAGAATCAAGTGAGAGTCGGCGTGTATTGGCCATGTTTCTGTGCACGTAACTCCTGCTCCTTTGCGAGTATTATGAGCCACATTTCGCCAAATGGATAGGAGATTCTGCTATGAAATCCAAGAGTAGATCGGAAAATATGTGTAACAGTGAACCTTTCCGGTGGCCAGTAAGGTAGACTGTACGGAGTAGACTGCCTTCATCCTGTGATCCTTCGCACAAAGCCAAAGTGTAGGGCTGGGGCTATGCTCGTAAGCGGTTTAGTGGCATATTTGCTGCTTGGAAATCAACCGAAGGACTCAAAGGCGAAGCGACTTATGACTCAAATGTGAATAATCTCTTTAAAAACAACCACCTCCCTTTGACCATACAATCCGTTCGCAAGAAGTGCAGTATCTCCTAGACAGTCAACGAGATGGCACGCCGTCCAGCAAGATGTTATCGCTACTGCAAGAACAAGGTGAGTCCAGTCTTTGAAAATTCGCACAGTGTGCCTTTTGTGGGCGAAGGATATCGTCTGTAGCGCAGGCCTCACAGGGGCTCCAGCACTTGGGTCTGTTTTCATTGCTGACTACCAACCTTCCTACAGCCATATCCCAAGTCTCGTTTCAATCGAGGTGTCCCCGATCCCAAAATTCGCATCTTCGATCTGGGACGCAAGCGTGCCAATGTCGATGAATTTCCCCTCTGCGTCCACATGGTCTCCAACGAGTACGAGCAGCTGTCCTCTGAAGCTCTCGAAGCCGCCCGTATCTGTGCCAACAAGTATGATCCCTTCCGTCCCAGACGCCATTTGTTCCCATCCACAGCAGCAGACTCTGACAGCAGTACTCCCACAGGTATCTCGTCAAAGTCGCCGGCAAAGAAGGTTTCCATCTCCGTGTCCGCGCCCACCCGTACCACGTTGTCCGCATCAACAAGATGTTGTCGTGTGCCGGTGCCGATCGACTGCAGACTGGAATGCGTGGTGCGTGGGGCAAGCCCAACGGAACTGTTGCTCGCGTGAATATTGGCCAGATCCTGCTCTCCGTGAGGACTCGTGACAACCGTACGTTCCATCGGTCCAGTCTCTATTCTCGCTCAAGAGTGTTGGATTCACTGACTAAAATCACACAGATCGCGCAACAGCCATCGAAGCCCTCCGTCGCTCCCAGTACAAATTCCCCGGCCGCCAAAAGATCATTGTCTCCAAGAACTGGGGCTTCACACCTCTCCGCCGTGACGAATACCTTGAGAAGCGTGCGGAAGGCAAAGTCAGGATCGACGGGGCTTACGTGCAGTTCTTGAGGAACAAGGGGCCTATTGAGCGCAACGTCGGCGTGTTCCCGGATGCGTTTGAGACTGCTGAGGCTTAGAGAGGTACCATGTTGCTTGAAAAAAACATACGTCGTGGCATGCATGGATGATTATGGTTACATGCAGCTATCTTGAGCAATACAAA
The DNA here is from genome assembly GCA_963556305.1 of Platismatia glauca. Taxonomy (NCBI): domain Eukaryota; kingdom Fungi; phylum Ascomycota; class Lecanoromycetes; order Lecanorales; family Parmeliaceae; genus Platismatia; species Platismatia glauca. The sequence goes on from OY745770.1 coordinate 320,320, forward strand.
ATTTCTAAGACCACCAAATACTGACCTGTTATGCCTTCATCCCCGACCGTCCACGTTCACCCTTCCACAAGCAAGTCGTTCATCCAGAACCTACCCCACCCACTAAACCCTCAAACCCCCACCAAACCACCCAATTCCCTCCTCCCATCTTTCCTCTCCGATCATCCCATCCACCCCCCACCTCACACGCTTCATCTCCCACTCCACGGCCTCCAACTCCATTTTCACGATGCTCGCTTCGTCCCCGGCCACATCAATCTACTTTGAGATTGGTAGGCAATCGCAGACCCAGAGCATAGATCTAGTTCCAGATCTGACCACCAAGGCGAGCCGGTCACTGCAGAAGAGGAGTCTCCTCGCTGACATCGCGCCCTTTCTCGTCCGGCAAGCTTCACGGTCGTCAGTATTCGTACTCCAAGAGCAGGCTCACATATTTCTTACGCAAGCAGACCAATAAAAGCCCAGAAATAGAACGTAAAGACAAACGCCATAACCCACTCTACAAACCCAGCGCCTCTATGCTGCCCTGACCAAAGTAGCCCTGTGAAGGTGCTTCCTAGAACAACCTCTGTTACAAGTAGGCTGTTGCTGAACACACAGCTGCGCCATAATAGCTTGTTCCCTTTGGTCGGGCCGCTCCACATCTCACCCCAAACGACAAAGGCCGTGCAGATGCAGCTCAGCGCCGTCCCCGCCAGAGCCAGGAATAAAAACGTACGGTGCAGGCTCGGATGGCCGTAATTATCGAAAAAGGTGATGCAGATTCGGCAAGGGCAAGCAGCTACATCGAACACACATGCCAAGATCGACACCCACTTCTCATAGCGCGATTGCTCGTCTCCCGGCCGCCGCGTAGATCGCCTGCGCTCGCGCTGTGCAAGGTGCACGGAGATGATGGTCCCGGTGAGGGTGAGAGACGCGACGATGCCGCCGGCTATGAACAGAGGTTGCAAGCGGAAGGCCCCGATGTCCGAGATGAAGGCAACGTCGGGATTGACCTGCCCGGGATAGCGAGGGGAGCCCTCTGCTAGCCAGTAGATGAGTAGGGAGAGGAGTGTGATGAGCCAGACGGTGCCGCTGACTAGGGGCAGCAGTTTTAGGTGGTGGAAGACCAGGCGACGATGCATGATGGTTTTTGCAAAAGCAACCAAAGTCCGTCCGGTTCGACTGCTGATTCCAAAATGACTCCGCGAGCTTCAAACATATAAGAAGGAATCGAAATCTGGGTTGTGCTTGTTGAAGATATCGTGGTTGGTAATCATTATCACCACGATGACGCGCCGAGGGGAGGCCTGGGTTTTTGTTTGCATGACCGGGAGCTCTCGGAGTGTGATTCAATGATGGCTCTTCACTCTTTTGCTGTGTGCCTCAATTCAGAGTTGCATGTCCACGGAGTACCTACTTTACCGAGTCACGCGGGTCTACTCCGATTTCGATGAGCATTCGACCGAGGGTCACCGAGGGGACCATGGCCTTTCGCTTGGCTAAACCCCGCTTGAATTCCCCGCTCGCTTCACGGCCGAAAGGGCTCAGCGGAGAACGCCACTTGCTTTAGAGTTACTCCGGTGAGTGCCCGTTTGGCCGTCTTGGTCTCGATACTTGAGAAAGGGGCGGAAGATGAGGCGGGATGACAGAGACATGCATGCTCATGCAGTGATGCTCGGCTCCCTTGCTTCTGGGCATCTACAACAAGTGGACAACATACCTACTCCGTAGGTCGGAAAATTCAATTCTTAAGAGGTCGTCTTCTTCCCTAAGACCTTGGACTTTTCCTATTACCTCCTGTGCTTTGCCCGGATTGCATCCCTTCTAGCCAGATGAAGCTGCCGTCGTCCGAGACTAGTCCGTCCACGCGTCTGAGTGGTGCGATTGAGGGTCTACCAAGTCGCAGGTGACAGGCACACACAATATTGCTCCCTCTGTGAAGCATTGATATCCTTTGAACCTTCTCCATCCCCCGAGGCGGAGAATTGTTGGCATTGACATCTGTCAAGCTCCTCCATCCAGCAGCGGCTTCAATGTTTCCGACCATAGCAGTGGCCTTGCTGGTCTTGTTTGCACTCTATGGGTGGAAGATATACACACAGTTTGCCCGGAATCTCGCCGCCGCAAAGGATTCGGGAATTCCCTACGTGATTGTCCCTGTCTACCAGCTCAATAGACTTTGGCAGATATCACAGGTTTTCGTCGGACCTGTCGTGCGCAAGCTGCCCAGCTCATGGACCGAACTATGGTTTGATTTGACCTTGATAGAATGGACTTGGGACCGAAGATATGAACCCTTCAAGCGATTGGGCACCGACACCTTCTTGACCGTCAGTCCCGAGCGAAACGAGCTGTATACTGCAGACGCAGACGTCATCAGCCAGATCACAACGAGGAGGATCGATTTCCCGAAACCGCTTGAGGTGTACGAGTCTATCAAAATATACGGTAACAATGTGGTAACATCGGAGGGGCAAGTGTGGAGGCACCACAGGAAGATCACGAGTCCCCCATTCTCGGAAAAGAATAATTATCTGGTATGGACTGAGACTCTAGAGCAATGTCAGGCGATGGTAAATGGCTGGTTCGACGGCAACACCGGAAAGACAGGAAGCAAGACAATATATACACTCGCGGACGATGCAATGAGACTCAGTCTCTATGTGATAAGCAGGGCTGGATTCGGGGTCCGTCTACAGTGGCCACGGACTGAAGGGGCTCACGGGAATGGGCATGTCAAAAACGTTGAAGAGAGCATCGCAATAAGCTCAGGAACTGCACAAGGACACGCCATGAGCTACACCGATGCATTGGGAACGCTCCTGCATAATATCATCTGGGTTCTTCTTGTGCCACGGTTTCTCTTGAGTAATTCAACGACTGATTCATATATTTCAAGCTTCTGCTAATTCAGATAGAGCATCTGCCGTTCCAAAAGACGAAACAAGCGTACACATCTTTCATTGAATGGGGTAAGTATATGGACGAGATGTTTCAGCAAAAGAAAGCTGCGATCTTGAAGGGAGAGGAAGGCGATAGTTTGGACCTAATGGTTGCTCTTGTGAAAGGCGCCGGGATCACCAAGGAGTCGTCGACAGGAGAGAAACCTCCGATACAAACTCTAACAGACCAGGAAATTCTCGGTAATGCTTTTATCTTCATGCTTGCTGGTCACGAGACAACGGCCAATTCCATACATTTCTGCCTGGTCCTGCTTGCTATGAACGTAGCTGCTCAACGACATCTTCAAGCCGATCTCGACGAAATCTTTCACGGCCGCCCCGTTAGCGAGTCTGAATATGAGGAGGTCATTCCCAAACTTTTTGGTAGTATGGCTGGAGCAGTGCTCAACGAAGAGCTTCGTGTACTCGCGCCCGTGATCCTCGTGCCTAAATCCACACCGAAAGATAGTCCTCAACCTCTCGAAGTTGGAGGGAAAACTTGCACTGTACCAGCAGACTGCTATGTTACTCTTGCGACGACTGCCGTGCATCGCAACCCAAAGGTATGGCCGACTGGTCCACCCGCGAATCCCAATAAGCCAACCCACCCGCTCTCAAACTTGGACAACGATCTCGAAGAGTTCAAGCCCGAACGGTGGATCTTGAGTTCTGACGCCAAGCATACTGCGAGTATGCCTAACCAGGAAACGGATCCGGAAGCTTCAAATTTAGGTGTCCACACGGCGGCGGATACTTCTGCGGCATTGTATCGCCCACCAAAGGGTGCTTACATTCCTTTCAGCGAAGGCTATCGTTCTTGTATCGGGCGACGCTTTGCACAAGTCGAGGTACTTGCAGTCCTTGCACTCATACTCTCGCAGTACAGCGTGGAATTAGCCGTGGATGCGTACGCAAGTGACGAAGAAGTAGAGAAGATGGACGACCAGGCCAAGTTCGAGGTCTGGGACAGGGCCAGAGATGAGGTAAACAGGCAGATGAATGAGGACATGGGATCTATCATCACAATTCAGCTTCGGAAAGGTGCCGTCGGACTCCGCTTCGTGAAGAGGGGAAAGGAGAGGTTCGATTTCAAGACAACATGAAGTGTCTTGGCTCGGAGCCGCCTAAGCAGGCGTGAGGTGCTGCCCGTTTCCAGGCGAACCGCATTACTTTGAGTGCGACTAGCTGTTCTTTCCTCCTTTTCGTTCGATTTCAGGGGTTATTTTTTCTGTTCTTTGCCAATTGATCGACCAGACATCTAAGAGAAGGTGAAATTCGCCCTTCTTGTACTCCCATGGTTCATATCTCGTGGCGGGTTGGGGAGAAAGGAAGGGGGGACATGATGTCCCTTTTTTTTATCCGTGGTGGATCATCTACACACTCGGACAGGATGGAGGCAAGTGAGAAGGTACATAGGCAAGCCCTGTTCCACGACCGCGAGTTCCCACGGCCGTCATGGATCGGGGAATCGAAGTGGTGGGGAGGAAGTCATCATCATCATCATCATCACCATCATCAACGAACCTCAACTCGACACTCGATACCGACGACACCAGGATCCGAACCACCATATATAAATTCCGAACACGGCCACGGCGCTCACAACGTCTTTCTGAGTGGGGGGAATGACGGGCAAGGGGTGCGGTGAGAGGGGAAGGAACAGAGGTGGGATGAGAGAGAGTACGGAGACGGGACGGGACGAGGAGTGAAGGGTGGTCATTATAGAGGTTCAGGTTGGGATGTAGGGGGGTTGTTTCGTCGCGGGATGTGTACAGAGATGAGAGGGTCGTGATGCAGAGAGGCGATGTGCAACGTATCGGCTGCCGGATGCGTACGTATTGTCAAGATGATGTCGAGTCGAAATGCTGAGTTTGAGCGGGTTTCCGAGATTTTTTGCAATTCGCTTTTTCAACGCTATAACTTGCTTCGAGCCGCGCATGAGTTTTCGGAATAAGGTTTTTCTACGGATGCCAAGGATGATGCAAAGAATGCCGGAGGACACAGAATTCATGCATCGAACGGAGGACTATAGACAGGGGAAATTGGTGATAGAAGCCGCAGACTACTATTTGGGTATGCCACGACCACCCATTTTTTCCATACTCGTTTCAGAGCCTGCTTATCCGACAGCCGACTGATCGTTTCCCGCGAAAGATTTCCCTCCAGGCGATGCAAGTCCCATTCCCAAGGGCCGTCAGCGCCTTGGCAAATCCTTTCTCGATCTCCCAACAGAACTCCGCCTGATGATATACCGATACTCCCTCATCACCGCCTTCCGAATCATCAAGCCCCCGTCCAAGTTGGAGCGATACAACACAGGGTGGGCGACGCCTCCTCTGGACAAGACCGACGAAGAGATCGACGCGACGGTTCAGAGGCACAGAGCGAATCACCAGTCGCACGTCTCGCTTCGTCAGTCGTACACTGGTCTTCGGAATGCGCGTACCAGAGTCCCCACGCTTGAACTATCTTGGCTGCGATTGAGCCAGAAAATCCATGTCGAGGCGGCGAGCGTACTTTATGGGGAAAATAGGTTTCGGTTTGTCCTTGCAATCACCAGGAGACACCCTCCTGTGAGAGCTCCGACATTCCATCGGTCAACGTATTACGATTTTCGGGATAATTTGACGGTTTTGTCGGGAGATTATATGAAGATGATTAAGAAGTGGACCGTGGAGGTCCGACTGCCAACATTTCCATGGACAAAGGCTAAAAATATGTATTTGCAATATTATGCGAGGTTAGCTCTTTTTGCGGCCTGCTTTGGAGGCGACGATCATTCGTTGCAGGAGGTAGCGATCCTTTTCAACAGATGCTTTCAAAGAGGATATTACTTTCCTTTGTCATGTCTTCGAACGAGTCAAAATGTGCTGGAAACCCTGGCTGCGATCCATGGCGTCAGGTTTTCTGTGAACGTCGGAGGTGTAACACCTGAGTTCGAAGCAAAGCTGTCGTTGGCTATGATGAGTAAAGTGATTGCTTATGTACCCAAAGAAGAGCAACATGGGAAGCGGATGGTGGTATTCAAGGGCAAGAGACGGCTGCAACTATATCAGACTGGGAGGTATTATGACTCGAAGAATGTGTGGAGTCGGAGTGTACTCGGTCCATATCCACCACATCTGGAAAAGGTTCCGCCGGCGTATGTATGCTGTGAGGTGTGTGATAAGAAGCCGCCGCTCACATTTCCGCTTATTTGGAGGCTACCGTGACGTTTCGGATCCTTTTGGGGAAATTGAGTTCGCCTGTTATTGACTTGAAATTGAGAAGGCGCTTTGGTGATGGGAGACGGTCGACGGAAAAGACACACCCTGATCTTTTCTTGTAAGGTCCTTGTGGGGGGGGAAAGAACAAGATGAGATGAGATATAGAGGTCCATACCGGTAGCAGACGTTTCAAGACGTGTCAAAGCCCTCCCCTCTTGGACCTTCGGTGCCCAGCAGAACAACCACCGAATCAGAATTGAGGTGCAACCTCTCTTTTTCCTCCTCGGACACACTCAACAGGGCTGCCAGTGTTGCGGCGCTGCACGGGCCCATGTTAATCTCCATCTCTTGAAGCATATCCTGGGCCTTTGCAGACGCGTCATCGGTGACCGTGATGCTGGCATCGACACCGTCGCGCAAAAATGGCCAAGCAGTCATCGACACCGTGCCGCAGTTCATGCCGCACATTGTAGTATTGCCTGTAGGTATAGACGTCATCTGACCATTCTCGAGGCTGGTCTTCAAACAAGCGGCCGTGTCAGGCTCGACCGTCATCACTGTAGTTGGCGGATCCCGGCTCTTATAGTGCGCCACTACAGCTTGTCTAAATGATTTCGGAGTCAGACTGTCTCTGTTGGAATCTGATTTGAGTCATGAAACAAGTCCCGGGACTCAGTGGCTCCTAAATTAAGTCTTGCAATTCACATGCTGTACGAATCAAGCAGAGACAGATGGGAAAAGACAACTCACGCAAGAGAGCCCACGCCAACTGGACAAATGATAAGGTTGACAGGTTTGCCGATCATCTCTTGACATTGGTCGTCGATTTCGACCATCATTGTGGAATAGCCATCGACCACCCACTGATTGCTTCAGCGCGTTTCAAGATAAGCTCATTGTACTCACCCGCGGAATCTGTTCGTACCCTGGCCAAGCCGTGTCTTCAATCAACAATCCAGCGGGCTGTGTATCCGCAGCTCTTTCAGCTTCCTTCACAGCCATGTCATAGTCCCCATCAACTACAATTACTTCAGCCCCCTCGTGTCTGATCTTCTGCTTCGTCGCCTCGACCATAACTTTCGGCACGTATATGAGGGCAGTTGCTCCCAAAGTCTTCGCCATACGAGCAACCGCTCGACCCCAGTTCCCATCTGTAGCTGTGTAGAAGGTATTTTGGACGGCTGTGACGAGTTGCTTGATTTCAGATAGAGGCGTTGTTGGGGGAATACCAAGAGAGTGGGTGACCGTGCAGATACATCCCCATGATGCTCCAAGGATCTTATAAGAGGGTAAGGCAAAGCGGTGGGACTCGTCTTTGAGGAGGATGATGCCAACCCCCCGATGTTCAGCAATCTTTGCCGGCAGTTCTAAAAGCGGCGCTTTGCCGTAGTCTGGTAAAGTCTGGTGGAAGTTCAAGACAGATGGCTGGACAGCATATTTGCTCTTCCACGAGCGCGCGGAAGGATTGCGATACATCGAGCTGCTTGACAGAGGTGATCATTGTCGGAAGGTTTGTTGATTGTTTTCCATCTGAACTGCAGATATGTTCAAAGGAAGCTAATTTCGGAAGCTAACTTCGGAGGCTAACGAAACTCTATCAGATACCCTTGAACCCTTCAGTCTCTGTACTCGTACGGTGATAGATCCCTAGACGGTTGGACCTCCACCGCCACTTCATGCAGACGTGACCGCATCAGACGGTGTCAGTCCATCCAAAGATGAGGTTTTTGTATCAAAAACGATTGGCCAGCGCTCCTACATGTAGCTGAAATTGATCGAGCATCGCCTCATCACCCTGCATGTATGCCATTGCATTAGTGCTCGGACTACGCACGCACACTCAATAACCGGGCGTTGGCCAAACTACAACGATGCTCCTTTGGGAGAGGCTTAGCCCACCCCTACACAATTTCCTCTCTATAAATATCATGACTCGGCATCGTAGTCCATGTCGTTCTGCTCCTGGTGGTTTCGACTGCGGCGCTTTCTTTCTTTCCAAAATCCTGCCTCTATTGATCCACTTTGAGGTGGCCAAGGCTGGCCCAGTATGATTTCTCCCGTATCTCAAGGAGGCCCGAATATTGCTCTCATCACGATAGCATGCGGCTGGACGTTTGTGGGGATTGCCTTCTTAGGGGTCAGCCTCCTGATCTGGTTCAAGCTAGAAATAAGAACTATTGGCCTAGATGATTATTTGACGACACTTGCTTTCGTGATCACGATTGCCCTCGTCGCACAGACTACGTGGGCTATCGCGAATGAAGGTCAGGACGATCATGAGGCTGAAATGTCGAGTACGAAATTAGCTTTGGTCGTAAGAGTAAGGCCTGTTCTGTCTACGGGTTCAAATTTCGTCTATTGATATAATAGGCAGTCGCTTCTGGTGAGTCAGACTTTATGGGGCGTGGTAAACACAATGGTTCGAATGAGCGCCATACTGTTTATCGAGAAGGTCTTTTGCTACATAGGGGGAATTTGGAAAACACGGTCGCTACTCGTTTTGTCTATCCTCTGCGGACTAGTAGTCTTCCTCGAAGTATTCCTTATTTGCCGTCCTATGGCAGAGGACTGGAACGCTCATCTTGACGGTATATGCGGTGACCAAGTCGTATCTTACCTCACACTCGAGGTATTTGGTCTTCTTCTCGACTTCATCATATTGGTTATACCCATGCCATACATTTTCAGACTGCAGACGTCGCGCTCGGGAAAGGTGCCAATCTGGCTCGTGTTTTCGATTGGCGCCTTGTAGGTTATTCTCAATCTTGGAACTAGCATATGTATTGATTGATAGACAGAGTCTTCATCATCACAGGATTGAGAATACAGGCCCTCCGCATGGTCAATGCCCAAGACTTCACCTATTCGAAAAGCTACCTTGGTCTGCTCTCTACGCTAGGTGCATCACTTGGAATCATTTTCTGTTGTGTACCTATTGTACCTGGGTCATACCGACTGTGGCGGCAAGGGTCTCTCAAACGCGCATCAAAGACCCGCCTTGTTGACGAGGAAAATACTGCCGCAGCCTCCGAAACACCAGATGCGATTTCGCTTCCCGTGACCGAGGATAACTCAACTCAGAATCGCGCCTCAATGGGTGTCCACATTAACGAGGAAAACAGCGCGACAGCTCTTGAGACCCCAGATGAGATCTCGCTTCCAATGACCGAGGACAAAGCTGCTCAGACTTATGGCAGGAACGCACGATGGAGCATGGAGGGCTTTGACGCTCATGCTAGCCCGCCCCCATACGGCGAATTACAAAGGCACCGCACATTTTGACATTTGTTGGAGCTACTAGTGGCGAAATATAGATTGCGCCCCATATGAACACAATCTTGCCGCCATTCTTCAACTCAAACATGGGGGTTCCGTTTGGAGGATCAATCAGGTCGGTTCCCTCTTGTATGAACAGGGAGCATGGAAGCTCACGAGTTCGAGAGGGGGCTTTGAGGAGGCTCTGGGGAAGAGGTGTGAAATATTGTAATGATATAAAGTCGTAGGCATCGTTACGCGCCGTCGGTGTGATGTTTATGACCATTGACTACATAATATTTTTCTGCCATGACTCACAAATGCTGCTATCTAGGAGATAGGGTGTTGAACATCCGATAGCTTTGGCAGTAGATTTCAGGCCAGTAACGAAGGAACACGCTTATCCGTCAAGAAGTCTCTTGGCGGCACATATCGTCTCCGGGCATCGTACGTTCCAAATATGACCATCATCACTATGATACCATATCAGATATTTTGCCGGTGGCTTGACGTTCCAGACACTCCTGCTGCCAAACCCACCACCGCTGACACTCGATACATTTGTGCACACCAATACGCAAGTAACAAAATGCGCACGGTGCATCAAGCCCGAGATCCCGGGATGTATAAGTAGAAGGAGATTTTTGTATTTTTGTATTTTTGTATTTTTGTGAAGTCTTGGCGTGGCAATTGAAAGTCGGGTAAAGCTGCCTCGGAGATTTGGCGTGACAGCCTGAGGGACTTTTGGACTTTGGCATCATTGCTTTCCATTTTTCCATGCATTACTTCATAGTAATCCTTCCATTCCCTTCTTCCCACATAATTACAACCAAATTCCGTCTTCTACCACTTTTGATGAAACTACACATGTGAAATTCTGATATTCCCAATTTCTTTTCCTAGCCAATACACCTGCTACAATACTTCGAGTCCACCCTCTCAATACACTTCCGCGGGGCGTTTCTTATACAGTTCCTTTTTGTAAATCAACATGGCTGCTATCCGAGACCGTGGCATCCGCATAGCGATAGATGTGAGCTGCAATGCAAATCGACCACTCAGCGACGCCATCGTACTGATGCTAGACAGAGAGGAGGTACATTCACCGATTGCGTTGGAAATCCGGGGAGTGGGAGAATGGAGGATGATATAGTAATCAAACTCCTATCGGAAGACCCGTCCAACTACGATGACGCCCCTCTGGAGGGGATCAGGCGTATGCTGTCCAAGTTCACTGGAAAGGAAGTTCCCAGGGGAGAACCTTTGGACACGTCAAAGATTGAAAGTATCCGCATGGGTACTACAGTAGCCACAAATGCGTTGCTGGAACGTAAAGGGGAAAGGATTGCCATGGTCGTCACCAAGGGCTTCAAGGACTGCCTCGAGATCGGTAATCAATCAAGACCAAAGATCTTTGATCTTGCCATTCGGAAGCCCGAAGTACTTTACGAAAAGGTGATCGAGATTGATGAAAGGGTGACACTTGAAGACTATGCAGAAGATCCGGAAAGGCATGTCACGAAGACAGATGACTCGACCGCTCAGGAGGGTCTTGTACGAGGGCTGTCAGGAGAAGCCGTCAGGATACTCAAGAGACCGTCCAAAGACACAATCAAGTCACAATTACAAAAGCTCTATGATGACAGCTTCCGTAGTATTGCGGTGTGTCTTGTCCATGGATATACCTTTCCCGATCATGAGGCGATGATTGGGCAAGTGGCCAAAGAAATTGGCTTTGAACATGTTAGCTTGAGCCACGAATTGATGCCGATGATCAAGCTTGTTCCACGAGCTACCTCTGCATGTGCTGATGCGTATCTGACACCAGCTATCAAAAAGTATATTGCGGGCTTCCAAGCCGGCTTTGAAGGTGGTCTAGGTACGGAAAGCGTCAAGAAGGAAAGCGGTGCTAAAGGAGCACGCTGCGAGTTCATGCAATCCGATGGAGGTCTTGTTGATGTCAACCTTTTTTCTGGCCTACGAGCAATTCTATCCGGTCCAGCCGGTGGAGTAGTAGGCTACGCACTGACTTCTTACGACCCAAACACCAAGACACCCGTCATTGGATTTGATATGGGGGGTACTAGCACAGACGTCAGCCGATATGGCTCTGGAAGGTATGAACATGTCTTTGAGACTACAACGGCCGGTGTGACCATCCAATCACCGCAGCTTGACATCAACACCGTTGCTGCAGGTGGCGGATCTCGACTCTTCTTCCGTAACGGCCTCTTCGTAGTAGGTCCAGAGTCTGCAGGAGCACATCCTGGGCCTGCATGCTATCGAAAAGGCGGTCCACTTACTGTCACCGATGCCAATCTTTTCTTGGGTCGCCTCCGACCTGACTTCTTTCCCAAAATTTTTGGGAAGACAGAGGATCAAGGCCTAGATACGACCGCCAGCGAGAAGCTCTTTAAGGAATTGACTGAAGATATCAATAAAGAGATCGCTGAAAACGACAAGGAGAAGGAGATGAACCCAGATGAAGTCGCGTATGGGTTCATCAAAATAGCTAATGAGACGATGACCAGACCAATCAGGTCATTAACCGAAGCCAAAGGACACGATACCTCGCAACATCGACTCGCTACCTTTGGTGGTGCAGGTGGACAGCACGCAGTTGCGATAGCGGAGAGTCTTGGAATCAAGCAAATCCTTGTCCACCGGTATTCCTCAGTATTATCCGCGTATGGAATGGCGTTGGCGGATGTCGTAAACGAGAGCCAGGTGCCAGACTCGAAAACTTGGACCGATGAAGGAGAAGTGTTGGACGAGTTGAAAAAGACAATGCAAGGGTTGAAAGAGAAATCGACCGCAAAACTTCGAGATCAAGGCTTCTCTGACGATAGCATAGTCTTCGAGGAGTACCTGAATATGAGATATAGAGGCACGGAGTCCGCTCTCATGATAGTAAAACCCACTGGAGAAGAGGCGAAGAAAGACTTTGGTGGCAATGATTGGGCGTTTGGAAAGGCGTTCGTCAAGCAGCACGAGCAGGAATTCGGCTTTACGTTACCCGATCGTGACATTATCGTGGACGATGTTCGCGCCAGAGGTATCGGGAAGAGCTTCGAGGGACTGGATAGGACAGTCGACATGCAACTAAAGGACATAAAACCAAGGGATTTGGGCGAAGGAAAGCGATATGGTGTTTCCAAGGTCTATTTCGAAGGCGGACGTCAAGACACCCCCATTTATAAGCTCGAAGATCTTGACGTTGGCGATCGAATTCAAGGCCCCGCAATCGTGGCCGATGGCACCCAGACCATCGTCGTTACACCAGGAGCGACTGCCCTGGTCATTGAAACACATGTCGTGATTGACATTGGCAAAACAGAAGGTCAAGATGAGAAAGTCAATGCGAAAGAAGTTGATCCCATCATGCTGAGTATCTTTGCCCATCGCTTCATGGCTATTGCGGAACAGATGGGTCGAGCGTTACAAAAGACCAGTGTGAGTACAAATGTCAAGGAAAGACTAGATTACTCATGCGCTCTGTTCGACTCTACAGGCGGACTTGTTGCGAACGGTAGGTACTTGGCCATGCGATAACCCTGTTGTTTGACTGACGCATTGCAGCGCCTCATCTCCCAGTTCATCTCGGAAGCATGTCGACTTGTGTCACGACCCAAGCGGAAATATGGAAAGGCAAGCTGAAGCCCGGAGACGTCATCGTGTCCAATCACCCGGAATTTGGCGGCACCCATTTACCGGATATCACAGTCGTCACCCCGGCTTTCAACGGCGAGGACATCATCTTCTACGTCGCCTCGCGGGCTCACCACGCCGATATCGGCGGCATCCTGCCCGGTTCGATGCCTCCGCACTCCCGCGAACTGTTCCAAGAAGGCGCGGCCATCAAGTCGGAAAAGCTCGTGTCCGAGGGCCACTTCAACGAAAAGAGAATCACCGAACTACTCTACGACGAGCCGGCGCAGTATCCAGAGTGCAGCGGAACACGATGTCTGGCGGACAACCTCAACGATCTCAAAGCCCAGATCGCCGCCAACCAAAAAGGCATCAACCTGATCAGCGCCCTGATAGAAGACTACGGAGAGGAGGTCGTCCAATTCTACATGCGCAACATCCAAGACAACGCCGAACTCAGCGTCCGCAACCTCCTCAAGGACGTCAGCAAGCGGTTCGAAGGCCAAGACCTCACAGCCACCGACTACATGGACGACGGCAGCCCCATCAACCTCAAAATCACCATCGACCCCGCCAGAGGCGAAGCCGTCTTCGACTTCGCCGGCACCGGCCCCGAGGTCTACGCCAACACCAACGCCCCCGAAGCCGTCACCTACTCCGCCATCATCTACTGCCTCCGCAGCCTCATCGAAGACGACATCCCCCTGAACCAAGGCTGCCTCAAACCGATCCGCGTCCTCATCCCCCCCAAATCCTTCCTCTCCCCCTCCGACAACGCCGCCGTCGTCGGCGGCAACGTCCTCACCTCCCAACGCGTCACCGACGTCATCCTCCTCGCCTTCACCGCCTGCGCCGCCTCCCAAGGCGACTGCAACAACCTCACCTTCGGCTTCGGCGGCAACACCAACGCCGACACCGACGCCCCCACAAAAGGCTTCGGCTACTACGAGACCATAGCCGGCGGCTCCGGCGCCGGCCCCACCTGGCACGGCACCCACGGCGTCCACACGCACATGACCAACACGCGCATCACCGACGCCGAAGTCTTCGAGCGCCGCTACCCGGTCCTCCTCCGCGAATTCAGCCTGCGCGCCGGCAGCGGCGGCGACGGCCAGCACCGCGGCGGCGACGGCGTCGTCCGCGACATCGAGTTCCGCATCCCCGTGCAAGTGAGCATCCTGAGCGAGCGCCGCGTCCACCACCCGTACGGGCTCGCGGGCGGGGCGGACGCGGCGTGCGGGATCAATTACTGGGTGCGGCGGGCGCGCGGGGGGGGGCGCGGGGCGGACGGGGCGGGGGGGGAGGACCGGTGGATTAATCTCGGGGGAAAGAATACGGCGGCCATGGGGGCGGGGGAGCGGATCGTGGTGTGTACGCCTGGCGGGGGGGGGTGGGGGGCTGTGGGGGGGGAGAGCAGGGTTGTGGGGAAGGAGGACGAGCGGGCGAGGTGGAGGAAGGGGAGCGTGGCGTTGCGGATGGAGGCGCAGGAGACGGCGTAGTGGGGTGGGGAGGGGCGTTGAGGTCTGGAAGATTGATAAGTAGGATCGGGCTTCCTCGACTGGATATTGTCGGCTTGAAGGCGGAATCGGAGCCGTTTTCCCTCTTTATCCAATTCTCGAAACATGGACGGGCTCCCGCTCGCCCCAAGCACCCGCCCGAACGCCCTTCCCCGTTCAAAAGCTTAGCACCATCCGCACTCATGCACTGCCTTCTCCACCAATTATTCCCTCTCGGATTGCAAAACTCGCGAAGTGAGATCGTCGCGGGATCGACGATCGGTTGCCTCACCCCTCGACACGTGACTGTAGCAACTGTAGCAAGCGAGCGACTGTGACGCGCCCCCTTCGTAGAGAAATAGAGGAGGAGAAGAAGAAGAAAAAGTGCCAAAAGTGCCAGCTCGGATCTTTCGGCTTTCTTGAGGGGTGGTTGGTTGGCGTCTTGAGGTACTCAAGGTGGGGCGTGGTACGTCTACACATCTCTTTCATGGGAGTAGAAAGCCTCCGCTTATCCAACCAAAAGCACCACCTCTTGCGCACGTATGCAACCATCCTCAGTCTCACGACCGACAAAACGATCATACGCGACCCGCTATCATACTAGTCGGCTCTGGCTAGTCGCCACTCGCTAATACGCCGAGAAGCGCCACCAGCGCGACGAGGCAAATATCCCGCGCGCAAAAAGGTGGGCGAAAATTTTCTGCAACCCTTTGACAGATTATCGTCGAGCCCCTTCCCGCCATCTGATCGACCTCAATGAGCAGGCTCGTGTCCCGTGTCGTCGTGCCCGCTCTGCTCAGCTTAGCCGCAACCGTTGCAGCGGTCGGGCGCCCGCTGTCCAATAGGGTCAATCAGACCGGCTATTTGCACACCGTCACCGACGCGGCGGGATTGGAGGCCATAGATCCCCGCTTCACGGTCCGTTACGAGCCGGGGCAAGATCGGTTGTCGGCGACGTCGTGCTTTATGAACGCGGTGAGGGCCATGACGGAGCTGGCGCTCGAGGACTTCACGGGGCGGATCCGCCCGCGGAATTACATCGATCTGGACTATCCCGGGGTCGTGATCGTGCCGAGAGCGGCGGCGCAGGAGCAGACGGTAGAGGTACGGTATCTGCTGTGGGGTGTATGGGAAGGAATCAGGTGGATGATCAGTCAGCAGAGTTTCCGAAGTCTCGTGATCGGTGCGTATTGGGACGATGTGCTGGTGTGTAGCATCTGGATCAGACGTTCTTGGGGGCAGCTGAGTGTTGCTGGAAGCAACGGTACTCTGGGCCTCACGGCGCGGTCAGAAAGGATGTCCACTCGAAACACCACGGTAGAGCCCACGCAAGGCTTAGGCCTGATGGAGGTCAGAATTCCATCGAATGACCAGCATCTGAAAATATCCGTGACCCACGTTGGGGGACCTCTTGGCATTACGGAAGTGTTCATCGCAATTTTCGCGGCTTTGGAATACTTGGCCCATTTTCCAACCGCTGATGAATTGGTCAATTTCCGAATTTTTCCAGACGGCGAGGACACAGCGATCGGGGTTGGACGACATACTCAGGCTCCTGCGGTCAGATCACTCTTCTCGAACCAATGGGCAATCCTGAGCGTAGCAGAGATTCCTGGGTATATGCTGCGGGAGAGGAGGTTTAAGGAAGTGGTCATCGAGATTTCACTAGACGATATCCCAGTTGGAGAAGGCTTTTTGGCCAAAGTGAGACTGTGATGTTGTCTGGTCCAAAACGAAGACTAAATTTGTCGAATCAATATCGCTTCGACTGTATAGAGCGGAATGGATTTCGGTATTGAGCCCTGATACTTTCTCTCGACGCGAAAAGCTCCAAGAGTGACGAATATTTTGTGGCTGCAGCGTATGGTTTTGGTGTCTGCGTTTGAGAGGCGTGTAGGCTACTAAGACTGCAGAAAAGAGGGCAACCCCATGATCTTTCAAAAGTACATGCTCTGAACATGCACAAGGCAAGGGCTTGAGAGGATCCAGCCGCTTGCGCCTGTTCTTCGAGTACACTGATCACAAGCATGTCACGACTGGAAGCACAGAGCGGCAGACCCGAGCGGAGATCACGTAGCTGGCCACGTGTCAAGTAGGCGTTACTGTGTCTTGAACGATGTCTCGCTCCCTATACCTAAAGTTTTCTGCTCCTTTTTCGATCAGACTTTGTAACAGCGAATCCAATCGAGCAGCATTTGCGAGGAAACTATCCGCAGGGTTTGTCAAATTCATGCAAGGACCTGGCAAAACGTTGATTTTGATATCTCTCAACCCATTCGTTCCATACTGCATTTCAAGAAGGCCGGCTATCCAAGGAGCGTTAGGTACGGGCATTGTGAATGTATTCCCAAGATAGACGAAAGCCTCGATTGTACGCAATCCTTTCAAAGATTGTTTGATCAGTTGTGACCAAGCAATTAGATTGCAAGCGGCACATTTCTGCATCCGGTGTGCGTGTAGAGCAGCGCGCCGACCATTTCCGCCACTCAGACACCGACTGGACATGGTGATATGATTGTAGCAGATTTGGATACTTCGAATTTGGGCAAGGCGAAGGGGAAGCACGCTCTGCATGAAGAAGGGTGGCGGTGTGAGTGATGCAAATGAGAAAGTTGGCAGACCTGGACATATAAGCTCCTCATATATGAGATCCTAGACGGCAAGCTGCGACACTTACTATATAGTAGATTGATAGCTTCTAAGTATATCTGCTTACAGCATTTGACAAGAGTCACGGGGCCCCAGCCACGGTTCTTTGGGAAGCTGATGGAGAAATGCATTCTCGTAATTACGTTGTACCCCGCATAGACAACTTCTGCTTCAGCAGCATCGACGAGATGCCAAGCAGGCGCAGTCGGGACACCTTTGTCAAAAGCATGATCACAGCGGTAGCCGCGAATTTTGCCAGCCCTCATTGCATTTGCAGCGGCGTGTGCGTCCAGTAAACCATCCGGAATCCTCATTGGGCTGTGCACCACGACATGGATATGTTCGCCATCGCCAACAATGACTTCTTTGTATATTTGGAGTCGTATTTCGTATGGAAGTTTAGTGAAGAACATGGCCCTCAATTGACTTTCTGCACAATACGGCACCTGGCTGAGCCGGCGTCTGAGCTGAAGAGGAAGAGGACGGGGTTTTTCCCTCTCAAAAGCTGTTTCTTGAGCCTGCCGTTGGCAACGTATATGGTAAAACCAGAGGATTTTGAATGGAAAGACTGCAGCATTCTTATAAATCAGTCCGAACCGTTGCCTTCCAGCTCTGCAGCAAAGAAGTGGGCACAAAAGGATTGGGAGGAGATTATAGACGAAAGGACTGCAGATAAGTATGGCGAGTATAATCAAAACATAACCCAGTCCACAGCAAATCTGTTCGATCCAGGGCAACTCCCTGTGACAAGCTTTGGCCAGGAGCTTTTGAACTATCGTACACAGAACGATGGGGATTGCAAAGATGCCCATGGAGGCGTTTGGGTGGAGGGTGTCAGGCCTCTTCTGCTGCGCGACCAATGCAAAAACCCAGCTACTCCGTATCACCAGACGAATGATCACCTAGGTTGTGGGGAGAAAAGTTGAGGTTTTGGATTATACGGTTCCAGACCCACAGCCTCGTCGGCATCGATCAGGCTGCAACGGCATGCCAAAAAGGCGCATAACCGGGCAGATTTCAAGGCTGAAAATGCAGTATCATAATAGCATAGCACCTTTTGTAAGGGCAGTTAGAGATAAAAATATATAATTATCCTCCGCTCGAACCCGGTCTCTGAAGCGATTCGCTCTGTGGGAAATGTTGAAGAGGGGTTGGTGAACGGCGATCCGGGGAGGTGCACTGATCGTCTTGGGTCCGACGAGAATATAACAAGTGATATATTGACGGTATGAGACTCTTTAAGGCGAGTTGATCTTCATTCGCTCAATCCGAGGGATCGCATGATGCTTGCGGACTGAATCAAGAGATTTGTGAGCTCTCCGCCAAGCCAAGATGGCGCTAATGTTTTGCAAGCGCGCGCCGTACTCCAGAGCAGAGTAATGCTTGGCAAGATGAGCACAATGATAGGTACTGTACACGTAGTATCTCCTTGGGCAGTATTGACGGGCGAACGCAACCATTTACGTCGACTAGGGAAATGATACCGGTGCATCCACTTTTGATACATTGACACCCTTCACATCCGGACTCGCCAGATACATGGTACGGCATCGAAAGTCCTAAACAGCGCTAATAGCAGCCCCAACCCTACCTACCTTACCTACTTTCGGAAGGCGACCCTGTAAGATTTTCTGGGCGGCTTAGATCGACCGTAAGAACCTCTTAGGGAGACAAATCGCAGCCTTCTTTGCACAGCCTTCGAAATTCGCCCCACCTCTTCATCTTGCTAGCGACCCATTTTGCTCACTTCACATCTGGTACGGCCTGTTTGACTTTCGCGGACAGCGACGTTTTCGTATCATCCATTACCTCTTTTCGATACAATGCATACTATTTTTCATTTGCTTTAGCTATCGAGGCTACTCACCTGGTACCTACCCCTTATCTCGTCCCAAAATGCAAGAACATTATGTTCTCCCACGCCAAATAAGTACTACAACATACAAGATCTGAAGGTGCTTCAGACGACGAATCGGAACCATGGATCCCTTCACAAGTGCGACGACGGTGCTGACAGTCGTTGGGATGGCTATAAAAGTTGGCCGAGAGACATTCGCTCTAACTCAAGGCATTCGAGGCTCCCCGAACAATGTTCAGCGGCTGGCTACCGAATTGGAGAGTCTATATACGCTCCTTGCAACTTTGCAGGAGCTCATTGAGAGAATCCAGACCCAAAATGATCGGGTCATTTCCGACATGCTGCAAAACTTGGAAACGATACTCACAAACTGCATCAAAGTCTTCTTGGACGTAAGGAGAACTCTGAATCCTCTCCTGGACGCAAATGGCGATGCAAGTGTAGGGATATGGAAGGGTTTTCTATGGGCTTCATCGAAGAGGGACGATGTAGACGTACTGCAGCAAACTCTGGGCTCATACAAGGCGATGTTGAATCTTAGCTTTGCTGCACTTAGCGCGTGAGTCCACGATTTAATCTCATTGTTCAACAGTGCCTAAGGCGAAATTGTTCAAGAGTACAAAGTGGTTCTGAAGCTTGTCTTCTCTCAGACATCTCCTTCCACTAACAATACGCAAGGCTTTATACCTCACGAATTGAGGAATCCATCGCCAACATTGACGGAAATACCAGCCAGGCCAAAGATACTCTCGAGCAAATACTAACCAGCGAATCTCGCATGGACAATCGTCTTGATGTAATACAAAAAGCCGTCAAACGACTGCAACTGCAGTTTGATAACAAGGAAAGAGAAGAATTGCTCAGAGAGCGAAAGCTACAACCGATGCGAGACGACTCTCCCGAGGGAACACAGCGTATCAACAATAGGTTAAGTATTGCATCTTACAGCTCCTCGCTCCGCATGTCCTTGTATAATCTAGAATCAATTATATCATCCCCGGCAATTTCCCGAGCCCCGAGCATGGCAATCTCACTTGATACAGATCGCCACACTTCACATGGTTCTGTCATCGTTTCAGAGGGCCTGGTTTCATCGGACGACAATGCTCGGGCTCTCAGCGGTCCAGATGCGGTGAAGAAAGATATGGAGGATTTCAAAGCATTGGTACCCAAAACACTGGTACCCAAAACACTGGTACCCGAAACACTGGTACCCGAAACAGCTTCCAAGCTTCAATTGAATGCATCGAAATGTCTTCCAAACTCGTAAGTTTCTCTCTACAATTTAGACCTGGAGGTAACGAGTGATTGACTAATTCCGAAAGCATCAGCAACAACGACAACAGTAATAGCGACTTCGAAGCCACTTCTGGGCCGAATGATAACGTGATTTTGTCCGCGTCCTTGTCCAGGGAGATTGCAGAGAGTGAACTTTGCGATCCTGAAAACCGAGTATCAAACACTATCAGCGATCATTTGTTAGGACCCCTAGCCGCCTCTCGGAAGCTGACTGGCCATAATACCCACGGGAAAACAGGCCCACTGGATATAGCGGAACCGGCCACCTTACGAGAGGATGCTAGAGTGAGAGACAGAAGTGCGTCACCATTGAACGGGACTCATCCATGTGGAGATTCTCGCGCCAAGGGCGGGTATAAATCGTGTAGTGACGGCCAAGGAGGCCCGCAAGGTCTCCGAAGAGACGGATCACGATCGTTGGCTGAAAGCGCGGAAGACAGTGACCCAGAGAAAATAGCGTTCTGGATACCACAATGCACATCTGATGGACGCTTGTATTACTTTAATACATTCACGGGGAACTCACAAATGAAGCCACCACTGCAACCTCCCACCTTAGCCCTGGTGCAAGATCCAGTAGATAACGCAGACCACGTTGAACACGGTGTCACTTCGCGCTCGTTCATGTTTCGGGTCCTGGAGAGCCCCCTAAAAATGTCACCACAGTCGCCTACGAACTACTGGCACGACTCGGGCGCTGAACTAAGCCCACAAACTGCTCCAACACTCTCTGACCAGTTTTCAGAAAACAGTTCAACCAGAGCTACATTTCCTGAACGGCCGCTAAGATCACAGCCACCCCATGTTGAAAATTCTGAAAGAGAGCTCATGATATTGGACCTCAAAGATCGAGTAGATGACTGGAAAGGCCAAAGTATCCATACGTTCGGCGACCTGCTACTGCAGGACGTAATCCTCGTCTCGGCGCCCCAGAACCTAGTCCGCACTTACCACGCGTACCTCTTTGAGCGCATCTTCCTGTGCTTTACGGTCAAAACCCAGTCTCGAACATCATCAATGCAGTCAGACGGTGATGAGCGACTTCAACATCTGCGGCTCAAAGGGCGGGTCTTTATGAAAAGCATCACTCATTTGACTTCGGCTTCAACAAAGGGACAATCCACGATCCAGGTGTTTTTCCGAAATGACTCTGAAAGCGAGGTTTTCAAGATGTACTTCGACGACCCGTATAACATGGCGGTCTGGTTGTTTTATTTCGATCAACAACGTCTTGCCCTGAAGTCCTCCAAATCTCAGAATTCTCCGCAGTCCCCGAAGATCTCACAATCCCCAAATTTCCCAAATTCCCGATCCCTCCGCCGGTCACGTTGGGGAGTCGTTGTTCCTCGTGTGCACGGTACTCAGTGACCGAGATCTTGCCGACATATACACGGTCCATCTCGAACTTTTGCGGCAGGATAGGTGCAAGGAGCTTCAGGATATAATAACTACGTTGAGATTTTTACTTCACTGTCCAAAGACTTGTTGCTATTATTGCGAGCCATTGCCTCGTCGACGAATACATTGCGTCAAGTTTTTCTAAATCTCTTCGGTGGGTCCGAGGATCGTAGCGCTTTCGCCTTATTCGATCCAGGAGAAAGTCTAGCACCCGTCCATACCTTTGGGCATCCTTCTGATGGTTGGGATCCATCTGTCAGAATGTCGTCCATCTTCCTTTTTCCGTGCCATGTCGGACTCTGTCTTTCCATTTTTACTCATCTTACGCTTGTTGTTTCCTCCCGGGCGATGTGATTTCCCCGTTGAGGGTCAAACAGGGCGAGATATCTGGCCTGTTGGCGCTGGTCCTCGGACGCCAGATTGGCAGCTCTAGATTATGATGGAGTCTATTGAGCTAGATGTCGCACTCGTTGTGCATCATGGCGATAAGTATCGATGCTCAATCATACATTGAGATACACCAAAACTGAAGTGGAAATGCAAAAGTGCTTGGCAATGACCTCCGAGCGACTGGGGGATGATTGACCCGAGGATTGACCGAGGGGACTGTGGAACCACGTCACGTGCTCGCTGTCCAGGGGCCATGCGGCGAAGTTTAAATTTAGGAGGGGAAAGGTGGTAGTTGCCAGATGGCCCTTCGTGTTCCAAGACCAAATCATAATCCTTATAAATCTATACTCCCACCCAACACCAATTCATCCTCTCTGTCCTCTTCTCTTGTAAAGAATCGACATACCAATACACCCCTTCAGTAAAGCCTGCGACCCAAGGTGCATCTTTCTTTGAAAACCATTACCAATCATGAGGAACTTCCGGAGTGTAGCCCTCGGGGTCGTAGGAGCTGCAGCGCTCGCATCAGCCTCAGACGTCCACGATCTCAAGAAAGATACATTCACAGACTTCGTCAAGAGCCATGACTTGGTCCTAGCAGAGTTCTTTGCCCCATGGTGCGGCCACTGCAAAGCATTGGCCCCGGAATACGAGGAAGCCGCAACCACTCTGAAAGAGAAGGACATTCCCTTGGTCAAGGTTGACTGCACAGAAGAAGCCGACTTATGTAAAGAATATGGCGTCGAGGGGTACCCAACCGTCAAGGTCTTCCGAGGCCCGGACAACGTGAGCCCCTACTCGGGGCAAAGAAAGGCACCTGCGTAAGTCGGATGCTGCCATTCTCAAGATTTCCTCTCTAATCGCTGCATCTAGCATAATCTCCTACATGACCAAGCAAGCCCTCCCCGCGGTATCAGTCCTCACATCAGAAACATTCGAGGAATTCAAAAGCGCAGACCAGGTCGTGGTGGTCGCTTTCTTTGAAGCTGGCGACAAGACGTCAAATACTACCTTTAGCGAGGTCGCTGAGACCATGAGAGACGACCACCTCTTTGGCGCCTCCAATGACGCCAAGTTGGCCGAAGCCGAGGGTGTCCAGTTCCCATCGGTCGTTCTCTACAAATCGTTCGACGAGGGCAAGGATGTCTTTGCGGAGAAGTTTGACAAGGAAGCCATCACCAAGTTCACCAAAACTTCGGCAATGCCATTGGTTGGCGAAGTCGGTCCCGAGACATACGCCGGCTACATGGCGGTATGTTCACCCTGACAAGGCTGGGTTTGAGCCATGCTAACATGTGCCCAGGCTGGTATCCCACTGGCCTACATCTTCGCGGAGACTCCAGAAGAGCGCGCTGAACTGGCTGCCGAACTCAAGCCCCTTGCGCAAAAGCACAAGGGGGTCGTCAGCTTCGCCACGATTGACGCCAAGGCCTTTGGCGCACATGCCGGCAATCTGAACCTCGAAGACGGCAAATGGCCCGCCTTCGCGATCCAGGAGACCGTCAAGAACCAGAAGTTTCCCTTTGACCAGAACAAGAAGCTTACGCACGACGACGTGGGCGCATTCGTCCAGAATTTCGTTGACGGCAAGGTCGACCCCAGCGTCAAGTCCGAGCCGGTTCCAGAGAAGCAAGAAGGCCCTGTTCAGGTCGTTGTGGCCAACAACTACAAGGAGATAGTTTTGGACAATGAAAATGACGTTCTTCTCGAGTTCTACGCCCCCTGGTGTGGCCACTGCAAAGCGTAAGAGCCCCATCAATCGCATCCTCCAAACCTACTTCTGACCACTCCCCTACAGCTTGGCCCCCAAATACGAAGAGCTCGCTGCCATGTATCCCGCCAGCGCCAAAGTCACCATCGCCAAAGTGGACGCCACAGCCAACGACGTCCCCGACGAAATCCAAGGCTTCCCGACCATCAAACTCTTCGCCGCCGGTGGCAAGGAGGAACCAATCACCTACTCCGGCTCGCGCACCATCGAAGACCTCGCCGAGTTCATCAAGGAGAACGGCAAGTACAAGGTGGACGCATTCGAGGGCAAGAACGAGACGGGCGACGACGCCGAGCCCCCCCTGGCCGAGGGCATGGGCGAGGCGGCCAAGGCGGCGACCGAGACGGCGAAGAGCGCGGCGAGCGACGCCGCGGAGGCCGTGAAGACCGCCGTGACCGATTCCGACGGCGCGGACGACGGCGGCGAGCATGATGAGCTGTAGGTGCGCGGACGCGGTTCCACAAAAACGTATGTTGTAGCGGACGGGTGAAAATCTGTGCCATGTGGGGTGGGTTCGGTCGACGTGATGCCATCGCACATCGGTCTCGGTCTTATATCGCGGTTGTAAAAAAATTCCCCTCGGCGTCGGAGTTGTCTCTCTTGTGCGCAGGCCTAGCAGCAGTGAATCGATCTCGTTTCTCCACCTCCACCTCCTTTCGTCCCCCGTGACCGTGACGCGCATTCATGGGAGTGTACTTACGTGACGTCGCTAAAGCCATCCCTTTGCCCACGAGACGCGCGTCGTTGCACCATGGGAAGGTAGAGTAAACTCCTCATGGGTACGGTATCTGCCACCGCTTACAATAGTACTCGGTCCGCTAACCCTCCTCTCGCATCCATATTCCCAGCACGCAGAACGCAAAACGCAGTACGCAAAACGCAGAACGCGAAAACCCAGCGCACCCAACGCACCACCAAACGAAACCGCCCTCGTCGCCGCGACCCACGCCGTGTGCGTGCGGCAGGGGCAATGGAGCATTCTACTTACGATAGTATTGTGCATGCAGCGTGACTTGATCGGTTGCGGCCCCGCACACCCGGTGCCTAGGGAACAGGATCTGTTCGCCGTGGCGACAGAGGAGCCGCGGCCGCAGCTGCCGAACTTGGTGGGGAATTCGACGAGCGCTTCGATGGGAACGAGCTGGCATACGGTGGTGGGTGGAGATGAGGCATAGACTGAGAGGCGCAAAGTGCGTGCTTCATGATGTCCCGCCGATGACTGATGTTTGGGGTAAAGTCTGTGTATCGAATGCCAGTTTTGGGACTGGAGAAGCTACGTACTCATGTCAGCTTGCCAGGTAGAAATACCTCTTTTGCTGTGGACAGCTCCAGGCCTATCTTCCACTTCAGGTGCTCTGAATGGAGCAGGGAAACTTTCCCCACATCAAGCATCATTGCTCCGGGTTGCTAATTGCTAATGCCGTAGGAATATGCCGTTTCTAAATCCATGGGAGCTAGAACATCTTTTCAATGTGGTTGTTTTTGCAATCTCTGGGGCACACTTGTCCCCGTCGACCATGCTCGCTTTGATTTATTCTCCGAGGTTGGGGTCCGAAAGCGCATGCTAGGAAAATTTGGAGAATTTGGAGAATTGTTCGATCGATAATGCAAGTCTGACAGATTTTGTGGAGCAATGACGTATTTCATGCAAGTCTGACAGCTCATCGTCGCTCGATCATGCACCGTTGCCAAGCCCCAGATCCGTTCGTGGGGAACCGGCCCCAATTATCACGAGAGGCTCGAGACCGTGGCAGTGAGCATCGTACGGCGTGAGAAACAACGCCGACAGACCGTAGACGCCTATACGCAACCCACCCTCCTCTTCTCCTGCCAGTCTCAACCTCACGCAGCACCGAAGCAAGGTCCGGAAATTTCCAGATCGATCCTGCGCCCCCAATGCGAGATGCTGCACCTTGAAAACGTTTCAGATCCTGCAAGTCTAGAAGGTTCGATGAACTTTCGTGTGGAGTGCGGCAAGTACGCAGCTTCTGGACCAGCATCACGAGACGCTCCAAGGCCAAGTCGAGCAGATCACTTATGATGAAGGGCGTTGTTAAGTTGGGAGATTGTTGTTTGATACTTAACCCAAGGTCGTACATGAGACTAGGTCGAGGCTTGCGAGAAAATGAACCTCAGTCGCTGCAGGAAGTGATCCTTCGGATTTCTCAAGAGCTCAAACCCTCAAGTATGCGTGACTCGTAGATTGCCTGAGTTCCAAGAATTTCGAAATCATACGCTTAGTCTGCCAACATGAATGTTCCTTATGCCCGCACTAAAATCAAACGTATCGTGGTCCCCTAGGGAAACCATATTTGCGCCTAGAAGTGGCCCTTGAGGCTCATCATCCCGAGAATATTTCAAGCCAATGACCAACTCTAGACTCGCATAGCAGCGTTCCCAAGGGTGGTCGAGGTCGATCTCGGGACTGGGAATGGGGAAAACAGAAAATCACTCCAACGCTGCATGATCTTAGCCGTCAATTCTGGGCCCATAGGCGCAAAACCATTGCATCTCCGAGCAACATAGCCTGTGACTAAAGTGTTCTTGCTTTTCGCTGACGGGTATTCCAATGCAGCATGGGGATCAATCGATAGCATCCCACATCGACGAAGGCAATCTTCATGAACAGCTCTTTGATCCATGCAGAGACGCACGTGCACCAGTTGTGGGCTCTCAAGTAGTCTGGCGCAGTGATACCAGTAAGTCAACTCTTAAGCTTTGAACACACACAGGGCTCGGAACATCTTTGAAAAAGAGTTCAGACAGGCTGATTCTTCCGATCGCTGAGCGACCCTGTCTTCAAGAAACTTCATACGTATATTGAGTTGAAGGAATTAAAGAGTACCACCGTGAGGCGTAGAAGGCTTTCCAATGGGAGCTTCTAAGATCAACTCCACTCCAGGTGAAGCTGCGCAAAGGAGCAACGTGAGAGAAGAAATCAACTAATACCTTAGAATTGCCAGATCGTTGTTGGGTGGTATTAATTCATAATAGGTTCGATTCCTATTGGCGTTGGTACAATGGTGTTGTGGTCTTTTTCCATTTCTCAGATTGCGTGCGAGAGCCGTTACAAAAAGTCAGATTCTTTAAGACCGTAAGACGATCAAAATATTCCTCAGGATACCATTTGACAACGGTAATGGGATAATCTTCGAGTACTGACCACTTCTATCAAGCCATTCCAAAGCTTGCAGAGGTCTGTAGCAATAAAGAAGGCATACTGCTGTTGGCCATCCATATACGGTATTGCTTCTTCATTCACTTCTCGGCAGGTCTTCAGCAGTATCAATTCCAACGGGAAAACTCCTCGTAACACTGTTGGCGGAGGTCCGTCGTAAGTTTTGTTGCTGAGTGCTGGGGGATAAGATGAATCTTCCGGTATGTTACATCTATCTCGACTGGAAGAGGCTCGTCATTGGCCCCTCGTCCGACGGTAATGATCAGCTTGTAATCTCCTCCCGCAACTCGAACAGTAGATCTAGAAAAGAGGTCGGCATTATTGTTCATGTTGCTCTGCGCCACATGCGTTGTTCCTCCACTACAACGCTTTGCCGATTTAAGTTTCGATCTTTAGAAAGCTTTCTAGATAGAGCCTTGGAAGAATGTGCAGTGCGGACGTTACTTTGACCATATTCGGTCGATGATGCAAAGACTATTTCTCCCTGCATGGCTAGCGGAGGAGGTCACGGTCCCCCGCTCCATCGATCACGCATTGGTCCTACAGACTCAAAATTGAGCATTTGGTCACCTAGCGTGGTCAATGAGAGGAAAGTAGGTATACGGCTTGTAGATGTGGACAAGTGGACATTTGGGTCTCGGCCCGGAGCAGCATGTCCTTTACGATGGTAATGACTCCAGGAGGAACATAGAACAAGGGAAGACCCTATAATGTGACGCTGCTCCTGTCGAAAGCTGAAGGCCTGTACCATTTCGAGGGCCAGCTGTTTCTGGCGGCCTGCCGGGTGTACATACGGTATCCCATGACGATACGAGCTACAGACACCGCAATTAGACTCTTAGGGAGAGTACGTGAAGGAAGACGAACGCAATGGCCATGGGCATGTTGTCATGTCGCGTCCTCCATGCACTAAATTCAATATCTATGTGACGCCACTAGAATTTCTCAAATGAGCACTCGAGCCTCGGAATAAGCTTTGCCATATGAACGCCTCGCTGAGCAGCAGCTCAACATCTTTCTCTGTCCAGTCTCGCGTCGGTAAAGCTTGCAAGAACATCATGGTCTCCTGTTATGCCTGTCAACTTCGATTCACAGCAGATCACATTTAGAGATAGGTGTAACGAACCTGAAAATCCATCTTCACAAGCTGCTCAGACCATTTCACCAAGAAAGCAGCGCATACATATAAGTGGAACTCCGAAAATCCTTGCTCTTCAGCCATATAAGTGTCCCACATTCGTATAGTGTTTTTCACAGATACCTCTCGCATTAAGAGACAATTCATCCATCGAAAGCTGAACTGCATGAACTCCACGCCCTCGCTCTCAAGGTGCTTCGCTAGGCCTGCATCAATGCGTGTGGTCAAGTCACGAAGTGCGCTGACCTGCCGCACGATCCCCGGCTGAGCATATATGTAGTTGTCTTGTATACCGTCGAGCAATTTTGTAAGGCACCAGAAAGAATCCGCCTCTACGGCGTCTAATACTGGCTTCGGAAGCTGCCCCGGATCCATGCCGCTTTCAACGTTATTATCCGTGATATAGCTGCCGAGGAAGACCTGCCAGAAAGGTGTGACAAGGTCATTGATCCCTTGCACGTAGCCGCTGGCTGGATGGCGGATTGCCCAGACATATAGGATTCGTTCAAGAGAGCGCTGGGTTGCTTCGTAGCTGTACAGCTGTAGATGGGGGCTTGTTCGCGGTACGTCTATTGAAATCTGATGCCACAACCCTTCGTCGAGACCGCGAATTCGCGCTTGACTACTTGTCGAAGTCCGACCATTGGATGTATTGGAGGCGCTGCCACCTCGTTCGAAAGCCTGCCTCACCCCGTCCAGATAGGCTTTTCGCTTGCGCTCGAGAGTTGCAACCCGCCGTTCGCTACTTGTTGGAAGGTAACCGAGGAGAAGCTGCCATGACATGGCGCGAACCTCTTCGGGTATGCCCGACCAAGACGAGTCTCGAAGATCAGAGAGCGAGATGGAGCTTGCTTGAAGGATCCGCTTGAATTTGTTTATGCGAGATATTCGAGTTGAGTGGGCTTCTGCTTCTTTGGGAGTTGCATTTTGAGGAAGCGAAGGGTGGTTGATCAGGTGGAGAGAATTTGCAGGATCTATAGACAATGAATCAGTACGTCTTTGGGCTGAGTATCCAAGGAAGACGAACCGCGTAGAATGTCTTTGTACTGGGGCCTCAAAATCTTCCCTTCACTTTGCTTTGCCGTAGGATAGATAGGAGCCCCTCGTTCTTCAGCAATGTCCGAGCTGTTTGCTCTAGCTCGTCCAGGTAGCCGCTCAGGTGTAAGCATCGAGTTCATGCCATTACTGCCCTTGCCAAACCCTCCGCCAGGATCATTGGTCTTCTTGTTGGTTATCCTCTTCTTTGCTTCTCTTCGCATACTCGATATACTTGGCAATCCAAACTCGTCCTCGTCTACATTCTCATTGTAGAAGTAGCGTTCAGCGTCGTCTTCGTCTTCATCTTCATCAAAATCCTCAGCACCGGTGCTCCAGTCACTATTGGTCTGTGAGACGAGGTGAGGATACGCTGGTCGTTTTGGGGGCGAAGAAAGAGCGGAATTAGATCTTGGAGGTGGAGTCGATGTATTGCGAGTGCTGCTTCTGGACAGAGATGGAGGGGTATGGGGTCTCGAGTTTGAAGGCATTAGAGACCTCCATGGTTGTCAGTAGAAGCCCCGAACACATACAGAGCACAGCTCACAAGGAATCAAATTTGAGAATGTCCGTATGTGAGTATGATGCTCCAACGACCATGTTGGGGTCTGCAGTCTTTGAGGAGACATTTCTGGTATTTCCTGGTCTGTTGCGCCAAAAGGGAGAGGTGCTTTTGCTGAAAATGGTTAGTTAGGGCCTGTGCTAATGATGGAATGCCCATGGAGTACATACTCGCTAGAATCTGTTGGCCGGGAATTGAATTAGTACACACTATCACAACATAAACAAGAAGACCAATGATCCCCAAGACTTGAAACTAGAGTACGAACCGACCTGAACCATTTCCTGCAACATTGCATACCTCGTTAGACAAGGCCTCACATTTGAGCGCTATTGGGATGAATACATACCTGGTTAGGAGGCTTTCTGGAACCCATAGCGTATGTTATAAAGCCAACATTTACTGAAACGAGAAGCAGAACAAGCCCAAATCTGCTGCGGCACACAGGATACTCTGTTTTCCAAATGGCTCTCGAAGTGAACATGAGATGTAGCTGTCTGAAAGCGGCTAGCGGCTGTGGGTCTAGCCGCGGGTCAAAGTTACCTTACAGCTGGCGACAGCACGTTGAATCTTCCAGCTCCGATATCACTTTCTTTCTTCCATCCATCTTCAATACCCACATCTCTCATAACCCTCATACTCGTTCGTCTTTCTTCAGTCATTGTCCTTTCACCAGACAACTCATTTCTTCTCTCATCTCATTTGAGTGACTCTTTGTCCTTCGTTTCCATCACTGCCTGTTACTGCAAGAACCAGAACCACAGTACGACTGCTGGCTATTTCGGGAGCTAAAAGCTCTGGATCTGGGACAGGCTGCCTCAAGGGCTGTTGATATCAATAAATAGAAACTCCACACTTCCACTAACATCCAACATGACTGAGCCTGAGGAACTCGAAGAGGATCTCTTCGCGGACCTGTGAGTCAAACCCATCACAATACTGCGCCAAGACTTTCCCCTTCCCGATAGCATGTGCCACTGTGTCATGTTACTGATGCTGTTCTGCATAGCTACGATGCAGACGAAACAGCAGTAAAGCCTGAACCCTTGGTTCAAGACTTCCAGCCAGAGCCCATACAAGCTCCAGCTCCAGCCGACAATGGTGGAGCCACGAGCGATACGAACCAAAGGGTGAAAGATGAAGAAGCAGGAAGCGTACCTGTGAAAGATGAGCCGATGTATGGAAATGGCCACAATGGCGACACCGGGCTATCATGGAATGCTGGGCAGGCAAATGGAGGAAATACACATCTGTATAACGATGCAGCGATGGAGCAGGACCCGGCTCCGATTGGTATTAAAGAGGATGGGTAAGTTCAAGGATCATGTTCTATTTTGAGCGGTTTCCTCTGCTTTTCGATCTGCTTTTGGGCAGTATGCCTTTGCCTTTGACACTATGCCTGCGCTTGCCACGGTTGCAAATACTGGGAACTTTGGATACGCCTATGATCACTGCCAGCCATAAAGCGCAGTATATCCATGGACAAAACTCACCTTTGAAATGAACTCGAGCAAAGGAGGATGAAGCGAGGAACACGTCATCGGTCAAGACTAAGGCTAGACCACCAAGATCAGAATTCCTACATGACTAACGAGGATTTCGCCTCCACTGTCTGTAAAATCTCTGTCGTTGGTTTGGAAATGATGGAAGGCTGGGGTCGGAGCAGTATCTGAAGCATTGCTTGAACTGTCTGCAGCATGAGTAGTATGGCTCAGAAGCTGATGGCCTTCACCTTGGAGAAGATGCGGCTCTACCTAACCCCAAAGAGGAGTTCTTTGTGAAATGGGCAGATAGAGTGGGGATAAATGGATCAGTATGCCCACTGTGCGACACCCGGACTACCTCGATACCTCATAATAGTACCACTACTGCTGCTACATAGCTTATTGTCGATACTATCTTCATAGAGCAGCTCAGGATGCAGACCCCAATGTCTTGCCATGCTTAGCTTCAGCGAAGAATAGTGGCCGCATACCGGTACCTAGCATACGACTCTATAGCAAAAGACGAATCATCCACGTGTACATTG
Source organism: Platismatia glauca (assembly GCA_963556305.1). Classification (NCBI taxonomy): domain Eukaryota; kingdom Fungi; phylum Ascomycota; class Lecanoromycetes; order Lecanorales; family Parmeliaceae; genus Platismatia; species Platismatia glauca. Next base: position 352,159 of record OY745770.1, read on the forward strand.
ATCCGTCCGTGTACTCAGTGGTATGCGGTATGCTGCCTGTCATCATCCCCACCTCCATGTCAATAGCCGAAAGTGTGCTTGATGACAACGGGTTCACCATCTCCTGGCACGCATAGGCATACTCACATCAAACACCACGCTCCAACTCTGAAGGTCTATCAAAACGTTCCAGCACCCTTCTATGGGCTACTGCGACAAGTAGTCATCAACTCCAGCTGGACAGATTTCTGGAAACCTGGACACCGGCTGGGGCTCACTTGAATTTATTGTTTATCATGCCAGTTTTACCTATCAAGTTATCACGTCTTCTGTCTGCATGATTGCTGTTTCGTTATTGTTCACTGCTAATCATTGCTTCCGCCATGTAGAAAAATGTTCATTGGTGGATTGAATTGGGAAACCACCGACCGTACGTACATTCATTCAGCCCTAATAATCCTATATCATTGGAACCGCTTCTGATTGACCGCCATCCCTTTAGAATCTTTGAAGGAATACTTTTCAACCTTCGGTGAAGTGCAAGAATGCACCGTCATGCGCGACGGCGCCAGTGGCCGATCACGGGGATTTGGCTTCCTTACCTTCAAGGACCCAAAGACCGTCAATGTAGTGATGGTAAAGGAGCATTACTTGGATGGCAAGATTGTAAGACCCGACATATCTATTTCCACCAAAACCCCCAGAAGGCTCGTTTCCCCCACATCCAGAACCAAAAGCTCACTGTCTCCCAAGATCGACCCTAAGCGGGCTATTCCTCGTGATGAACAAGAACGCACCAGCAAGATCTTTGTTGGAGGTGTCAGCCAAGACGCGAACGAACATGTCTTCAAGGAATACTTCGCCCAGTTCGGACGGGTTGTCGATGCCACTCTCATGATGGACAAGGATACTGGCCGCCCTCGAGGTTTTGGCTTCGTCACTTTCGACAGCGAAGCCGCCGTCGATGCTACTCTCGCAGGCGATCTTCAAATTCTCGGTAAGCCCATCGAAGTCAAGAAAGCACAACCTCGAGGCAACATGCGTGAAGAAGAAGAACCTCAAGGCCGTCGCGGTGGACGCGGTGGTGGACGTGGAGGCAAAGACTATCGAGATAACGACCGTGGCTTCGACAACAATTCCAATCAAAACCAAGGTAACCAGAACCAGCAAGGTGGGCAGAACATGATGGGCGGCATGACGCCCCAAATGATGGCGCAATACTGGCAGAAGATGCAGCAATACTTCACCACGATGCAGCAACAAATGGCCGCCGCGGCCATGCAAAACGGGGGCATGGGGGGTATGGGCGCCATGAATCCAGCCATGATGCAGCAAATGCAACAAATGCAGCAGATGAAAGCCATGCAACAAATGCAACAGGCTCAAATGGGCCAGCAACAAGGCTCTCAATCCCCACTCCCGCAAAGTCCAGGCGCCCAAGGCGGCATGTCAGGCATGAACCCAGCCATGCTGCAACAAATGCAGCAAATGCAACAGATGCAAATGCAGCAAGCCCAAGCTCAAGCGCAGCAAGCCGGAGGAGCAGGCAACTTCAACGCAGGCGGCGGTCCGATGGGCGCCAGTCCTGGCCCTGGCTTTGGCCCGGCGGGAGGAGGAGGGGGAGCAGGAGGAGCAGGGGGCGCCAGACGTGGCACACCAGGCTACAACGCGCAGGACCAACTCGCCTTCGAGCAGCAGAAATACGAACAGCAGCAAGCGCGCCGCGCCGCACAGGAAGCGCAGCAGATGCAATCGTACCAGCAAGGCGGGCCTACGTCTTGGGAGGGCATGTACGATGATGTGCCGCAGCCGGGCGGACGAGGCGGTGGCGGCGGAGGCAGGGGCGGGAACAGGGCCAGCGCGGGACCGCCGGCGGGGGCACCGAGCGCGCCTGCGAACGCGCCGACGGGGCCGAAGAATGCGGGGAAGCCGGGGGCGAATTATAGGGGCGGGCATGGGATGAGGGGGGGGCATAGGGGGTTTCATCCTTATAGTCGGAACGGTTGAGTCGGTGGGGGCGGGGGGACGTGCTGGCTTCGTTTGGAGTCGCCGACAGGCCTCACCACTAACATGGCATCACCTCGGCAACCTGCTATCCATTTGGCGTTGGAGGAGGAAGGGGAGGAGAAGAGGGAAGTATGCAGAAATCGTTATCGTCGATGATGGTATGTATGCGCATACATACTTCATCCGTTGAGAAAGCCGTTGATGCACGGCATCATGTATGTACATTAGCCCCAGGTGCAGGATCAATCTATCTATCTCTTTCCAACATCAGTAATCAGTCCTCTTTGTGATGTATGTAAGATGTACATTCCCATCAGACGGTAATAACCGGAACCAGAACCACAACCATGACCATCACCAGAACCATAACCAGAACCATAACCACACAAACACCCATAAATTATCGCCAACAACAACCCACCAGCACAGTATCCAACCCCCCAGACAAAAACACTAGCAAATGCCAGATCAAAGTCCAACCCCCCAACTTGCCTCCGAGGTATACTCCACGGTCAAGATGCCAGAGAAGTAAATACTACCAACCTCAAGCATCGAACGGTGCATCCTTCCATGCCGTACCTACACTTTCGCATCGAGTAGATATGAATGTACCTTACCGTCCAATCCAGTACAGTACATTACAGTACATTAAGTTACGTCGTATTACATTACATCACACGATAGCTTTATATAAAGTCATGTCAGAAAAGGTGTCAAAACCGGGAATAGTGACGGACGATGTTGGACCAGACAATGGACCACGGGTAGTAGGCATGGACGACATTGCCGGACCGAGGACTCGGATTGATTCGAACAATGCAAGGTTCCCCAGCTGATGCCCGAAAGCGACGGAGGTGAGCAAGGGAGCTCCAGGGTCGTTGTATTAGACTACACTCTCTCAGCTCACTAATCCTATCTATACCTAAGCACCCCTTCCCTTCTCCTCCTCATCCAGCAACCTCACCACCCTCTTCAAGACCTCCTCGGTCCCCAGCGCCTTGTTCGCCGGATCCTTCCTCGCCCCCTGCCACACCTCCCCATGCCTCGGCTCGTTCGCCACACACTTGCCCACCACCTCCCGCCTCTTCTCCTCCGTCCCATGCTGCATCAAAAACTTGACGTACCAAGCCCACGTATCCCCCAGATCCGCGTCCAACACAATCGCCTTCTCGAACCAATTCGCCGCCTTGTCCAGCTTGCGTTCGTTCCAGAAGACGCGGGCGACGGTCACGAAGAGCGTGGGGTCGTTGTCGCATTTCTTGATGGCTTCGAGACTGCGGGGTTTGCGCTGCGTGCGCGGTTCCAGGTGCCAGATGGATTCGGACCAGAGGAGGCCGCTGGTCGGGAGGGCTTGGAGTGCTTTGGCCATGAGGACTTTGGCTTGGGGTATGTTGCCTGCTCGGCGTTCGACGCGGATGGCTTCGAGTCGGAGCTCGGCGCTCTTGGGTGAGGACATCAGGCCCCGTTCGAGTACGCTTCGGGCTTTGACGACTACGCCGCTTGCTTCTTCGAGGCGGCTGAGGAGGATGAAAAGTGGCACTGCTGCGGGACACGCCCGCGTCCCGACGTTGTACGCTTCTCGTGCTTGCGGTATTTGACCTTTCGATGCGTAGATTTGCCCTTTCAAGGCATGCAATTTCCAGCAACCTGGGAATGTATTCAAAGCTTGCTGGCACAGATCAAGAGCTGCGTCATTATCGCCCTGTTGACGCTCGAAAGCAACACTCTTGTACCACACTCTGTCCGTACTGGCTTCTTGGCGAGCAGTGCGGAGTAGTTCTCGTGCAGCAGATATTTGGTGGTTGTCCGCTTCGAGTTGGAACGCGGAAAGATAAATGGATTCGGACTCAGGGTTCTGGTTGAAAGCTCGGCCAAGAATCTTCCGTGCTTCGTCAAGCTCATTTGTTCGCCATTTTTCTCGAGCGTACATCATCCATAGGCCTTCGTCGTTGGGTACCGCCTCGACTGACTTTTCCATGAGCTGAAAGAGAGCTTCTGGTACGCCGTGAGCTTTTTCGAGATCGACAGCGGCTCGCCAGAGTTTCCTTGAGGTGAAGTAGACTCGTAAGGCGTAGGCGTAGATGGCTCTTGCGGTCTCGTATCTGCCTCGACTGATAGACCCTTGTGCATCCTCCATCCAGATATTCTTGCGGTCGTCGTCATCATCGTCTAGACCATAGCCGAGGGTTTCCTTGATGAGACACGCTGCTGTCTTGATCGCACCCTCAGTTTCGCATTTTTCTGCCTCCTGTACCCATTCCTCGCGCTTCATCATGGCATTCTCACGGGCCAAAGATTGAATAGCCCTGCGGATGATCTGTTCGGGGTTTCCTTTCCCGGTTTCTTCTGCTAATCGCGAAGCAGCTATCCAGACCAAATGCGAGGAAGGATTGGCCAATCGAGCTTTATTCAGGACCTTTTGGGCATTATCGGTTGTCTCGGTTTGCGCCACAAGCCGAGCGTAAGCCAGCCAGAGCTCTACGGAGAGTGGTATCTCCTCTGTAGCTTTAGCTAGTAGCAATTTAGCATCCTGTTCGCTCTCTTCAAGCTTGATCATCTCCTTCCAAATGACTACACTCTTAGAAAGAAAGTCCGCAGCTTTGCGCATTACACGCTTCTTCCCCGGAATCGTGTTCTCCAATTCCATAGCCTGGATCCAGAGCCTTGTCGATTGTGGTTGTACCTTCAACGCATTGGCTGCAATGACCTTGCTATTGTGATTATCTTCTCCGCTCGAAAGGCGAATGGCTTCAAGCCAAACATCCTCGCTCTGTGACCCACAGATCTCGCAACCCTTAGCTATGACGTTTCTTGCTGCAACTAATTTTCCGGCGAGTTCCTCTAGCCGACTCAGAGCCAGATAGCCTGGCGCGTGGCGTGAGTTGGTCTTGATGACAGACTCTAGCAAAGCTCGCACACGATTTATATCCCCAACCTCCACCTCACCAGCTTTGAGCTCGGATTTGGAAAGGTTTGTCAGGTAGCCCTTGGGATCAATATTCGTGGCCGTGCCTGAAGTGGAGTCTGCAGCTCCTAATTGGGCTGCTTGGTCCAGCCGAACCTGCAACACCTTATCTCGTGCAGCTCCAATGTCCGCGAAGTTGGTCATAGTCCCGTCCATGGTATCTCCCGCTGCTCCATTCGCAGCAGAACCATCATCTACCACACTGGTCTCCATTTGAGTTGAATCCCTTGCTCCCGCAATGACACTATCGGGGACTGCGTAGAATCTATTCCGGGCCTCGGTCTTGGTTCTCTTATTTTTTCTGGTCAAGTCTCCAGCTTCCGGTAGGTTTGCCCAGTCTTCTTCTGACACGCTGGCAAGGCTCCGCTTAAGGTCTGCGAATTGCTGTTGGATTTTGGGGTTGTTGGCTTCATAGTCTGCTCGTTCTTGGGCTTCGCGTGCTTCCCTAGATATGGTGGATGGGTTCAAGTCGGCAATCTGTTCAAACAAAGGGGACAATGATAAACCCTGTGTACAACATGTGGGGGAAGATGCTTTGCAGGAGCAAGAAAAGAGGAGGACTAACCTTCTTGACTTTCTCCTCTTCTCCATACGTTCATCGATGTCTTGATATATGCGGTCTGCCTCGTCGTCGTCCCGATCGAACTGTCCATTTGCAAACAATCCAGTCTCGTTCTCTGGATCCTGAAATCGGTCCTCATCGTCGTCCTCTTCCTTCTTTTCTGTCGCGCCGTATGCCGTGGGTGGGGCAGCACCAAGCTGCGCGGCACGTTTTGCTAGAGCTTCTTTGATCTGATCCTCACTTGGGCCCTCCCTCGCTGGGCCCAAGTCGGATCGTGTTGTGAAACCGGTAGCACCACGTCCCAAGCCAGCAACATAATTTTCGGGCGCAGGCTGGCTCAGGAAATCTTTGCGCCCAGGCATTGTTTCGTGGCGCTGAAGGCGTTGCCGGGATTGTCAAGTATATACCTGCAGTTGCGCCAGGCTCAGCGGCGAGTTACAGCCCCCAATTCATAGAACGCTCAGCCTTGGCAGGCAAGAACAAATATGAGGCTCAAATATGGTTGTCGATCGACAGCGCTACGAGTAATGCAAAGATTCCGTCTTATCGATAAGGCGAAATAAATTTCAAAGAACGACTACTCCGTACTTGTATACTGTACCAATTCACAAACCCAAACTTTGGAGTCTCGACGACGTTATATGATGACACTATACGATTGCCATTTCAATCATCCTTTCTGCATTTGACTCCCGTTTACTTTTGGAAAGCTTACTTTCTGATCAGATCTATGCGTGAGGGCGAAACTTTGTATAGACTCGTTTCTCGCCGCTAGTTGGAATCTTGGATTTCAAATATCCAGAAAGTACCTGATCCTATCGCGGGATCCTATCCTCCACGCTAATTCCTTACCTTCGGTTCGCATATCATCTCGGAGAAATTTGACTAGTTCCATATGCAAAGAGGGAGATGCCCAAAGCTGCTGGTAAGAAGCGCAATGGCGCAGCCCATGGCAGCAGCCCATACAGCCATGCTGGTAAAAGCTCTGCGGCGAACCATATCTTCAAGATGAAGACTGTACGTGCAACTCTTGCATCTTGAGACCTGTCTTGTGCACTTTTGCTCTCGAAGCATGTGCCAGGATCAGATCCTATCTCTAGGATAGGCAGTACTAAATACGAAATCGTAATCTAGGATATTGGTCAACACGTGCTCAAGGTCTGCGTTCATTCAACTGATGAGGATCAGAGGGCATCATTTCTGACCTGTTCTTTTAAGAACCCTGGTGTGGCACAGGCAATAGGTTCGTGACTGAGCTCGGATATCTTTTTTAGAAAAGGGATACTGACTCCTGAATGTTTCGTTAGTTGACAAAGCAGACCTTAAACAGAGTGATGTCAGCCAACCTAGTCTTCCGGATTGGGCGATGCAGTCAATGCTCACTGCTAGTAGACCGTCCTTGAAGTAGGCCCTGGGACAGGTAACTTGACGGTCAAGATACTTGAGAAAGCAAAGAAGGTCATTGCCGTCGAATTGGATCCTCGGATGGCAGCCGAAGTCACAAAACGCGTGCAAGGTGAGTGCTATCTGGATGCAAATGGTTTTCTAAATTTCATCTGAATTGATCAAATATATAGGCAAACCCGAGCAGAAGCGATTAGAGGTCTTACTCGGTGACGTTGTAAAGACCGAGTTGCCTGTAAGGACCTGTTTGCTCCTTGATAGACTTTCTTTCTGGATTCCTTCATGGGAGCAGTCACGAGGCTCCTGCCCCAGAAAGTGAACGCTAACCATGGAGCGTTTCCAGTACTTCGATGTCTGCATAAGCAACACACCATATCAAGTACGCCATCTCTGCCTGCCACCCTATTCACAGTATTCACCAGCTTAATTGCCCCCAGATCTCCTCTCCTTTGACTTTCAAACTCCTCGCCCTCTCTCCCGCCCCTCGTACCTGTATTCTGACCTTCCAACTCGAATTTGCGCAACGACTCTTTGCCAGGCCTGGGTCCGCTCTCTATTCGCGCCTCTCAGTCAATACGCAAATGTGGGCAACAGTAACAAACATCATGAAAATCGTAGGTATTCCTGTTGCGAACTACTCAACGCCGGATGAGCTAAGCTGACGTTGCTAGGGCCGCAACAATTTTCGTCCCCCACCAGCGGTAGAGAGTAGCGTGGTGAGACTGGTGCCAAAGAGACCAAGACCAGAGATCAGCTGGGACGAATGGGATGGGCTATTAAGAGTCTGTTTCGTGAGGAAGAACCGAACATTGAGGGCGGGATTCCTCGGCACGACTACTGTGATGGAGATGCTCGAAGCCAACTACCAAACATGGTGTGCGCAAAACGACGTATCTGTCGAAGATGGACCCTCCGAGCTCATTGGCAACCGGGATGTGGGAATGGAAGTCGACGCCGAGCCGCAATCCACAGAAGAACAGGGACGCGAGGACGAAGAAGGGGAAGAGTGGGCCGGTATCATGGACGTAGACGACGCCGACACGCCCCCTTTCTTCCACGACGAGCTGGACGAAAAGGCCAAGACGCTCAACGCCAAACCCGGCGCAACGAGGAAGAAGAAGGGCAAGGTCGCCGAACTGGTCCGCGAAAAGGTGAGGAGGATCCTGGAGGACGAGACGGAGCTCGCGGATAAGCGGGCGAGGATGTGCGACGAGAGCGACTTTCTCCGGCTGCTGTGGGCGTTTAATAAGGAGGGGATTCACTTCAGCTGATCGTCGAGGCTATGCGAGACAAATAGGGCCACGATGCAGCATGCAGCATTATTGCGTCCTTTAGTTAGCAAGGCGCTACGGGGGACGGGGACCGATATTGCAGTCTATCTGCACATCCCATAGAACCCTCCTTCGCTACCTGAAACCCTCGCACATCATCCCATCGTCAACGAATCGTCGGGGCTCGTGCACCCCCAAAGCCTTTCCCTTCTCCAGCGCAAGAAGCAGCCAAGGTGACGATAACGAAGCCAATACAGGCACGCTGTCCGAGAGCGTGACTTAGATATCAATCCCTCCGCCGCAGCCCGTAAGAAAAGCCATCAGTAACGGCGTCCCAGTACTTCAAAGGGAGCGAAATGAAAGCGACAAGTCTCTTCACCGGTGCTGCTATCACCAACACCTGTTCTAGAGGATACATACCGCCCGAAACTATAGACACGAAGCAGCCAGCCGCCACACGTAGCAATTATACAATGTGCAAACCCCCAAGGGCCATCCGTGCCACCCCGACGGAAGCCTTCCATTAATGCAAAGTGGGTATCTCTCCGTGTCCCAACGCCGATTTTTGCCCCCCCCCCCGGCCAATATCCAGAGCCAAATGCTGCCCAAAACGCCCCATGCACGTACGCATCGCATGCATCAATTCGTGAGCGGGGTCGGAAGATGGTCGTTGCCAAGACTCACTGCCCGATCGCCAAGCACTCGTCCAGCAGGGAAAAGAGACTCTCTCGGTCTCTCGCCGAGCCGCCTTCCCAGCCAAAGTTTTCATTGTCCGCGTGCGCGTTTCCGTTGACGTGGACACCGTTCGTGAGGACCCCGTTCGCTCGGGCGCCGCTTCGCTCCATCTCTACGTCTGGCATTTCCACATCCTCGGCGGGATGTCGGCCCCATCCATCCAGGACGCCTTCTGGCCAGCCGCCCATTATGTTCTCAACAATCGTCGGCATCTGGCCAATGCCACAGTCTCCACCGACGTCCAATGCGATTCGGAAGTCACCCATGCCGAGAGGTCTCCTGGCTGCCGCTTCTTTGGCTTCTGCGGGCAAGAGATTGCTGATCAAGCCTCTCGACATGTCCCCTCTGGATAGCATATTCTCTTCTCTGTCAAGTTGTTTCCTATAGCGGTGCGTGGTTATAGATATTGAACCTGCCGCGCCTGCAAGGTTGCTTCGCGTTTTGGCTAGCACCGAGCCAACGACGGATTTCATATACTGTTCGGTGGCAGCCGCCATAAATTCGGCACAGGCGGCGGATGGCCCATTAGGGAGAGATTGTTCGTAGCAGATAGGGACCATGCGGTTGTGGATTGTGTCCGTGTCAGGAAACTCACCGGTTTCACTGGCGAGGGGTTGGGAGTAGCGTTTGCGGATTTCGAGATCCCAATCTGTATTTTCGAATATTTAGCGACCAGTACAAGCGAACAAGGAACAGAAGACAGGCAAGATCGAATTCATCTTACTAGTCTTGTTGAGTCCCCCCGCGCTCGCGGGAACACTGTCTGGAAGCCTGATTATCTTTGCAGCATGGTAGTCGTTCATCGAGGAGGCCACCGAACTAAAGATATTGTCATACGTCTCGCCCTGATACAAACAATCTTGTATTAGCGGCTATACTTCTCCAATCGAGCTTCCAGGAAAAGCCACGTCGAGGAAGAAGCGACCAAATGTCTTTAACGGGATCAAGCTACTTACATCAGGCACTTCTTTCAGTCTCCGCCGATCCCGCGCCGGCAAGCGCATAATCTCTGTCTTCAATCTCTGCTCCGCTGCATCTCCAGACACGGGCTTGGCAAGCACCGTCGGCTTGTCGTTCGCTGAGACCCATGGGGCAACGCCAGGTTCAGGAAGATCGCGACCAACGTTTGCAAAGATGCCTGCTATCAATTGGTTGTGTAAATGTTCGATGTTTGGGTCCGAGGTCACATAGTGGTCTATTTGGAAGGAGAGCTCGTTTTGGTTGAGATGGCCTGTAGGAGCACGACTCGGTCAGCCAATGGTCATCCGCTGTCGATCTCGCAGTCATAGCACACAGAAAAAGACCCACCGAGTATGAAAAGACAGATGGCTTCTTTGTACTTTGCAAAATTCTCCCCAATGGCAGCTTTCAAGCTAGTGTAGTGTGGTTCTAAATCGATGCGCTGAGCGGCGCTGACTGTTTTGACGGCCTTCTGCGACGGCAGCGCTGATATCCCATTCGGTTGTTTAAGGGACAGGGTGCCTGGGAAAGCTGCAGATACTGAGTCCGAGCGGCTTAGTGCAGCTGGATCGATGTCCGGCATGGCGTTGGCTGGTATTTAGCCAGGGGCACGCGCCTGGTTGTGCTATGGGCGCCGGCGCCCCATCAGTTGAGAATGAGTTTAGGTATCATATAAAAACCTAAAGAGTGTTGAAGATCTTGTTTCAGGTAGTGCCTGTACTGTAAGTTATTGGTCGCCAGTGCTGTGGACAATAGTGCATAAAGTAATTCGGAAAGCTGGGGAGGCGTCTGGGGCGATTATAAGCGCCGGCAGTTGCCGTGTAAGCCTTCACCATGATTTATCTATCGAGGATGTCTTGCTGGTGAAGCATACTCTTTTCAATAAATAGAACCTTATGAAGAATATGAATCTAGACCGAGTAACAATTCAAGTTGAATACTGTCTTTACTGCTGTATATCTTTTCATGGTGAATTCTGAAGCCACATCGTACTTACTCTTTTATCTTGTGTTCTCAAAGACACCTCCGAATGCAGACATTGAAATTGACGCAGCAGCAGTGACAGGTAACTGCGTGTCTTTCCTGCAACAAGTCATGCTGCATCTACATTGTTCTATGTACTTGCCGTATAACTTCGCTCGCCTTGTCTTCAGGAAGCCATTCTCAATGTTGGGTTGGAGGCGACGTCTACCATACCTGACTTTGGTGAGGACGCTAAATGGGAGACCGAGTATCGAATAGCGTGGCACATTGAGTATTCCGAATCTGACGACACCGGGGCGGACATCAAGGTCTAGAATCAGTTCACCAGGGGGAAGAAGCGCGATAGGAGGGATTTCAGGGCTAGGGACGAACTGGAGATGAAACTTATGGATGTGCCCACGAGGCCAAAGACGAGGGCCTAACTTTGACACATGGATGCTTCGCCTCAGTGACCATTTGATTTCTCACGGCGCACCACCAGGCAAGCTGTTATAAAAGATGCCTTGATGCCTATATCTTTCAAGCTTACGCATTTGTAGGTACCAAGCGGAAAGAAATGAACCTCGAGATGTGAAACAGTCCAAGTGGAAGGTTGCATGTACCGTAGTCGACAATGCCCGGTCTCAGTGAGCTCGTACTTCGCCAGGAACCGAATAGACTGCATTAAGGCGGAATTTTCGAGTCGGATAATTTCTCAAGTCAATGGGTACCCATACTCTTGGTTAGAGAGTTGTATAGATCAATTAATGAGCTCAATTTTTTCTGATCAAGGCTTTCGTTGCCGACTCAAAAATGTTGGTAGGCGAGGTAGAACCCACATTTTGCGATTTCTGCGGGCCCCCGGTGCAGGTCATTTTCTTCAAGGGAGCGTACTTCTTACTACGATCTAGGCAGCGCGCCTGCCAGAGCATGAACGTGCCCTGCCCATAAGTTCTTGAAATTGTCTACAGAGCTCCATCCGTCCTCAACTTCTCATTTCCCCAGGGTTCCTCTTTAAGCGACGTTAAACCAGACAATGGTTCGCATGTTTTCCTGCCACTCATAGGTCCTGGACTCGGCAGCTTGACCCCCTTCGCCGCATACCCCCTCGCGGCTTGGCTTTCCACTTCCCCGCTGTTGCCGTGCTGACCCCTGCCCTCTCCTGTCCTTTGTCCCATACCAGTCTCACTCTCACCTCCTACTCCCGCCGTCCCACCAGCTGCTCCTGTGGCATGTGCGGATGCTTGCAGTGCTTTGAGGAGGGTGACCATCGATTCAGGAGTCAAATCTTCGTAGTAATCGTCATTTATCTGGACCATGGGGGCGTTGACACAAGCGCCTAGGCATTCGACTTCGGAGAATGTGAACATGCGGTCTTCGGTCGTCTGGCCAGGGTGTATGCCAAGATGGTCTTCGATCGCAGCCATTATCTTGTCAGAACCACAGCCACCTAATTGGCAGGGAGTCGTTGTGCAAGCTTGGACATGAAATCTGCCCACTGGATCCCGATTATACATTGTGTAGAAAGTCGCCACTTCATAGACTCGCATGGGAGGCATTTCCAGCAATCTGGCCACTTCGTTCATGACGCTTATGCTTGTGAAGCCATGCTGGCGTTGACCTAGGTCAAGGAGAGGCATGACGGCTGCTTTCTTGTACTGAGGGGGATAGCGTTTCAGGATCTCGGCGATCAACTTTTGACTAATAGCGTTGAACTGAAAGGGTATTGAAGGGTTGTTCTCTTGGCTGTCGCGGTGCTGGGGACTCCGTCAGCGTATGCGAGTAGAGCTATACCGCGCGCAATGGGACGAAGAAGCACTAACAACTTGGAGAGCTTCGCTTGCCACTCGCGACGTGGTGGTTAAGGACCGGCATTGCGGTCGCCTTGACAGCCGTGAAGATTGTGTGACATATCTTGAAAAGCAAGGCAAGACCTTGGAAGCCATAACGGAAGTATTCGATGCCCAGAATGGCAGTCTTTCAAAAGGATCTCTCCAATCTGCACAAAAGATGGTTTGCTAGTTTGTGCTAGGCTCTTGTTGGATGGTTTAGCGCGGTAAGCGGGACGTCGCCAGGATTAAGAATTGGGGAAGTTTTCGGAAAGAATGGTCCACATGATCTGACTTTAAAGCCTCTTGTCGCTGGTGAAAGGTGAATCCTGGAGAAGCCAATGATCCATTGCGGGGTCTGTTGGCTGTCAACCAACATGAAAAGGCCAAGATGACCTCCAATACGAATGGAGGAAATGTTTCCCCAATCCTCCGTCAGTCGTTTCGACCAAAGGTAATTTATTCAGCTCCACTAATAAACATGAGACTTGCTGACACCTCGATAGCGGCAATTACGTCAAGCTACCCTTATCCTTCCCAAGTCCGGTCGACGTGTCAAGAGAAACGTGACATTTGGACTTTTACCAGGTCTTGGAAGTGCCGACGCCGATGGATCAGTAGACGAGCAGTCTCGGGTATCCCAGAGGTCAAAGAATCATGATCCGCCATCGGGGATATTCTCAAGCCTATCAGATGCTATAAAAGATGGAATGAAACAAGCATGGATATTTGCGAACTCCAAGACCGGCCGCGGCGTGTTCAAGTGCAGTATTGCATACTTGATAGGGAGTTTGGCAACTTTTGTGCCCGTTATCGCTGGACTTCTGGGAAAACAAGATGGAAAGCATATGGTTGCAACTATCACGGTCTACTTCCACCCTGCTAGGTCGAAGGGTAGCATGATTGAAGCTATGATTTGTGCAGTACTAGCTTTTGTTTACGCCGTTTTCATCTCATTCTCCAGCATGGGTGTTTCAATACTTTTTGGGCGAACACTGCACATGCTTTTTCTCGGTCATATTGTCGTCCTGATTGTATTCTGTGGTGGGGGGCTGGGCTTTGTTGGATGGATCAAACAGCGGCTTGGGCACCCTTTAGTCAACATTTCATGCTCTCTGACCTCTCTTGCGATCATCACCGTTTTAACCAAAGAAGGTGCGGTCCAAGCCGCTGAGTTCTCGGACGACAAGGTGACACAAGTGATGGCCATGATATTGATGGGAGTCTTTGCCACAACAGCTGTATCGTTCATCATCTGGCCGGTGTCTGCAAGGGAGGAGCTGAGAGGGGATCTTATTCAAGTGACGGACTCTTTTGGCGACTTGCTCGCCATGATCACCGGTGGTTTCCTGACTGGGTCAGAAGAAGAACTTCAAGAGGAGAGCTTCCGGAATGCTTCTGACAAATACAAGAAAGTGTTCGCTTCACTGATCAAGAATTTGAAGGAAGCCAAGTATGAACACTACGTTCTTGGCACTGAGAAGGAATACCAGCTGGAGGCGAAGCTGGTCGACTGTATGCAGAGACTGGCACAGAACATCGGTGGTTTGCGCAGTGCTGCGACCACTCAATTCCTTCTTCTGGCACAGCCTGGTGTCTCAGGATCGGTGACCCCAGCTAGCACAAATTTTGCGCCTACACCAAAAGTTGGGTATTTTCCCTCCATTTCGAGCGGCCTAACATCTCCCTCGGAAGAACATGGCGTACTGGCCGCAATCGATGAGACACCGGAAGATGCATCCCCTGAAGACTGTGTATCAGCTCGCCCGTTTCAAGAGGATGGAAGCGTACATAGCGTTACATCTCCATCCGACATCTTTGCAAGGTTCATTATCCAATTAGGTCCATCAATCGTAAGGACTTTTTTTCCCGATTGTGGGTAATGATTGCTGATAGGACTTTCTAGAAATCGCTTGCTGTGACATTAAGAAAACTTCTCGATGAGCTTCCATATGCCCCCAGTGGTAGCATTGCTGTCAATGCTCACTTTAGGACGAGCCTAGATAGTGCAATCGAGCTGTATACGGATTCGCGGGAGGAAGCTCTGAGTCAGCTTTACAGGATGAAAGAGCTCACCAAGCCACGATCAGTCGAAACGGAAGCGGACTTTGAGGAGGTCGCTGCGAGTTGCGGCTATTTCAGTTTCTCACTTCTCGATTTCGCCAACGAGATGAGAGCGTATCTAGAGATCTTGGACGATTTGAAACTGGAGGTTGAGGAGAGACCGGATGGGAAGACATGGGACTGGCTCAAAGTATGGCTCAAGATCAGCAGGTCTAAGCCAAAGAAGTATCATGATGACCCTGGTACGTAGCCCTTTTGTCTCACCAGTTATTGCTACTTGTTTACCGCTTCAAACTACTTCTCTTTGGTACTTGCCTCGACTTGTTTCTCTCTGCGTTATACGCTCTATTGCGCTTTCGCGCTTTACAGGACAGTCTGAAGTCAGATAAATTCTACATGATCGACTTTTCTTATATTGGCACCCTCTTTTCAGCATTCTAGACGCTCTTAGCTGACATATGGTAGAATGTGAAAGCCTTATAGCCCAAAACGAAGAGAATGAGATCTCCGGAGACGTTCCCAATCCGGGCGAGAGAAATGCTGCGATTGAAGAGCAATCCGCTCGGAAAGGTCCAAGATGGTCGTATCGCTACCGATTATGGAGAGCACTGAGAGTTCTTCGACGAGATGATGTCAAGTTCGCCATCAAAGTCGGTATTGGAGCGGCACTCTATGCTCTGCCATCATTCCTAGCTGCAAGTAGACCATTCTACCAACACTGGCGTGGAGAATGGGGGCTTCTTTCGTATATGCTGGTGTGTTCAATGACTATCGGTGCTTCCAATACAACAGGCTTCGCTCGATTCTTCGGCACGTGCATTGGAGCCGTTTGCGCCATCGTATCGTGGATTGCTTCACGGGGCAACGCAGTCCTGTTGGCATTTTTTGGCTGGCTCATGGCACTTTGGACAGCCTACATCATAGTTGCTCAAGGCAAGGGACCTATGGGCCGCTTTATAATGCTTACGTACAATCTCTCAGCTCTCTACGCATATTCTTTGTCAGTACAGGAGGTCGACGGCGATGATGATGAAGGAGGTGTCACACCAATCATCACCGAGATCACCCTTCACCGGGTCGTTGCAGTCCTCTCAGGGTATGTCTCTCGATGCCTTGAGACCTTTTCTTTTCTGACGCCTATATGCAGATGTCTTTGGGGGTTGATTGTAACGCGCCTTGTATGGCCAATAAGCGCCCGGGAGAAGTTCAAAGACGGTCTCAGCATTTTATGGCTCCGAATGGGTCTCGTTTGGAAACGCGACCCGCTTGCGATGCTGACAGAAGGCGAGAGTCCGAATGCCTACATGGACCTTCGAGAGGAGTTCGAGCTCCATCGCTTTCTGTCGCGGCTCGAGAACTTGAAAAGCTCGGCGGCTTCCGAAGTCGATCTTCGAGGATCATTCCCTGATGCCGCCTATACCCGGATCCTAAAGAGCACTGGTGCTATGTTAGATGCGTTCCATGCGATGAATGTTATGATCATGAAGAATCCCAAAGCCACCAAAGCGGAAGCCGAGATTTTAGAGCATACCGTCCGGGAAAGGACGTATTTGAGCACGAGGATAAGCCACCTGTTTCAAGGTAGCCAAAAAACTTTTTTCATCACTATCGTCTGCTAATACGTCCGCAGTCCTCGCATCGTCAATGAAGCTCGAGTATCCCTTGAATGAGGCTTTGCCCAACACAGACAATGCGCGAGACAGATTGCTTGCCAACACCTTCCGCTTTCGCAAAGAGCAGAAGGATGCGACTGGCGTTACGGACCAAGACTTCGAGCTCCTGTATGCTTACGGTAAGTCAATGTTAGCATTCAGAAATCAGGTCCTGCGTACATGCTAAGCCTGCTCTAGCTCTAGTCACCGGCCAACTCTCAAAAGAGATCACCGACGTGGGCAAGGAAATCGAGAAGCTCTTCGGTGTTCTCGACGAGGAGTTGCTGCAGCTGCAATAACAGCAGTTCCAATATACTCTGTACATAGAGTTACCATTCCCCCAAACGAAACCCCTCCCTCTGCTCATCCAACGTCTTCCCCCCCGCATCTCCCGCATCTCCCGCATTCCCCTCCTCCCCAATCCCATATTCCCCCCTCCACCGCTCTCGCCAATCCCATCCACAACCCCCCCGTCCCCATTCCCTCTCCGCACCCTCCCCATCCACTCCCAACAGCCCCCCTCCCCCTCCCCCAGCATCTCACCATCATCACCTCACATCCACCCATACCATACCATCCACCCACCTACCCACCCACCTACCCACCCAACCCAGCACCCAAACGCAATACCCACCCCCCATCCACCACCCCGTCCATCGACCCCATCGGCGCCGGTACGAGTATTCAATACCGATATCGCCGCAGGACATGAACCGCGCGCGGGGGACGACTGTGATCGAGTGGGTGGTGAGTTGGTGTGGGATCCGACTCCGGTTCTAGAGAAGGAGGGGCTACGGGTTGCGAAGGTGGTGGGGGTGGGGTTGAGGGGGGGTTGGGGGGAAGGGGTTGATGGGATGGGATGGGATGGGATTGGGGTATGAGGTGTGGAGTGCGTGCGTGATAGGTAGGTGGGTGGGTGGGTACTCTACGGGTTCGACCGCTCTAGTGTGAGGATGGAAGGGTCCTTCGCACGGTGTGGTTACATTACTGCGCTGTCGGAGGGTTACTGGATGGTTGAGGACGGATGGTTTTCAGCTCGTCAGAGGTGCGCGTCGGATCCCTGTTTGCTCGGAGTTCCCAAGGTATTTGCATTTGCTCGACATACTTGGTCTAAGGAAAGAAAAACGCACGGTCGTCATCATCATAGCTTCCAGTCTCGTGATCCGGTTTCGTGCCGTCTAAGGAATTGGTTTGTGTGGGGGAAAGGAAAGGAAAGGAAATAGGAGGAAAGGAAAGGGATCATGCGTGCATGCTCGATCATCAGTCATAGGAAATCATCGTCTCCGCTGCCGCCTGTCCCTGTCCCTGTCTCCATCATCATGTCCGCCACCTAATCCGAAATTCTGTAACAACCTACCAACGGACCCCCTGCCGCCAAGCACTTCCTCAATATGAGCCATCGGATCATCGTCAGGCTGAGGTAAAGGCCGACCGCGTTCGTCGAACCGCTCAGGTAGGTCAACCGTCGAGTCCGACTCAGCTGGAGAAGAAGCGCTGTGCGGATCATCGCTAGACGAACGATGGTGGCGACGGCGACCGGAACGAGATTTATCTTTACGAGAAGAAGAGCCATCCTCGCTATCATAGCCGTCGTGTTGAGAGTGCTTAGAGGAGCTGGCATGCTGACGACGCCTGCGGTGTTGTTTTGGGGAATTGGAACCGGATGAAGGAGTGTCGAGGGCAAATTGGACAGTTTTGGTTGTTGGTGGTGGTTGTGAAGTTGCCCTACGTTGCAGACCTGGGCGGGACGGGGACTGGGCGCGGGGAGTGTTTACACCTGTAGAAAACAATTTGTTAGTGAAATTTTCTAGAAGGCTGGTATGAAAAGCGAATAATGATGGTCACCCACCCTCCCCTAAGATATTTTTGGGCTCATAGTAGAAAGGTGCGCCATTGGAATCATATAAAGGAGCATCATGGCTGGGTAAAGAAAGGGCATCGTTGTTGGGGTTCAAAGGGACATCGTTGCTGGCAGTGTTGCGAAACGTTTCAGCACTCACATTCTCATCAGCCCTCCTGGGCTCCCTGGGCTGCGGAGGGTATCCAGCTACTCCGGGATTTGGAGAATAGGTGTCGGGCACTGGAGGTGTGTATCCTGTTTGTGGTTGGTAACCGTAGTCAGGATGGATCTGGCCGGCGGGGGCAGGAGTGGCACCAGGATACTCTTGGCCGGGTGGAGGAGGATAGTAAGGAGGCTGTTGCCCCTCAATTGGATACGCAGCAGGTGGTGGGCTACCTGGCTGATATTGCTGCTGGGCATATGGATCTTGACCATACGACGCCCGTTCAGCCGCTTCCTGACCTGGAACACGGGTCAGCAAATTGGGTCCGGGACCTGTCGATTCCAAACTCACGTCTACGTTCTTCCTTCTTTTCCCTCTTACGTTGCTTCCTCTTTTCATGTTCAGAAGCAGCGATACCTGCTGCTCCAGCCGCAAGAGCGGCGGTGGTTGCACCTTTACTACGGCTCCGACTACGGCTCCCACTCTTATGACGTCGGTGTCTCCTCCTTCGGCGACCATCATCTGAACCGGAAGAGATGCTTCGTTGCCTCTGGCCCCTATCCATGTCTCTTTGAGCTTGAGCTCCATAAGCAGCACCTGCAGCTGCAGCAGGAACCATAGCGTCTTCGGTGTTGTTGTAGTAACCTTGTTGACTTGCTGGTCGGTTGTAGAAGTCCGGGACTCCACCTTGATTGTAGACCGGGTCTTGTCCATACTCGATAAAGCCTCCAAGCGGAGGAGCTTCACGAGAAGCTTCATAACCCATTGATCTGGATCTAGATCTCGCTGATCTCCGGGCAGCACGTTCCTCACGTCGGGCTTCTTTCTCTTCTTTCTCTTTCTTGCCAGCTTGGTTTTTCTCGTACAAACCTGCAATGGCAGCGGAACCTAGAGCAGTAGCAGCAATTGGGATACCTTGACGAATTCTACTCTTGGAGCGATCCCTCTTACCGCCCCCGCGAGATTTGCTTCTGGCTCTTTCCACAAGCCCAGCCACGGCAGCGCCGGCCAGACCGGCTTGGGCGATCTTCTTGTTCCTATGAGATGGATTTCGAGCATCATCCACTTCCTCGGGTGCAGGAAGAGCGCCGACGGAGTTCCTCCTAGTTCTGGACCGACTGCGGTGATCTTGGACTTCGTTCTTCTTTGCATTCCTATTTGCGTAGCCGACGGCAGCAGCAACAGCGGCGGCTCCAAGACCCAACCCTGCAAGGTTTCTGACACGATGATTTGATTCACTCCGACTCCGTTCCTTGCCACGAGACTTGTCACGCTTGTGCTTGCGCCGCCCTTCACGATCGCGGTCGCGGTCACGGTCACGGTCACGAGATCCGCGATCTCGAGATCCACGACGGCTCTTGCTTCGATAGTGGCTTCGGGCTCGTGTCACAGCTTCCGCGCCAATGGCACCCAAGGCAGCCGCTCCGACGTCTCTGCCTACACGACTACCGCGGCCGCCTTCATCTTCTCCTTTTTTCTTGCGATGATGGCGCAGTATCTCAGCAGCTCCGAGACCGACTGCAGCGCCCTCAGCAAGATGCCGTCGGTGACGAGGCTCATCATCGCTGTAATCTTCTCGTGTCTCTCTCTTGATGTACTCGTAGCTTGAATCGCTGTCGTAGCCACCTCGACGATCACGGCCGTACTGAGAGATGGAATCGCCAGGGCTGACGTCTCGTTCTCTGTCACGACGACGATGACTCGATTCATACTCCTCTTCATCACGATCACGGCCATCAACTCGGCGGACTCGGCGCTCAAAGTAATAATCTTCCTCGTCCTCCTCGGGTTCTGGCTTTGGCGGCTTCGGCCGTCGAGCAATCTGGCGCTCTTCCCCGACTTCAGAGCGATGACTTTCGGAGCGGTGTCCGACCTCTGAACGAGCTTCAGAGCGCTTGATGACCTCAAAGCTTTCTTCCTGCGCTGGTGGCGGTGGTGACACCACCACGGGAGGTCGTGGTGCTTCTTGGATAATGATCTGTTGCGGCTCTTGACGAATAATGATAGGTTGGGGGGGTTCTTGACGTGGGTAGTAGTCAACAGTCCTGACGTATCTTTCAAGATCGTCGCGACGAGGTGCTACCCGATCAATCTCTCGATCATATCGATACTCGGTTTCGTAGCGGCGGGATTCAGGCTCGGGCTCACGTTCTCGTTCGATGCGGATCTCCCGACGTTCAACAATCGGCTCCGGTTCTGGTGTTCTCTCTCTGACGCGGATCTCTCGTCGCTCAACGATAGGCTCGGGCTCAGGAGTTCTCTCTCTGCGGATGATGCGAGTCTCCCCATAAGTGCGCTCGCGAGGGGCCAAGAATGCGGGGGTCCGGTCTTCCTCTTCATCTTGAGTGACGCGATAAACCTTGCGAGTAGTGTAGCTTTCGTTGTTGCTGCTGCGGGGTGGTGCTGCACGCGATACGGTCGATCGTTCGTCGACATCGCGTTCTCGGTAGACGACTCTCGTTGTCTCGCCCCCATAGCGAGACATGTTTGCTTTTTGTCTGATTCGCTTCCTCGTTGAAGGAGTTTGATGATGGGATGGCAAGAGAAAGGTCAAGGTCAGTCCTGAGTCCTGAGTCCTGAGGTGGGAAAGATGAGGCTGGGGTGGCTCGGGGTGGGTTTCAGTGGTGAGTGGCTTAGCTTATCGCTAAATCGATGGTAGTGGGCTGGGCTGTGCCCCGCACTGAGCGTCTGACGGAGGCACCGGAGGCGATAATTTTCTCACTCTCGTCAGTCCATGAGTCATTTCCGGAGTACTATCGTGTATGTTGTGTTTACATGTTCTTTGGTCGACTTGACTTTCATGTGACGAGTGAGCTCTGTCATTCGAAGGTCGTTCGAAAGGCTTTACAAGTTGAGAAAACGTTCATATATGCTACGCAAGTGGATGCAAATCACGCGTGTGTCAGCCGGAGGTTCAGGCAGCAATCGGCATAGGAGAGTGCAGGTGGTTGGGTATCAATCAACTCTCACTACTTCCATGGCAATATAAGCATGTAGGTAGGTAGGCGAAATTGCCTACTTGACACGAAGCCTGGAATGATCAGAGTCGGAAATGATCATCCAATGATACCTGCCCTCTCGCTCCATTCTGCGCTCTCTTTTCTTTTCCAGCGAATTGCTACTCACGACTGATATCCTTTTCCTAACGCTTCCTTGGGACCTCTGATTATGTCCACCATTACTGGGAACAAATTTCCGTCTCCGGAGTTGGATAGCATGCTGTATACGCTTGCCATTTTCCTGAAGCCTCGTCAATCCCCCAATAGTCTTATAATTGCAGGCTACACTGTTGTCCTCTGTACATAGCCATCTAATGACCCAATGAGAATCATCAGCCAGATACACCACTGGTCTTCCCCTCCCAAGATTCGCCCACAGAAATAAGAGATAATCCAATCTCTCGTCCGTGCGCAGCTCAAGAAGTAATCTGGAGAGGTTCTTGCAATCATCTAGTAGCTTTGACGCTTCGTCAATTTTTGGGTGTCTAGCGAGACAGCGGTCAGCTTCGCACTCCTTTCGTTCGGCAAAGCCGATGTTGTTCTCGAGGCAGTAGCTGTCGAGGACATCCTTGGTCCAGAAATCTTGATCCACGACCAGACCCTCAAAATGCAGAGGCGTGAATTCTGCTTGCCTCAGTGGCCCTATGCCCGTCAAGAAAGCAATGAAGTCCGGAGCGTTTGTAACATGAAGCGAGTTTTTGGCGAAGAAGCTATGATAGGCTTCGCGATTTATCTGACAACAGGTTTGTAGAATGGCAAGGTACGAAACCTTAGGAGGCCTGACGTGATTTACTGGAGCAATTTGTCGGGTGTTTGCTGATCCAGTGAGGGATACCATGTCTGCGGTAGGCCCTATACCTGGAGCCACATTCGAGTCTGCCGCTGCGACTATAGGTACGCGAAGATACCTCGTTGACTGAGATGGTAGAGCGACTAGCACATATCCGTAGATCATTTCACGAATCTCCCCAGGGAGTCTACCCAAACGTTACTCAGGAAAGGCCGTTGTTGCTATGTCTCCTGCAGATGAATTGATGGGCAAGAAAGAAGGCCAGTCTTCGCCCTCTTTCAGGACCACGATACATACGCCTCTTCACGGCTGGCTTTTTTGGAGGCATGATGAGATAGGATGATGTGGTTGTTTGTGTGGTAAGGAGAGTGTGCAGACAAAGAAGATAAAAAGAAGGGGGCTCCTGATCATGTGCTTGTGTTAAAGCTTGGGCTCGACACGTCCTCTTGAGAGCGAGAAGCCTTCAATTGGGCAGACGACCGCGCGAAAGCGTAAGATCAAGTCAGGTATTTTACTTGCCTGGACTAAGAGATCCGCTGCAAGTCTTTGGCGTGGTTGCGGGCAATACCCAGCCTGATAGGGCTGGCTGGATGAGGGGTGGATCATGCTTCGTAGTTGCTGCTTACCGTAGTTGCTCCTTCCCGGTGCAGCTAGCTATCAGTTAGTACTTAGAGCAGATCGTGCTCCTCAGTCTCACAAATTTTACACCCTTCCACCTCTGCACCGGACCAACCATCTACTTTTCTGCGGCTCCATTACTAAGCTAGATAACTTTTGTGCCATACCCACTTTTGCATCTGCGCCCGTGTGTCTCTACCTCTCCATTGTTCGTCACGCCGTCTCACGAGAACCTCCCGAATATGAGCAAACGACGAATTACCGACGATGGAGTCGAATATATCGGTACACCGCTCGCTTCCATTACGGAAGCTCAGCTTGCCGCATTACAAGAAGCTCGATCTACATTACCTCTCGGCCTGGAAAGCTTATCGCCGCTCCTCGAGAGTATTCTAGCTGCCTGTGGAGAAGTAGCGCCTCCACACAGAAGACCAATCGCAGTGAGCACTTAACTTCAGCGCTGGGTGAGGTAATTACCAACGTTCTGCACAGACCCGCACTGCGACAGATCTAAGGGGGACTACAGAGGCCGCTACCATTCTTGGTGTTGATTATAAGCCTAACTCAATGGACTTTGTCCTCGAGCTCAAGGAGAACGAGCAGGAAGTACCAGAGATGAACCCACATTATGGTATGGACGCGTAAATCCCAAAGGACACTTGGGACCATAATAACGTCTGGTAGCTGCCGTAATTGAGGACCTCAAAACAAATCAATACGTCTGCTCGCGCACTGATGAAGCAATAACGCGGACCATTCTGGATCTCGTCCTCGTTGATCGCCTGAACCAGCTCGAAGACATGGATGTATCCTGCCGACTACTCCTCTCCGCAGAAGTACCAGTGTCAGTGAAATATGTCGATGAGCACGGCAAGCCTATACTTCTAAAGGGACGTGCAGACTGGGCTCTAGGCTATGGGACAGACAAGAGAAACACCGGGTCCTTGCTCATCATCGTGGAGGCAAAGCCAGCGGGAAACGCGTCAGTCGGAATGCCTCAGATGTTAGTATATATGGCCGCCATACAAGATGCAAGACAAGATCGGACAAACAAAACAGTATTCGGCATGCTATCAGATGGCACAAATTATACGTTTGCCTGTCTTAACAATAACAAGAGGCTTCTCATCTCCCGCAATTTCCAATGGCTGTTCGATCGACAAACAATTTTACGGCACATCGATCGCATCCTTCTTGACGCCATACAATCTTCCCCTCATACCACCCCTGTAAAGCTCAAAAATTCGAACAAATGCGGATATACGCGGTATCTCCAAGGATCCTGGAAGTTTGGCGAAGATTCGGATGATGAGGGAGAGGAGGGCGACGAGAACGATGAAGAAGGAGATCTGGTCGATGTCATCGAAAGGAACGGTCACATCTTTCTCAGGAGCAAAAAAAGTGCTTGAGATTTAATCTCCTTAATAAATACTGCTACCCGTCAAAATAGGTAGTACCAAAAAAGGACTTTAATGGGGTAAGACTCTTGCCGGTTTGATCGTTCTCGGTACATGTAGAAGGTACCCGGATGCAGGCATAAGACTACGTACGTATGTTGTATTGGCTCCAGTGGCTGCATACGCCGATTTTGGTGTGTATACCTAGGTAGGTAGGTAGGTACCGTAAGTGTCAGCGCATGAATGCCTGCGTCCCTGAGCCGTGCCACGACCACTAAAGACTATCCTGGTGAGTCCGCTGACTGGGCAGGTGGCACGTACCTTACCTACCTACCTTACCGAGGTACATAGTGAGATACTCGAGATGATTACTAATCGCTCTTTGATTGGTCATACTACTGTGCACTATGGCTCCGCGTGAGAGGATGAAAGCGGACCAAGGCCCGGGCAGCAAAATGGACGATTTGACGAACGACAATGCGCCACGCATTTACTCCATCATGCCTCCGACTAACGCACTCCAATAACTGAGCCACATATCATGTCCCTCTTCTAAGTCTTTTATACACAATGTCAATACCTCTATCTTCATCATCATTCTGTCAGCGCCAATCCTGCTTACTTCCCTCTTTGGCCCGGTACGAGTACAACGCCTCAAGCGGACCCCGTACGCCGGCCCGCCAGGAACAAAATATTACTCCTACTACTGACGTGTGTGCTTGTGATTGAACCCAATTAATGGCGCCCACTGCAGAAAGGCCTAAACATGACCAAGTGGAAGTCGAGCACACGGTCAACCATGAAAACCAATCCGAGTCAGGCAAAGAAGGCACGCAAGATCAACAACAGCATCCATCGTCAGCGCCGAGCCTCATACGGGCTTCCACGACTCCCCAGCTCTCCGCAAGTTCGTCTGCCACAACTTCGCCCAAACCCTCTCGTGAAGGTTCGCCCGTGAGACCTCCTATGAAACCTGGCACATCAACTGGGAGCCGAGTGACAAATAGGTCGAGGAAGAACAGTCAGGACTTGAGTCCGATACGAGCACCGAGCGCAAACATACCCACAGTGCTCTCTGCTGCTGCGATCCAAAGAGCTTTATCGGCAACCGGTACCCCACACTTACCACCTCCTGCTGTTGCGGACTTTGCAGTCGATACGCCACGGCCTCAGAGAATCAACAAAGGCCCGCCTGGCGGCTCTCAACACCCCGGATCCAGCGCACCCCGTGTCAAGTCTCCTCCACCATCTGCATCGTCTGGATCGAACAACTCATTTTTAACAGCTCGCAAGATCGATCAGTCGCAGTCCACCCCTACAACGCCAACCATTGTCGTCGACCGTCCTACTCGAAGCTCTACCTTTGGCAGTGAATCAGATATACCGGAGGATGATCCACCAATGAAGTCAGGAATGCGGACTCCAGTACGAGGCATGAGTGGAAATGGCCCAGCACTCGAGACCGTACAAGAAAGCAGTCTTCCAGCCACACCGGCCATCGGCAACCGAGCCGCGCATACAAGCAAGGGAGGCTCTAATGATCACCCAGAGCGTATTGAGGAGAATCCAATGGAAGATGCCTTCGGGAAGGAAGCAAATTCAAGAGCCGAAAGTGGAAATGACAGTGCAGGCAGTAAGCGTGCTGGTACTAAGGGCGCTGATGGCAACAAAGATACACGGAAACCAGCAACTGCTGCTAACTCCTCCAAGCCGCCAGTCGTGCAGTCAAAGAGATCGTTCACGCAGCTGCCGTTCACGAAGACTAAGACCGCGCCCAGTGATGGGACTGTCAAGAATATGACCGTGGAGACCGAAACCGTCAGTTCGATACCGCAGCTTGCTTTAGGGGGCGGCGCTGGTGAACGGAATCCCCTTGGTAGGACGGAGACTGGCGGAAGTCTACGCTTGAAGCCTAGTAATGAGACAATACGGCCCAAAAAGGAGAAAAAGAGGGCGGTGCGAAAAGCGCCCTCTATAAATTCTGGCACAGGTGGGTCTTTTTCTAAACCTATTCATCATCACTATCATATCTATTCGTGACTTCTTCCCCTGAATCCTGGAATTCCAGGCCTGTCAGATCCCCTGGCTCCCCCAGCGACCAAGTGACAGGTCACGTTATTTCCGACTTGCGATATAGCCATCGCGAGAACAGGCACAAGCATACCCCAAATGCTGACTGCAAGCGCCCAAACCCTGATGGAACCCCTAGGCTTACAAGTGCTGTGCTGATACTTTTTCGAGGGAGAACAGCCTCCTCAAAAGCAGACATCTTCGAAGCGAAAGTTGCAAGTGCCGTTGATGAAGTGGATTCATCAGACTCCGAAGAAACCTTCGTCTACGAATCTAATCCACCAGAGCCTCATTCAGCCCGAGCACATCGTTTCCACTCCCGTACGCCAAGTGCGACGTCCATCATTAGTCACCATGACCATTACGGTGTCAAAGGCAGACAAGAGGGACATCATAGCGTTATCGGTAAGAAGAGCATGAAGTTTTCGAACAACTACAGTTCCCTTGGCTACTCGAATGAAGGCAGTGACGGGACTGTGAGGGGTCCCAGTCAGACTGGGCGGCCAGCCAGTGGAAATACAGTTCATCACCACCACATTGGACGGTATGGACGTGGTGGCCATGCATCGCTATTCGACAGCGACTCACCATTCCCAAATGCTACCAAGTCTATGCGCTCTGTAGCTGGTCATGTCTCTCCTCGCAGCTCACGAAATCCTCAAGCTGTCCATGTCACCAAAAGCCCACGCAAGATCGAGGAGCTCATGTCATACGATCTCGAAGGTGAAGGCGCCGACGATGAGCGAACACCATTAATAGGCTCCATCCGCAGCGGTCGTAATCGCCGACGGCCATTGCCTGGGAGTGTACGACACATGTACTCAGAAGACAGAGATCACCGCTGTTGTGGTCGCGTCACAGCCTTTACGAGTCTAGGCAGCATTCTGGCAATTTTGATAGCCGCAATTGTGGTCGTGCTCATTATGTGCTCGAAGCCGTTGCATGATGTTCATGTTATAGACATTCGTAATGTTCTGGCATCAGAGCAAGAGATTATGCTCGACCTTCACGTGCACGCCATCAACCCTAACCTTCTCGCCATTCAAGTCAGCGACCTCGATGTCAACATCTTTGCAAAAAGCAAGCATGTCGGTACCAGCTCTTTATGGCGAGTCGGCCATCCACCAATGGCAAACCGAAAAATTCGGCCTCCGTCGCATATCAACGAAGCTGCTTCTCAACAAGCCGCCCCGGTACTTGATCCCTCAGACATCATGTTCAATCTCGACGGCGGTGTCGATGAAGGCACAGATCCCATTGACGATCCAGCCACCGACTCACAAACCATGCTCCTTGGCCAAATATTTGAATTCGACTCCCCCCTTGTTTTCGCTGCATCGCCAATTCGCCACCATTCACTTAGTAGCGTTGGTGAAGTCCGTCTTGCCAAGCCTGGCAACAGGACCGAAGAGGGCGGTAGCGAGCGTTGGGAACACGTCCTTCAGTACGACTTTGAATTGATCGTCCGTGGTGTCATTAAATACTCTTTGCCTATCAGCTCAAGGCTAAGAAAGGCGAAGATCGCTGGCAGCATCATTGTCCATTCCAGCGATGATATCAGCGATTCTGGTAACACGAGACCATCACAACGAACAAGACCATTCGAACAGAAGAGTGATGCTTAATCGAACAGCCTCTTCAACGTACTAGAATGGTTGTTCGCTCCAACACCTATCTACGTCTGTCTCTATGATTCACGATTTTCTTTTGTTTACAGTTAGCGATAGCATTCAATGGAGCGTGCGAAGAGAGAGCGAGCGGTCACCCGCAACAGAGGCATTGTATCCCAGGATGAAACGATCAAGACGAGGGGAAAAGGAAAAGAACAGGCGCAAGTGAGGCTTGAATGCTAATGGAAATTTCGGCATAAGTTCTCTCGAATGTGGAAGCCCACACTGTATCCTAAAAATGGGCATAATATATGTGCATATATGCCATGATTTGTTCTTGTAATATATGTGCACTTGCGTTCTGATCCGTCTCTCTAAAGTAATAATGTACAACGCTTCCTCAAGAGCATGTACCGCTTGTGGATCTCTTAAAACGCCTTTGCTCCGGAGGCGCGAACAACCGTTTGCTTCATTGGAGCCCAGACTCCACCGCATTCCCGAACCGCACCCAAAGCATCGCAGAGCCCCAACGGCCCACTCCCCCCCAACCCGCCCATCTCACGTCCCGACCCTGTCACGACCGCCTGACGCCGAGTCCATTCTCCAGCCTCGCCACCGTCGTCCGCGCCTTCACCTCCAACACCTCCGGGTGCTCGTGCACGCTCGGCAGCAGCCCCATGCCCACCGCCCTCCGGATCGCCTTTGCGATTTTCCTCTGGTTCACGGCGCGCAGGCCGGTGTCGCGGCGGTGCTTGATCCGGCCCATGTTGGTCATGTATTCGGACATCATTGAGAAATTCTGAGCGATTGGGACCCGGGCGTTAGCATCGAGACAGCATTCCTCCCCATCTCCGCATCCGTAGGACAAACACTCCGTGGACGGTGTTTGCGTAGATACCACATACCTTATACTCATGCAACGGGTTAATCCCCAAGATATCAAAAACATCCCTCTCACTACTCTTCCTCTTCCTCCACTTCATCGCCTCCACGGCACTGAGATCATGCGGCGCGTAGACGTCGCCAGCCTTCCAGCCCGACTTGCGCGGCAACTGCCTTTCCAGACTCTTCACGCGGTCGCGCTCTGCGGCGTCGTCGAGCGTGGCGGCGCGGTAGTCGTCGTATTTGCGGACCACTTTGTAGCGCGTGCGGTCGATGTCCTGTAACAGGGTATTGGCGAGGGCCATGTTGGCGTCGCGGTTCGGGTTGCGGGCGGCGTCGCGGGCGATGCTGGAGGGGAGGGGGGGGTGAGGGGGACGTTCGGGGGGAGGGGGAGGGTCAGAGGAGGTGGGGGGAATGGTGGAGAGGCGGCGGTAGAGGCGGCTTGTTCGTGCGATTTTGGGCGTTGCCCTTGCGAGACATTGTATATTCATCATCGCTGGGCCTTTATCGAGGCCTTGAGATTTGCTTGCGAAAGCGTAAAGTACTTTAGTTTTTCAAATTCATGCACGACTTATGCAGGATATACCCGCGCGATTAGCGCGCTAGGGAATATGCGCATATGGAGAAAAAAATTCAATGCACAGCACTAGCACATCCCAACGCTCATCTTGTGGCTACGTACACCACACGCAGCTCCTTCGATTCTCCCGGAAGAACCAAGCCTCTCCACAGTCCTTACGGCCACGAACGCCGCACCATTTTCTTCAATTTTTCGCGATGGGTAGGGTCCCCGCTCACTGTACATCAACCGTAGCTAACCCACGCAGTCCGCCGTCTCAAGCATCACGAAGCAAAACTCCTTAAAAAAGTCGACTTCACCACCTACAAAAGTGACTCGAACCACCACGCCGCCGCTATCTGTCGGAGATACACCATCCAAAATCCGAACGACTACACAAAATACAACCGTAAGAATATCCCACCTAGCTCTCTCCCCCTTCTCCGTCCGCAGCATACCAAAAGAAAGAAAAAAGGAGCCCACTAACCAACCCCCCAGGAATCTGCGGCTCCCTCCGCCAACTAGCCCACACCCTCAGCAACCTCCCCCCCGCGGACCCGATCCGCCTCAAGCACGAAAAGCTCATGCTCGAAAAACTCCACGACATGGGCATCCTCGCCAGCGCGACCAAACTCAGCGACGTGGAGCGCAAAGTCGGCGTCTCGCGCCTCGCCCGGCGGCGCCTCGGCGTCGTCATGACGCGGCTCCGGATGGCGGAGACCGTGACGGCGGCGGTCAAGTTCGTGGAGCAGGGCCACGTGCGGGTGGGCACGGAGGTCGTGACGGACGCGGCGTTTCTGGTGACGCGGAACATGGAGGACTTCGTGACGTGGGTGGATGCGAGTAAGGTGCGGCGGAATATCTTGCGGTACAGGGAGAAGGTGGATGATTTCGATCTGTTGTGATGATGGGAAGGGATTAGGAGGGAAAGATGAAAAGAGTCACATGTTCGGAAGAGGCAGGATGACAGAGACGAGCTATGGTTGATACGAGGAACACAACTGGCTCGATTCTCGATCTATTCCGCCAGGAGCCACCGACTAGGTCCCTACATCAACCGAAGATGCAAGACTACTACCACTGCGCCGATAGGCCTAATAGGCATAAGTGGTATCGCGCTTCATGAGCGCAATATTCTTATTAGCCTGATATGTCAGGCCAGGTCTGACATTAGGCGTCTGATCCTTATTTGAAACCGTACTAAGGGTCTAAAGCACCTAGTTCACTCTCCCCAGCTCCAGTCTCACTGGAGGTCCCTCGAATCCAGCTCGGAGCCAGCTGCCTATGGTGTTCTACAGATAGCAACATCTATCCCGCAGCAAGGCAAATCATATTATTCCGACAGCGATAGAACATCTAGCTAATGGGGCACCTCAGCAGGAAACATTGAGATAGGCCCGGTGCTCATCCGTGTTCACGCCTCCGGCCTCACTAGAGATCAGACATTCCCACGTCGAGGTCATCGATCGGGTGTGAAAATTCCCACTCGTCACAGGCATCGGGGCCACGGACGTGACACGTCATCGCCGCTGGTTCCGGAGGCGAACTCGACGAGAGCGTCGTCATAGCTTCTGTCATAGCTGGTGTAGGCCGTCAATTCGATGGCAGATATGATACGCACAGGCATTCTGCAATGTGCGCGAGCCCGAATTCAAGGATGGGATTCCGGCGGACGGATTTTTTGCGTTGGAGAGTGGAGTTCCAGTCCCGTAGCCTATCGGCATGGACGTGTCGTAAACGTCGAACGGATTCAATGGAGGTCTTATCGTCATCTGACGAAGCATGAGGCCTGTGAAACCTTCTGCGTGAATGATTTCACCCATTATCTGCTCATGCTGCGCGACACGGTCGTCGAGATCTTCTCGGAGTTGGGACAGATATCGTCCGCACAGTCCACACCATTGGATCCAGCTTTCGACGGAGCCAGGAATCCTCGACGACGAGCAGGGAACCCCATGGACCGTGATCATGTGCCGATTCCATGCCACGCGGCCGCGAAGAACGACAGAGCTGACATCTCCGTCGCATGGCGGGAGCCGACAGGTACCGTAGCGTTTACCCGTTGGATCCTTTTGACAAGACCAATAACTGTTGATATGAGCAGCAACCTCGATAGGGCTCGAAAAATTCACGGCGGCGACAGCGGCGAAATCCAAATCCGAGTCGCAGGCGACAGATTCCACGAGTGGGCCGTGACCACAGAGGCCGAACAAGTCCCGAGACCACGGACGGAGATCGCCAAAACCACAAGTCTTGCTGCGACTGTAAAAGCGCCGAAGATACAAGTCGAGGCGGCTTCGACGGCGACGAGAGTCGTGCGTGATGTAGGGATGTTGGCGGCAGTTGGGATCGGGCAAGAGAGGAGCAAAGCTTTGTGGACAATTGTGTAGCCATCTTTCAAGGCCTTGCGGAGATGTCGAGGGAGCCGTACCCGACGGTCGTATTCGTCGAGGCGAGCCCTTACGCCCCTCAGTCCGCGGATGTCTTCTAGATACAAGACGCTGTCCGGTTGAAGCCACTGTAGTCGGCGCCGGTTCAACGAGCGTGGAATATTGCGGGAATAATGTGGGCAGTGACTTTGATTTATATATTTATAATCAAGATTAAAGTCCTAGCAAAGGTTTGAAAGCTCAACGTGAGAGAAATGAAGCAAATTGATTATTCTTTTCGAATGAAACAACGTTAAAGTGAGGTGGTAACGAACGAGGTTCTTTCAGCGCGACACAGGCTCATTCCTATGCCTGGGACGAAAGACATGAAATGCTTCGTCCGAGGGAAGACAGTGGTCGTGGATCAACGAGGAAAGCAGCCAATCGACCTAATGACCTACTGTGGCCGAAGCCAGAGAAATGAGAGAATCACCACGGGTAGAAGCGATGGGAGCCAAATTGACGCAGACTCTCCCCTTTGCCATATACATATGTCCTTTTCTCTGTATCGATATCCCAAAGTACAGCGAGATCGAGACACGGCGATTGGCGAATGCAGGTCGAGCGTACCTGTATGTGTAGCGAAGTCAACACTGCCCTATTCGACGATTTGAAATGAAGACTGTTAAACCATGCAACTTGAGGTATTTTACATATTTCACTATATGAAGATACTAGAACTTATGCCGACGATAATTCCAAGCAGGTGGGATCACTCCGAGCCTCCCAGGGAGTGTATGCTGTTGGCGTCTCAGAATCACGCATCATTCAACTTGATCCACCGTAAATGCATCGCCACCGCGATCACCGGTAGTACACTCACCAGCTCCCCAAGCCCGGCGTACGCCGGTGGGATCCGAAACGTCACGAAAGCGCCCGCGGCGAGCAGGATGGCGAAGAGGTTATAGATGAAGGACCAGGCGAAGTTGAGGTGGACACGACGCATGGAGGCACGAGAGAGGTCCATGAGGGCCAGGATCCCGGCCAGCGACGGGTGGATGAGCACGACGTCGGCGGCGCTCTTGGCTACATCTGTGCCACCGGCCATGTGGATGCCGATGTCGGCTCGGGCGAGAGCCACAGCGTCGTTACTACCGTCGCCGCAGAAGATGACGGTGGCGGTGGAATCTTTCTTCGTGCTGCCGGTGGGCGCAGCAGAGACCGAGCTGATGTAGCGGGCTTTATCTTCCGGGGTGCACTGACCTTGAGCGCGGGAAAGGGGAATGCCGAGTTCCGTTGCCAATTCGTTGACTACAGTGGAAGCATCGCCGCTCACGATCGAGACGAGGATATCTCGGGCTTGCAAGGTAGAGATGACAGATGCAGTGTCTGCGCGGAGGGCATCGCGGAGACCGTAGATTGCTAGTAAGGCTGAGCCGTGACGAAGGCAGAACACCGTCAGGCCCTGGGACAGGAGACGTTGGACGTCAGGGTCTTCGGTGGCTTCCACATAGCGAGGATTGCCCCCTCTCACCGTCTGCCCTTCCAAGGTCGCATGTATACCCTTTCCGACGACCGACAAAATGCTTCTTATTTCAATAGGGCGGTTTCCGGAGGACTTGAGGTGTGTTGTGAGAGCCTGCGATACTGGGTGCTTGCTACTGGCGGTCAGTTGTTGCGCTATTGAAGCTGCTTTGTTGCGAGACTCCTCGCGATATACTTCTTCCACCACCACAAATTTTCCGAGCGTCAAAGTGCCTGTTTTGTCAAAGACAACGTGACAGGCTTTTCTAGCATTTTCGAGCGCGTCTGGCGACCGGAGGATCACACCATGTTTGGCCCCGACTCCGCCAGCAATCATCATGACCATGGGTACGGCTAGACCAATGGCACAAGGGCAAGACACGATCAGTGCCGCAAGGGCGTAGGTGATGGCAGTGACAATCGCATCCGAGGTGGGTACATGTCGCACCGCAATTCCAACCGGAATCCAAACCAAGAACACTACAATAGTCACGGCAAGAATACAGGGCACGAAAAGAGATGCAACTCGATCAGCAGTCTCCTGGACTTTGGGCTTCGATAGTCTGGCTTCATCAACCATATCTGCGATCCTGCTGATAGTGTTGTTGATTGGCAGTTTTGTTAGCCGAGCTAGGAAGGGGCCAGGCCCGTTCACAGAACCAGCGGCAACCTGAGAGCCGGAGAATTTGGGTACAGGGATTGCTTCCCCCGTGATCATTGATTCATCAATCTCAGTCTCCCCAGACTCAACAATCCCATCTGTAGGAAGAGTGCTATCTGGTAAGACCTTGAACAGGTCTCCGTACTGCAATTCACGAATGTCAATGAGCCTCTCCGTCGTGTCTTCGCACAGAAGGGCCGTGGATGGCTGTAGAGCTTGCACTGAAATCGAATCGGCGGCCTTCCGACGAGCGTATGCGCTTGCGAGTCGACCACACATTATCAAAGTGACCACGAGAGTGCTAGTTTCGAAGAATTCGCCTGTTGACAGTGGTTTGTCTTTGATGTCATATGCAAAAGCTACCACAGAGTAGATAAAAGCAGTGGTAGTGCTGATGACAATCAAAAGGTCCACCTCGATCATGCCGGAAGACCGCAAAGCCTTCAACGCCTTGGGATAGAAAGGACCAGCAACAATAGTCTGGACCAGTGTCGCCAATGCGAGTGAACTTGATCCGTAAGCGATCTTGTGAGGCGGTAGTGGAGCCCAAGCCATAATAAGAACCGGTACGGTCAGAAACACTGACAATAGGGTTATATGAAGAGTGTTTTGAAGATGGTCCGTGTCAGTGCCACTCGCGTGACCGTACTTAAGGGGCGCCAGTGCTAGTGGAGCACCAAAACCTCTCTCTAATAAATCCCTAGCCCCTACAACACATGGATCGTATGATATGCGCGCGCTGTACTTGTGCGGCTTAGGCGTAAACGTGTTAAAATCCAAGCGTTGCCGAAGGCTCCGATTGACGGTACCGGACTTCCATTCTCGCCCCTTGCCATCGATGATCTTAATATCTACCACTCCGGAAGGATAAGTAGGACCTGGAAGGCCGTGAAGGAGCAGCGTCAGGTCCTTCTCGGAGGCCGCCGCCGTACTTCCAAGCCTCAATGCTTGAGCGGCCGGCCGTTCTGGTATGAGGACTTCGAGCTGGTGGCCTTTCCGGTGAACAATACACTTGAAATCGGTCTGTTTTTCCAGTAACGAGGCGACCTCATTGATTGACAACCCCACATCAACATCAAATTCAGCGCGACCCAGGACCAGACTAGTCTTGATATTATGGATCCCTGCGATGCCGGAGAGCACGTGCTGGAATTTTCGCTCGCATCCAGTGCATGTCATGCCTGATATTTGAATAATAGCATGCTCCACAGCCGAGCCTTTCTCGAGATCGATTGCAGTAGGCGTGGGCCTCCGATGACTACCAAGGAGTTTGATGCATCCAGAAGAACTGCCACGTTCAGCATTTTGGCCTTGGGCGCTTTGAATGCTGGGCGCAGAGGTGAAGCATTTCGTCGGAGTAGGCGCTGAATTGTCGCACTGAGTGCTTTCGGCATCAGGAGAGCAGCACGTCTTCGAGCCAGGGGTGGATGAGCAACCCGTCTCTGCAGTGGTTGAAGACGAGCAGCATGCCTTCAGGCTGGACGTAGTACTAGAGCACGAGCGTGGATTGCCGATGGGCGGCTCCGGTGCCAGCATTTTTGTCCTCTCGAGGCTCGCAGTGGAGCAAGCTTTTTCGCGTTGGCCAATGTCTATTTAAATACCGAGGACAGCTCGATAGCCTGTGGAATACAGCAGGAAGGCAGTCCCATTTTGAGCATTACAGAGGCACTCTGCTCGGTCAAGCGGCTTTCCATTGCGCTATGCGCTCGAGAATATTTTATCCCTAAGCGAGGAGCTGATCGAGCGTCGCCAATGGGCTTGTCTGCAATCTGGGCGGTTGAGGCTTGCGCAATGGCCTTGAAACATTTCTCTGCCCACCATCAGTGCCAATTGTTTGAACGCAGAAGAAGACTGCGCGGTTACCATCACAGCATGAACCGGTGGAAGAGTGATTGCGGCGAGCATGGCACGCAGGACGTGCGCAAGGCCGCAACTGTAGTCCAGAGTCCATGGAAGATCTGTTGGGTTCTTGTAAGTGCTACAATTGTTGACTTGCTCCATCGACCAGAGCTCTTTACGGCTTGCCTTGGTAGGTGCTATCTATCATCTAAGATCCACCAGATAAGGTACTTTATAGCTGAATTGCTAACAGCGGCCCACCGGCCGTGCGGCCCGCGAGACTCGGCAAGAGTCTGTACTAAAATAAGGTTCAGATTCGGCTTCAGACGTGTCACGTCGGCCCGGAAAATATACTACTAGGTATATTTGTAGTTAGTATTGTTCGTGGTTGAATGATAAGAATTTCAATCGAAAGATTGAAAACACAGTGCATGTTCTCCCCCTTCCTTTCTTTCTCCACCTCGAGGTGTCAGTAAGGTAATCGTTCGGTGACCATAGTCCCCAATGAAACCGGGAGATGCGACTGGAAGAATCCGGGAACAAGTTGGAACGCCAGGAATGTGAGCGATGAACGCTCAGAATATTGGCAGTCGACAAGTCATTGTCATGAGAAGCACGCAACGTACACGTGCAAGACCGAGTGGGATATCGTCACTACCAAGCATAAAACGTACGCAAACACGACGCTTCGTGACACATGCCAGCCGTAAACCATCAGATTCCAGGAGAGAAGATGCAACCGAAAAAAGCCCCCCCAAGATACCTCAGACCCTGCATCCAAACAGCCATCGAGAGACCGCCTCAAACCTCCCCCCAAGCACCCATTCCCCCACCCCCAACACCAATCGCACTGCCTCCACCGCTCCCCATGGCACTGCCGCCAATATCCCAATAGTTCCTGCTCGAACTCCCTAAACTGCCTCCTCTCAGTCCCATCCTCCTCGCGCTGCCGATGACGCTGCTCGCACAACTGCTTCCGCTTCTTCTCCTGAGCAAGCTATGCCGTCTCGCATGCGCGTGTCTCTGTTCCCACGTCGCTGCTGCGCGTGAAACGAGAGGGTGATGTTGCCTTATGATCGCTGCGCGGCGCAATGAGTCCGGGGTTGATGTCGTGGCGATGCTGAGAGGCGGTTTGCTTGTGGTTGCAGGCCGCCGCTGTGAGGTGAAACGGCTGTGGAGGAAGCGGAAGACGGTTTGAATGTCTGGAGTTTGTTCCCAGTAGTCACGGTCGTCTTCTGGAATGGTAGGGGCGGGTTCTTCTTCAATGCCCCAGAGGGCAGCATGTGTGGAATCAGCGGCGGAAGATTGTGCGGGGAGAGATGCGTTTTGCAGGGTGGGTCTGAAGTCGAAGGATGCTGCTGCATTTGCGGTGGGTGTTGAGGGTTTAGGCTGTGACTTTGAAGACGTTGGAACTGTGATTGGCATACCAGCGTAATCTGACGTGGAAGGACTGAAGGGGGGGCTTATGGTGCTGAATGCGCCTGGGTGCTCTGTGAGCTGCTGCAATAGGATTCCGAGTTCACGAGAAAGACGGTTTAGGAGTCGTCCTTCCCATCCAGTGGAAGCAGATATGGGTATTGAATTATCCAACCGTGACGACCTTGAAGAGCTCAATCCTGAAGGAGAAGTGCCGTCTAGGCTCTCTGTAGGAAGCGATTCGCCGAAGATGATGGAAAGCAAATTGTCGTCCATACCGATGAAATCACGAAGAACTCTTCGAGTGATACGCTCCCAGAAGGATTCGCTGTCTTCAATCGTTGGCGAGCTCGCACTCAAAGGTCCTGTTGTCGCTCCATCCCCGGCATTTTCGGCGACTGAGTCCTTGATGATCTGTTCCAGACCTGCAGTTCCGGGTGTGGTCTCTGCTCGCTGGCTTCTTATACTAGCTCTTCTCCGCCTGGTCTCCTTCTCAATCTCATCCAAAAGAACCTGGGATTGTTCCGTCCTCCACTTTTCAATCCTCTCTCTTGTTTCCGCTTCAATGCTCGCCACATCCTGGTCTTCAATTGCATCAATTCTCCTTTGCACACTAGATCTTCTCCTTTGGCACCCAGGGCCGATTGCTCGTTTTCGTGGATTAAATTGTTCAAAGTGCAATAGCTGCTCCTGGAGAGGTGGACTCGACGTAGGGAATGTGCCAAGTCCATCATGTCGTGGCAGTATGGACCCGCTCGATTCGAAAAGCCCTGATCTGTTTATGGACGAAGGTTCCTGGAAAGCGTGAAGGCCTTCGTCTAGGCTGTCCAAGTCCTCGTCATCGTCGATGGAGCCGTTTGTTGTCCGGCGAGGGAACCCCTCGTCTTGTGTAGACTTGGCGTCCAAAGAGCCAAAGTCACTTAGCCTCGACAGTCCAGCTGTGGGCGTCTGCACCGTCGAGGCAGTTTGTGTTTGGGTAGCTGAACGTGCTGGAAAGAGGACCCACTCTTGCGACTGGTCGAGCTCTCGGTGTAGTGGTGAGGATATGATGGTCGCAGCATTGTCCGGTGGGTTCTGGGCAGCGGGCTGATGTATTGCAGGGGCGAAATGACGGAACGCCATGGCGTCCCAGTCCTTGTCTCTCACAGATAGGTTTTCTCTGGTGGCTATTCTCCCTCTGCGCAGTCAGCCCCAGTTAGGGGTCGATCCAGTGGGGAGGTGCTCGTCTGCCTTCTGACAAGCAAAGAGGCTCAGTCAAATAAGGGCCGCCGTTGAAGAAGGTTAATCGATGCAGTAGGAAGGTGAGGCAGCAACGTTTTGTTGAGGATAGCTCGGGTGACTCGTGGATTGTGACGGGTGGAGCCAAGGAATGGATGACAGCGTGAAGCTTGGCAAGGCGGTCAAGGCGGGGAAACAAAGGGGAAGACCAGGATGGTGCACGTAATAAGGGTGAGTCAGTTGCCTTATATATCATATGGGTCTTTTAGTATGTCCCCGTGTTGTACTTGTACGAGTACATATACATGTACTTCCGCTTTTTTGCTTGCTGCTGCTTATCGCAAGTAACGGCTTCATGAGAGCTCCAGCCACAATCCTGATTATAAACGGTTAGCTAAAACCTAAATGCCTCCACATGCATCGACGCTAAACTCTAATCTTATAATGCTTCAACTGACTGTGAATCATTCCATAATTTCTACGTATCCATACAAATTGCATTACCAAGCAACCTACGGAGTTGACACGTGTAGGGCAACTATATATCGCCACCACTCTCTAATCCTATAATGCTTCAATTTTAATCTAGAACGCGCCGATGTTGTATGTATGTACATAAGATGAAAATTGCTGACTCTCTAAAGGCAGCTGCCCTTTGCTAAAATCAATATTACTCTCCAAAGAGTCATCATTATTCCCTCATCGTATACATCCCTATCTCTGTGTGTAAGTTGCCTTTCGGATGGATAATTCGGACGAATAATTCCGCTTCAAAGTCGTCGAGGAGCAACCATGCCTGCGTACCCTTTACTAATTGCCCGACTTCGACCATTCCCAATGCTATTTCGAGCCTGCCTTATTCTTTCTAGGATACGCTACGGGGATTTGTGCACCGTGCGGGTCTGGGCCGAGGACTCGGATTCATTCAAGATGCTGATGCTAAGCCTGGTCATACATTGAGGTCAAGACTAGTAACAGCTGGGTCGAAGAACTCGACATAGACCTTCATAGCATAATCTCCCTCATTGCATCGATCCATCGACTACCTTGATTCATCACAGGTTTCTGCAAAGGTGCCTTTGTGGATTTCCGATTAAGCAAATGACTGCAGGCATCACTCGTCTTAGAATAGTCGATGCTCGCCGCTATCTTCAACCTTTATCCCTACTCTCGGCTTCCTCGTTTTCTTCCTTGGGTCTTTCTTTTCCTGCATTCACTCTGCCACCTGTCAGAGCCTTTTCCTCGCCGTATCTTCCAACCTTTCTCGTGTACTGTGGACTTTGTCTGACCAAGCGCGTGACGTATAAGCCGATCTTTACTAAGGATTAGAAAAGTTGTACACTTTGAGCCGAATCAGATCTCGAATTGGGGCCTAGCTCACATCTCAAATGCGTTTAGCTTCAGCAAGTATGACGCCATTTGACATCAGGAGTAGACGAAGGGCCACTGAACCATTGGACATCCTTAGTCTAAGTTCTACCTTGTATTCCTGTTCTACGCCAAAGGCAATCTCAAATCACCATCTTTGCAACCCAGCCTCTGCGGCAGCCAACGCCTCGGGGACGTCCATTCTTGTAGCAGCGTCCTTTGCAAAGGAATACCGTACATATCCATCCAGACACCGGTGCACTTCCAGTAATGCAACAGTACCTAAATCAAGACCCCCCACCACTGCTTTGCTCCCCTTATCCATTTCGACAGCCCCGTGCCCGATCGTCGATCAAAGCCATCCCTACGCCTCCCTTCTTTCCACGCAGGTAGATCCTCAGCAGCCGCAGGACGCAGTGGGCGGAAGCGCCGCTCGACCGTGGAGAAGCAATACTGGAGCCGGGGGCCTGTGCGGGGGATTCGGCAAACCGAGCAGTCTGGAGATCAGCAATTGTCCAATTGAGCAACATTCGACATTCGAGCGCGCGCTTGCCGTCTGGAGACGCGGGGTGCTGCCTTTCTGACGACACCACTGGGAACGGAGTATGGTTTCTTCCCAAAAAGAGATCGTGCAATGGTAGTGACGATGCAGAGCTTTCACTCACTCGATCTCGACCAAGTTCACGATGAATGAGAAAGCTCCATTGTGGAACGCTAGGAGCGTTTCGATCCAAAATGCTATCAGTATTCCGCGACGCAATGAATCGTGTTGAACAATTGCGGGCGATTTAATCTAATAGATGATCCAGCACGTGGGCCGTAGCAGATACACACATAGTATGGTAAGGCTATTATGGACAGTAAATGGAGCCTCTTCCTCCGCCGATAACGTCAAAACACCCATCAAAAAAGCAAGCATAACCAGAAGCATGGCGGGACGATGCAATGTGCCTCGTTCTTCCGCGTCATCAATGCTCAGTCGCGTTGGACGGCTCGCTGATCGGCGCGTAAGATCAGGAACATCTTCAATGTCGCTGCCCTGACGCCTCGCAATGCCGTCGCACTTGCTTCTCTCCAAGAGTCTCAAGGTCACGCCAGCACCCACTCGCTCCCTCTCTTGATGAATTTATCAAGCATGATGCTGATGTCTGCCAAGACGAATCTGCACACGACAAAGCCGAAGAACTCTGCTGCGTGTCGGGCGCTCAATTCAAGTCCAACGTGAGTTTGCGAGGTATGCTTTAGTCCTGGATCTTCCACTTGACGGATGATCTGATCTGTATCTAAGATTAGTACTTGGTACGGAATAGTAAGGTCGAAGCATTTCTTGCTTACCCAGAACCTGTGCAGCATCGCATAGCCTTGCAAGCGCACCCATGTAGCTTGGGTTTGGGCCCACACACTGGACTTGATTGACATCACGCTTGGGAAACCTTACATTTGCGGCCGATGTCATAGGTATGGACCTCAGCGTCGAGACTTCTTTAGCGCCGTCCCTAGTCATGTTGTTCGAGCTCACCGGAGGTAGACCAGGACCCAAAGAGTTTTTGTTTCGCAGTTTTCGCCAAGACAGGTAGGACTTGCTGCTCGTGTTTGTGGTCTTAGATGCCAACGCCTCCGGATAGGCTGTCTCATCGCCAGGCCCAAAGGACTTGAATAGCTGAGCCGCGCCTTGTACTCCAACATCGCTACCAAGCTTCTTGGATAGATTCGAGTTGACTTGTTCCATGACAGTCTCGAAAAACTCCATCTCGTCCTTGACAGCATTCGCATCCAAATTATCAACCTTGCCAAGCTTGAGTAGTGCAGCAGTCAAAAGATCGCAGCTTGAAACTTTCTCCTCCACACTCTTTAGCTTGATGTTTTTGACCCTCCATATGTCTCGAGGAACGAAAAGCCTGTTGGATATGTAACCACCCCTCGGGTGAGCAATCGTCTGATAGATTGAGCGAAGAAACCAGAACGGCCGAAGTAAAGTTGACTCAGGACAGGGCTCAAGTGGCAGAGGAGCATGATTGGCGGAAGGATTCGGAGAGCCGGGAGTGTTTGGAGAGTGAATGTCATTGTCGAAGAGGTATGGGCCACTCATCGGTTGCCCTTTGATGATAAGGCTCGCTTCCATGTTCGTTGGTAAGACAGGTACCGCTGGTGAAGGAACTCTTTGTTGCTTTGGCGTCGACGACATACTACTAAGGGAAGCATTGGATGATGCGTCATTTGTCTCTGGCACAACAACAGTCAAGTTCTTATTTCGTAGACTGGACGAAGAGAAGTTCTTTCTCAACCCTGTCGCAGCTTTGCTGGCGAAACGGGCAGGTGATCCTGGCATGGATGGTACACTATTGTCACTATCTGCTGAGGTCACTCTGGTGAGAGCGGAAGCAGTAGATGAAGTCTGGTCAGTCGTATCGGACCCAGGAAATGGCGATGAGCCTTTGCGGCTGCTTGGTAGTGTCGCTGGAGACGGTGCTGGGTTGAAGGCAAGGCTTGGCAGAAGGTGCTGGGATTCCGGCACAGGAAGCGCGGGCCTTGGTGGCTCGACCATTGTTGGAGCGGACGTTATTTGAGGTGCAGTGGAAGCTGGCTGCGTCTTAGGGGCTTCAGATTCAGACGTGTCTGAATGCTTCGCATGCGTCTCAATCTTCAGTGGCTTTCGTTTCATGCCTGACAGCCTGCGCTCCCGAACGCCTGGACTTGTGTTCCTGGAGACTAGATTCGGAGGTCTCACCGGAATATCGTTCAATTGCTGATTGTTTTTGGGGGATGCTAATACAGGAGGAGGCGGAAGAGCACTCGAGGGTGGAGGATGCAGTGGCGGCGGCAGCGGGTTCTCTTTCAGCTGCGCCGCCATCGATGGCAGTATGGAAACTTCCGCAACGGTTGACAATGAGGTCCCCGCTGAAGTTGGGTTCGAGCCAAACGAACTGACCCATGTCCTCCCAGAAAACCCGCTGGAGTCTGATTGACGTGGAAGAGCGGACTTGGTCTGAAGATCATATTCATCATCCATGATGTAGTCCCTGGTCATTTCTTCCAGCATTCGCTCTTCCTCTTCAGCTTCGTCGTCATTGTACTCCAAGTCAATACTGTCTCTCGCGCCGTAAAGTCGGTCTCTTTCTCTTTTTTTGGCCTGAGATATCGCAGCTTCTCGTTCAGCTTCACGGACATTCTCTTTGGCTAGCTCAACGTTTCTCCTCGCATGAGATTGGCCTCCGGCTTCTTCCAATTGGCATTCAGGGTCGTTCATCAACTGCTCGTCGTAGTCTCCCTCGTCATCTGGCTCAAATCCATCGTCGTATGCGGCCTCCACTGCTGCATCGAGCGCTGCGTCAAATTCTGCCTCAGTTTGACCGCTTGCAGCTCTTATATGCTTTCTCCTGAGACCTATCGATGACCTCCGCGAGTGCACAGACGAAGCTGAAGAGCCGCTCGATTCGTTGATGGTGTTAAGCCAGGACGTATGTTCCCCATTGTTCTGGCGAATAGAGTCGGACTGATTAGAGTCGTCGTCTGGTGCAGATTGCGCCGATATATCTGTAGATGACTGCGTAGTATTTTCTATCACAGGAGCTGGCGATAGAGGACGTCGCGGTGACAGAGGTGGCGGTATATCCTCTTGATATACTGCTGTACCGAGATGTAAGTGAGTATCGTCAATAGTCTCCTGGCCTTTATATTTTGCCCGTAGCGGTTGCTGGTCTTGCATTCGACTCGAAGTCCGGACGTCTCTGCCCTCTACCCTGTAGGCCGTTGTCTGTAACGACTGTCGCCTAGGAGGTACGTTCGCCAATTGGCCAAGATGGGGTAGCTTTTCTCTGCGAGTCTCTTCGCTGCCGAAAGTTGCTACCGTTGCTGTCGTTGCTGTTTCCATGATTGTCTCTCCGTCGTCAGTGTCCGTGACTATTGATAACCGCTCGGAATCTTTCGAATCTCTTTCCGGAGGACGTTGCGGCAGAGTCTTGCCATCTGTATTGCGGTACGCTACGTCAGTGCCCCGTAGCTCAGCGATACGTGCTTCATAGGTTTTGCGCTTCGAAGAATATTAGCGTGTCTTTCCGCCTTCATTTATGGACGGCGACGGCCATTAACTTACAACAGCATTCAGCTTCTGCTGATCATCAACGCCTGAGCTCCTGATCATCACTTTTTCTAGCAAGGCACAAGCATCTTGGTACGCATGCATGGCTCCTTCAAAATTGGAATGCTGGTCAAGGGTGACTGCATGGTGTGCCTTTTGCAAAGCCTTGGATAACATGGCCTTCTGCGAAGGTGCCTTGCGCTTTTGCACTCTATCAGCCCGAGCACGGTTGTCAGAAGCTGAACTTTCGCCTTCAGTGGTGCCACTTCCCTTGTTAGTGTCGTCTCGCTGCCGATGATGCCCGTTCTGCGAGACTCGACGAGACGCATGCTTGAGCCGAGATGCAGTGCGTGGAGAATAGACGGACTCAGGGAGCCCGGATGATCCGGGGCTTGTAGAATTGTCGATTTTTATCGGTGAGGGTTGATTTGCTCTAGGAGAACGCGACGACGCCGGTCGCTTCATTCCTGCCATCTGTTTCGTAGGAGAGCGGGAGGTCCACCCATCTCCAAAATAGTCTCGCTGGGTTGAGGTGTAATTTAGCGGTGAGAGTATGTCAGCCGTCGCTGGAGTGACTGTTGCGACTGTTGATGGCGAATCCGCTGAGTCAACAGCGTGAGACAAGGACGATAGTGTGACGATAGGAGGTAGGATTGGCGGTGGGTTCGAAGGCGGTGACATCTTTGCTAAAGTCGGAGGGCTTTTCTGTGGGGATGGTCGTCCTCTGGTAGAAAGAGTCACATTGGGAGATGGCGTTTGGCCGCCCACAAAGCCACCGAAGGAACCAAAAGATCCAGAAAGTCTCTTCGAAAAGCTGCTTCGTCTATTGTGCGCAGAATTTTTGCTAGAGGCTGTGGATTGAGACCACCTATTCAGGTTACCGACGCCTTCTCGAAAGCCATTTCCACTGTCTGGCCGAGTATACAAGGCGCTCGACCTTCGCTTAGTGGCAGCTGGAGACAAAGTACGACCTGTAAGATTTGTTGGTATCGTATTTGCTTCGTTGGGACTCTGCGATCTCAGAGCTATGACTGGTGGGTGTGTACCGTTCCGTGCGGTGATTGAAGAGGCTCGTTGTACAGTGATGACGGAGGAAGACGATGTTGAGTTG
This sequence comes from Platismatia glauca, assembly GCA_963556305.1. Lineage (NCBI taxonomy): Eukaryota > Fungi > Ascomycota > Lecanoromycetes > Lecanorales > Parmeliaceae > Platismatia > Platismatia glauca. Next base: position 397,062 of record OY745770.1, read on the forward strand.
GGCCTGGAGCCTTGCGGCTGATGTGTAGGAGGCTTGGCCAACGATGCCATATCAATCACGGGCAGTATCAGCTCAAGTGGGATGCAGCATTCGGCAATCCTTAAAAGCCGGACAAGAGACCGCAGGGGAGGTCCCACCGCGAAAAAAGCGCGTAAGCTATCATGCAAGTGGCTCTTGTAGGTAGTATAAGAACGGTTTCTCGAGAATAAGAGATGCCAAATCCGATTGCCCTGCCAGCTTTCACTTTTATTTTCCCACCTCAAGCCATTTTCTTAGTATGATCCAATCGTTTTCCTATCACGGTACTGATATAAACAGGTCGTATATCGCTCAGGCGCTGCGATGCCTCAATAGACGATTGCGTCGTTTTACCGTTCGAGGGAGGCTCCAGGGGAAGATTCGTACAGTAAGCTCTCCGTGCCACGAGATGTACCTATACACAGTTGCCGAGGCCGCGTGGTATTGTCGGTGGAGGGGGAGGCGGCGCAGAAGAGGCGTGCTGTTGCTTGTATTGCGAGAGCGATCAATTGGCTATCCGTCGATTGCCAACATGCGATAGGTTAGGAAGGCGTATATTGGTAGGGCAGTTGGCTGCATGACCACCTCGACCTTTTAGGAGACCGCAGCGCCAGGAGAGAGGGCCGTATGGCAAGGGGGTTTCTTTCGCTAGAAGGCGGATTTTTATAGGGAGCGGCGGAGAAGCACGGCGAGAAGTTGGCGTGAACGAGAACGCTAACGAAGTAATTGTCTTGTCTGAGAGTAGTGAGATGGAAGGATCAAGGGATGTGATTCAGTGATATTCCTCGTCGTCGCTCGAGATACGGACTCTACTTTCAGTTGCCTCTAAATCCCCCACCCCTGCCAAGAGTTAGCGCTGATCCTCTCGTGCCTGTCCGAGCTCTTCCTGCCTTTTTTTCTTCTGTTTACTTACCCAACATTACCACGTGCTTGCGGCATTCCTTTGGACTTTGAGACGCACGCGACCGTCAGGAGTAAATTATATTGATTGTCCATACCTAGATGGACTGTATCATAAGATCGCAAAGCCAAACGCTCATAGATGATAATTATCAATAGGCGCCTCATCCTTCACAAGTTTCCATATCTCGTCAACCCTCTTCGCAATACGCTCGTCCAATGGTCCATCCTTGATCGCCCTCAGCGTTTCCTCGAGCTGTGATCCTCGAGATGCTCCGATCTGCATACAGATTTCGGGGTCAGCATACATTTTAAAAAGGAATGTCTGAGCCTCGAGACATGTTTCAGGAGTGTGTACCCTGCAAGCAGTGTCTCGAGATCCAAGGTTTGGCTTAGGCCGGAAGATATGAGTTCGGAAAATACGTACGATGATACCATCCCCATGGCTTAGCTTCGAGTTATACATCACCCATCGATAGGCCAACGCAGCTTTGGACACACGAGCCTCATTGGCAATCGCTTCCCACTCAGATAATGCCTCGAGCAGCGACGGTTTGGTGTACCTGTCATTGTATACCTTTCCGCTGTATGTATTAGGATCCCAGCGGCCCTGGCCACCGCCAGTGTTGAGTGTCTGAGCGTCCTTTACGAGGAAGCCTCCGGCGATGGGGGAGTATGCGTAGAAGGCGATGTTGAGTTCTCTAAGGAGTGGAAAAAGAGTTGTGTCATAATGGCGAGCGACGGGGTTATAATTCCCCTGGAAGACCGTCGGCAGGACGTATCCCTTCGACTTGGCATAATCATATACCCTCCTCACATCCTCTGGCTTGAAGTTCGAGAGACCGAACTTTGGAAAGTATAAGCTTCAGAGCTGGGCACTCTTTTGCATTGCATGTACGACCTACGTGCTTGTATCTGCCCGACGCATAGACTAATTGCATAGCATCGACTGTCTGCTCAATTGGAGTGTCGGGATCTGGAGAATGCACAAAATAGGTTTCGACCTTCGCGGAGGACGTTAGCGGCCTTCGAAGTTGGTCAAGGGGTTGAAAAGATCATACGCTCCTGACACCTAGATCTTCAAAACTCTTCTTCGCAGCTGCCAGTATTGATGCTTTTGTCCCAGAGTTTTTGGCAAACCCTGGGGATTTTGTATGGATGTTGAAGCTTGAGGTTGCGCCTAGCTCTTTCAGCGCCCTCTCACTCCCTTCCTATGAGAGTATGCAGTCAGCTCTTGTTCTGGAACTTTGAAGGCCCACTACGACTTACATACTTGTGGGCGGTATCAAGGTCTTTGACGTTGTGCTCTTTGAGGATATCGAGGAACTCTTGACTGGTCTCCGTAGGCAATGAGCCAAATTGGGGCGTACCAAAAAGTACCTTCACATGGGACATAGTGGCAATGTTCGAAGGGATAACAAGATGTTGGAAGGGAGTATAAGCTGTTGGGGTTTGTTTGACGCCTTCTTCCAATATCGGCGCTAGAAATAAAGACGCAGAATTAACTCCGCAGCCTCGGCTATTGGCGGCCGAGCCACATTCTCACACAACAAAGCCTCGAGGTCAGCCACTGTTCAAAGTGGAAGGCATGGCCTTGAAACATGGGGATGTTATAGGCAATACCCTACCAATGAGCTCTTGAATGCAGAGGGTTCTTGAATGGATCAGCTTTGGTGTTTCGACTACATGGCAGCCTCCCCGATTTGCCGTTCTTCAGATTATGCTCAGAGTGCTTCAGCATCATGATTGTTACGAGATGAATTGCGTGATATCTATCATTCTATCATCTTCTGCAAAGTTTCAAATATCCCTTGTGATCTATTCGTCATTTTTTTCTCCTATTTTCAAACAACACCGAACGAAACTCTTACACCCTCAAAAACTGGCCCACGATGTCCAAGCACTCTCTATTCTCAATCCAAGCGAAATGCCCACAGTCCTCGAAAATGACCAATTGGGATCTGGCTATCCCAGCGTGCGCTTCCTCGGCAGCTTTCACGCTGCAAAAGGGATCTTGCCGGCCGACCACGATCAAAGTCTTAGCTTCCACCTTGTCCAGATCGTCAATCAAGTATGTAGGGTTGTCATTGTCAGCCGCACGTTGGTGATTCAGAGCCCAAGAAGAAGGCTTGTCCTGCATCGTCTCTAGCATCTGCGGCACCGATTTCGGATTGGCAAAGTAGAACGGCAAGATGCCATTTAGTCCCTCTTGCATCTCCTCATCCGTGTTCGCTTTGAATGTTTGCAGCCGCTCCAGAGCAGCACTGTACATCGGATCGTCTTTCCTCTTCATCGCAAATTCGATATATGTCGCCGAATCGTCGAACCCTTGCAACTCGTGGTCAAGCAGCACCAGCTTCTCCACGTAAGAAGGATACTGCTGAGCATACCCCAGTGCCACGCTACCGCCGTTAGAGTGTCCCAGCAAGAGCATGCTGCCCAGCTTAAGATATAAGCGCAGAGCTTCAAGATCCTCAATCATGTGCTTCGAACTCATCTCTAGAATATCAAGGGGACGGCTGGACGGAGGTGTGCCGCGTGGAGTGAAGTAGAGCATCTTGAACGAGTCATGAAGAGGAGCTAGGCCATTCGAAAGGTAGCTTGGGCCAATTCCCCAGCCTGGGACTTGACATATCACGAGCGAGGGACCGGTGCCGAAGATCGTATAGGTGAGTTTGTTATAACCGGTCGAAAAACTATGGGGACCAGGCGAGAGCGGGTCTATATCGAGGGGTGTCGATTTCCTCGTGCTGCTAGCGTATGCAATTGCTGCTCTGAAGGAGGCTGACATTTCGGTGGCTCTGTGACTGCAAAAGGCTCGCGAATACAACTTCGAGAACATGGAAGTCCTTTATAACGTTTCTGCACAGCCTATCGGCCCTATTCGTTTGAAATCAGACCTTCGAGTCACTTACTGCAAATGGTTACCTATTCTTTCTATTTCCAATGATCCACTCCCGAAGAGGCGCTGACTCATAGTCTCTGCAATGAGCGATCGGTTAATTCCAGGTGCTTACATCCACAGCTTACCACACCCACTTCAAGACTAAGGAAGCTAGCAACACAGTCAGACAAAATGATCATGCACATTCTATTACCCGTACAGTCGGCGATTACATACTTTTTTGCACCCACACTCTCCTGTCTTCATAATGCACAATTACTACTAAATAAAATCATTTCCCATGCTCTACTGTTTGATGCTATGTCTAAACGCAGTCCTTCGACCTAAAATCAAGGGAACAAACCCGCAACTTCCTACCCCAGCCATCGATCCATCACAAGATATCCCTACCCGATGTTCAAGAACTCCATAAAGTCGGCCAACCCATCGCAGGCGACGGTGCGATCCCGCAACGCCTTCCGCAAATGAGCAGCCACATGCACCGGCGGCGGATGCCGGTTCGCGAGACCCAGGCCGGAGCCGACAGCTCCACCCCCCGCGCGAAGCATCTGCTCTTCCCATGGCAGCGGCACGCTACGGTCAATAACCCGCCTCATATCGCCGGCGATCATCTCGACCGCGTCCGCCCACGCGTTCCAGACGCCGTTCAGGCGCCCGCCGGACACGTCGTGGGGATCGACGGCCGGAAGGGCCGGTCGTGCGGGATAGGCGGACAAGCGGGCGGCCAGGGTGCGGCAGTCGTCGTGTGAGACGGCTCGGTCTTCCAGCTGGTCGATCATGCCGCGGAGGACGTTCTCGGCGCTGTCGGCCCACTCGTTCCAGAGGAACGTAATCTCTTTGACGGCGTCGGCGTGGGTGAAGTCGTCGCCCATGCAGAGGATGTCGTCTGTGTTCCACCGCTGCCTCCTGGGCATGTCTGGAGACTGAGCAGTTGCGGAGCGATGCGATTCCTTGTTCTGGCTCATCGCGTTGTCGGTGGTTTTGAAGGATGTGTGTTTGAGAAGCTTGGTAGGTTATTAAGCAGGACCGGCTGGTCGTGGGTGTCATTGGAAATGGGCATGAAGCAAGGGGTCGTTGCTGGAGTGTTGAGGATTTGAGAACAAAGGCGTTATTGCTGGAGGCATGCGACTCTCTTTGTTGCTGCCAAATCACATTGAGCTTCCAGTCCAATTCAACAAAGAGATTGTTATTGTACGGTTTCTTTAGTTGTGTACACAACGCCTGAGTACTTCATACTCAACACTCAACATCCAACAGGGGCCTACTTCCTTCTCATCAAAGGTCCAAGAAATATCTAGCCCTCAACATCGTTCATCCTCGGTATTCGCACCAGTCACTATGCAACGGACCAACACGGAAAACCCACCAACCAACATCCACCCCTCCACTCCAAGCATGGGCCGACCCCCAAGCAACGCACTGACATTCAACGTCGCCGTCATGTTCCTCTTCTATGTCCTCAGTGTCAGCCTATGCTTATCAAGCTTCTCAACCTGCATCTGCGTTATCTTCGACCCCGTAGGCACCTTCCGCACCATCGCCAACTATCTCTTCTACGCCCTTGGCTCGAGCATCTTGTTGACTTTCCTGTTCATTGCTCTGACTGGCGTCTGCTTCGACAGCCAAACCTCACCAGAGTCGCAAAGGATCCAGGAAGTTGGCGATGAGACGCTGCTTTCGAAAGGAAAACAAGAGGTGTCTGCACTAAATGAGACCGTCCATAGCATTCCAACTCAGCAAGTACACCGCAGATATGCAATGGTGGTTGAAGCTGAACGTGAAGAGCCGAGATCTCTAAAAGGCGCTGATACTTTCAGCGTTGAATCCGCTGCTCGCGATGATAGGGTCCCTCATTCCACCCCGGCAGCTAGCGCTTCGCAGCAAACATTGGTAGAAGATGATTCACAGGAGCTCCTTGCCGGCAGAAACCTTCGCTTCTGTGAAGAGATCTCAGCTTCACCAGAGCAGATGAGCAATGTATGTGAGGACAAGGCGAACGCGCCTGGGTTAAAATCTGCTGGCCACATCAAGACAGCTAGCCAAGACAAAGCCTTCAGCGACGCCATTACCGCTCGCGAGTCCAAGAAGTTCGAAAAATGGATAAGCCATACCAACTCGGCTAATCCTCGCCTAGCCCAAGCCTTCAGTGGCATGCTGAAGGGAGACGACACCGACGACAAGGACCTCAGCAAGAGAATGGCTGGAATCATGGTGTGGAGAAGCGATGATGGCGACCCTACGTCAGGGACTCGGCACATGAGTCAAGAATCGGATTTTCAAAAGGCGCTCCGTGTATACATGAGCATGGGATCGAAGGTTGGCAGGAGGCAGAGGAGATCGGGCATTTAAGCCCGAGCTTGGGATCGATTGAGAAATCCGAGTTTCAAACACTGGGATCGCAAGATGTTTATGCTAAAGAAGGTTGGGGGGAGAACGGCTGGAAAGCAGAGGAAAGCACGTAGTGCGTAGGGTGGTAATGCACTAGATCAGAAGTGTTTTAACATTTGCTAGGGGCTCGATACCTGTGCGGAGGGCTTTTGAATAATTAGTCCTTTTGCTATGGGTGCAGCTCTCGGTTAGGAATACCACAAGCAGCGATTAAACGCACCTTCATTTCCATACTCGATGGGGCAAGGTGGAGTAAATGTCCGCTGCTTCGAGTGATCTTCAGAAGCTGCTGCTGCTGCTCAGGGATTTCCAGGAATAGTGCAGTTTGCAATGAATCTTTTCAGGTTTCTCTGATCCTGTCTCGTATATACGACCTACAGATTCGTGTCCCTTGAGATTCTCTATCGATGCCGTCAACAGTGGCTCAGAGGTGCGATTGAATTTCTGGGTCCCTCGGCACCTGTCGGTCGATGAAATATTACGAGACAAGCCATCGGATTATTATTATTCCAGTAGCGTTCCCGTTGGTTCCACGATTGAGCGCTTAGGGAATCGGTTAGCTTCGGGACAGACCGCTGTCAGGAAGAGCAAGCTTACTCGTACCTTAGTGTACTTGGGATTCTGATTCTCCAACCTCCATTTTCTTCCATTTTCTTCCATTTTCTTCCATTTCTTCCTTCGACATTGTATTTCCTGTCATGTTCTCATCCCTCACAACATTGCCGCACTACCAATGGCTTGATCTGGCATCTCCTGCAGGATGAGTGGGAACCCAAGAGGTCCAGATAAAAGATAAAGAGGGGTCACGATGTTTGGAAATTTCGCTTTGAATTATTGTACGTTTCATTTTGCCACTTCATTTCAGCTGCAGCGCGGGACCATGGCAAATCCAATCACTTTGCAATGTGATCCGCTATCTTGCATATTGTATACGTACAGCGTGCGCAAACTGTCTGTCCTATATTACAAACACGTGGAAGATTTCCGAGCCGAGGTCTCATTTCCTTATTGATAGGCGTGAAGTGGCCATGGAACTTGGCACATTATCGCAATGTGAAGCAGGCAGGAGCCTTGCTTCCCACCTCCTGTTGACGGTGGTTTGATTTTCTTCCACAAACCTGCACTCCCGACGTTTGGCTCACCCTCTTGTCTCACTCGTTTCTAATTTTTCCCACTCATCCCCCGCCTCATTTTACAATCAAGCTTTACTCTTCATGACTTGAAACGTCCAGCTATGTTTGAAACCGTTCACGTGGACGAGATGCAAGAGATGTGGGAGTCGCTGACGGACTCTTCTCCAGCTGCCCGCCAAGCTGACGAGGACGAACTACGAGAGCCACCACCTCCGGCAACCCCTCTTGATTTTCCCCGCTGCGAGCCTTCAAGACTTTCGGTCCCTGAGCTCGGGGTGCCAAATGACCTTGTCAAACTCTTCAGTAATACTCTCAGAACCGGCCCAACGCCAAAGCACCTCCAAGCCCTGAATATCAGTCTCGCAAACGAGCTCTCCTTGGAGCAAATCGTCCCAACAGACTTCATTCCACATTCCTCTTGGTTGAAAGATCCTGCAAGTAGTGTATCTACGGATCCATCCCAAGCCACGTCATCAAGGTCAAGCTCATTGAGTAACGGAGCACCAGTTCCTGGTAGAGAAGATTTCTTCGTACGAGTTAAGGAACTTCTGCATGATAGCGATGATGCATTTCGTGCCATCCAACGCAGACCTTCTCTCCCAAATCGTCAGCCTGCCCGTATCGTTCATTTCCGTAAATTCTGGGAAGGCTTGCTTCTAGTGGCCGAGCATTGGGATATCAGTCTTGACAAATACTCGGACAGCAAAGGTACAGAGTACACGTCTGCTATGGACATAGATGAGCAACGTTCAGAAGCAAGTGAAGCCGAGCCGAAGTCGGAGACAGACGAGGGTAAAGCATTAAAGAAGATGTATAGAGGACGTCGCACAGGGACAGGGCGAGAAATGCCAGGCAAATATCGCGAAGACACAGTCTTCGCCTTCGTCGAGACAATTGCATGGAATTTTCGTTGCAAGCTAGAGCAACCCAATTCACAACAAAGACTCCAGTTACAAGGCACCCTGGTTCCCACTCTGCACGCAGCATCAGTCCATCGCGTACCAAAAGATAAGCGTGAAGCGAGGAGAGGAGTGGCAGAGGGGCCGATGCTAGGTGTTTTCTGTAGAGAGCAGACTTCTTTTCGTGGCCTTGACGAAGCTAAGGGTGAAGGAAAGCAGGAGATTCTGGATTTGCTTCGAGAGACTGGCTTGATGTTGATGCTGGCTCAGAAACGAGCGAGGGAAGGAAAGGAGGAAGAGGTGCCGGGGAAGGGCAAATGGTGGGCGAATATACCTCGCTGGGGTGGTGGCCCTGGCGGTGAGCTTGGAGTCGCTAACGAAGAAAATACTGGAGACTTTACTTCATCCGAGTCCTCGCGCAAACGATTCAAGAAGGCGAGTCATATGGACGCTTGGAAGGATTTGCAGCCGCCTTCCAGGATCTGGGAGAGAGGCGTGACATATCAACAGATTGGAAAAGAGAAGAATAGTGAGCACGACGACGTAAGTGAGCCCAACAAGAAGGCTCCGACTTATCCCGGGCAAACCCATGCGTGTCCCTGTCGTCTGATGTTCACTAATCAGTACACCAGATCTATCTGGTCTCATCCATCAATCACCATATTTCTATCCTCCACCTTCGCGTCCATCAGAAATACATCGACTATCTTCACAAAACCCCAGTTCAATCCAAGAACTCTAACACACAAGAGCAACCATGGTACGCACTCGAAATGAAACGATCGAAATGGTTTGATCTCTTGGTCGCGGACGACAGAGCGGAAGCAATGAGAGGCATCTGGGCCATCTTGGGCTGGCAAATGAGAGACATGACGAAAGGGAAAGACGAAGAGGTTGGTGCGGAGACTGCCTGACTGTATGACGAGGTAGAGGACTAGCTGTCTTTGAGACACGAAGGAAGTGAAGCTACCGGCGATGGAACCAGGAGCGACGCAGGTCGGAGCTCGGTCGACGAAGCCAAGACGACCAGACCAGTCAGGTCGGTGTGAATGCTGATGATTTATGTCTCTAACAAGAAAGAAACCCATTCCCACTCCCAGCAACTCCAACGGACCGAACCCTGTTACTAAGGCACTCTATCAGCTTTGACATCTCCTTGATCCGATTTCCACATTCTACCTCATGAATCCCCCTCCCATGAAATCATATCCTCTTCCTTCCCATCCCTACCCACTGACAAATCACGGCTATTCCCACATTTATTCTCAGACTCACAAGTAGATAGGGACCCATGCTATTCGCAGCAGAGTACAAAGGCCAATCGCAAAATATGCATAGCTCAAGGCTTGAAGCTGATAAGCGTCGATTAATTTTGACCCAAAGGACCCTGCAGTACATAATGACGACGAAGAATTCTACGCGCCGGTTGTGATGCATTGGAACGAGTTGCAGCAGTAAGATCAAAGCGCTGGGTCACGCATCTGCTGTGCTGAATTTTCCATTTTCCTCACAAGAAAACAATCCAACTCTAGCCTCCCTATCGCCGCCATGTCCCAATTGAATATCTTCCACTACGAAGCGCGACCTAGGGGCTGAAAGAGTCGGTGAGACCTGTATTTGTTCGAAAGTCAATGCTTGAACACTGACGCGAGAACATGATACAACCCAAGGCCCGTCCAATCGCGAGCGAAAACGATATCAAAGACGGAAAACAGCAACACAAACCACCCACACACAGCCGACTCCTCCGACCAAAATAAGCCAACGAGACTGCAGTTGAGGAGCATGCCGCCCAAAGCTTAGCCCATCTGCTTCCATCCTCGCCACCTCTGCTGGCCTTTTCGACTTATATATGTATGCAGTATGCGACTGATCTCCTTGCTAAGCGGGTGCGAACGGTGAATGACATGCGCTACACCTTCCTTACATGTAAGTTGTTCGATTCGGTGGTGATGCAGCTGATGGTCTATTGGTGCGAACGGGAGGAAGCGGCATTGCAGAAACCCGAGCGCGATCGATGGGGGACAGGAGCGAAGTGGTCAATCGGTCAGAAGAACAAAACAACAACTCATCGAAACCCAATGCCAACCACTTAACCGCTACTAAACGCATCCACGCCCCTATCCACACACCCAGCTCCCCGAGCCGGAACCGCACCTCCACAGCGCCAAACCCGCTCCACAACCCCCGCACAAACAGACGCAGCCACGGATCAACCCCGCCGGCTCCCCTCACCAGCGAACAGATCCAAGCAGAGCCGCGCAGCTAGACCCACCTCCCTACCAACCTCCCTACATCTCGCCGCCGACGCGAGAACTATGGGCGCGTGGCGCGCACCGCGGGAGTCGCTGTGCCGAGGATGGAATGGAGGATTGGAAGCTGGAGGGACGGGAGGAATGGGGGGAGAGGATGGGTGGATGGATAGGTAGGTAGATGAGGAAGATGGGGGATGGCGAGGACGTGGCTTAATGCGTCTCTCCTCATGGACCTCGTCTCGATCGCCGTCGCGGACGTGCCGCGCGCCTCACCCTGTATAAACTCCAGTAGATTGCACACGACATCGTCGCCACAGGGACGATGGTGCGCGTACGCGCGGTCGTGTCCCGGGTCCTTCGTCCGGAGCTGAAGGGGGAGGGTTCCGGAATCGATGGGGGAGTGGGGAAGGTTGGGTGCGGCGGGTTTCGAACCACAGCGAACGCAGGCATGGGTGTCTCGGGCGTACGTAGCAGCCCGCATTGTCAACGTCTTGATCCGTGCGACGCCCGGGGGTCGACGCGCCCGGTCCCCCTCGTATCTGCACGCCGTGGTCGCATCGTGCGTGACATCTACCTCTTCCCAACAAACCGCCCTCCCACCGCGCCCGTCATCCGCCCGTCTCCCCATCCCCGTCACCGACCTCCCTCTCCGTCTTCGTCCCCGCACCCCCCGCACCCCCCTCCCCCCCACCCCCCTTCCCCCTCCGAAACAACCCATACACACTCCCCACCCCCCCCGGCGCCACCCGGACCCCCTCGAACCCCGCCTCCGACAACCTCCTCCCCGCCCTCACGCTCTCAACCACCCACTCGACCCGCACAAACTTCACCCCCGCCCCCCGCACCCGCCGGATCTCCCGTTCGATCTTCCCCCCCGCCAGCCCGCCCCCCGCGCCGCCACCCCGGCCGTCGTTCGCCTTGCCCACGATGACGTGCGTGACGCTGCGGCGGGCCAGCGCGATGGAGACGCGGGCGCCGTGCTCGGCGAGGAGGTGTTTGAGTCGGTGGTCCCCGATCGCGGGGGCGGTGGAGCCGTTGACGTACACGCACAGGCCGCTGAAGATGCCCGTCCCCCGGCCCCCCTCCGGCCCCTCGGCGCCCTCCCCCCCAGCCCCGTCCGTCAAAGCCTCCCCTTCCCCCGCCTCCGACGTCTCCGTCTCCATCTTCCTTCCTCCCCGTTCCGCCTCCGAGCCCTGGCTCAGCATCAGCCCGACGTCCCGCCACCCCTCCGGTCGCAGCCCCCGCGCCCCCTTCTCCCACCCCCCATTCTCCTTCCTGCCGTCCCGGCCGAAATCTTTGCTCCCCGCCCCCACCGTATCAAACACCCTTTGCCCTCCGCCCTCGCCGGCGCGGAACTGGTGCCCCAGTTTCAACGTGCGAGAAGCGCGCCACGACGTGCTGCCCGCGAGACGGTTGTCCGCCCGCTGATGGCCCGTGGAGGAGGAATTCCAGGGGTCGAAGGTCCGGCGGAGGGGTTCCGCCGCGGGGGGGATGGGGGGGTGGGGGTTTGGCATCGCCGGGCGGAAATAGGGAGAGCAAGGTGGGGGTTGGGGTCAGGGGACCGAGGCGCCTGGGCGCGCAGAGGGCAGGTGGTGACGGTGCCTTGCAGGTGGAAAGCGCAGGCCCTCGTGAAAAGGTTAAACGCAGTGGCGAATCCTTCGGGCTCGCAGCTTAGATAGAGTCCGTGTGCCCGATGTTGCATGCAGGCGTGAAGATCGCAGGCGGTGGTCAGTGCAGAATCAGGGAATCCCAGTCTCAGGCGCGAAGGCGTGGTGGGCGTTCCTGCAGAATTGGCAGGCTCGAAAAATGGCTGGCGCGGATGCACGAGGCACTGCCCAGCCTGCCAGATCCAGCTTTGGCCTTTCGTGCTGGCAATCTCGTGGATCCGCGTCACTTGCGTCGAGATTCGAGCAATGCGTTGAAGATCAGGTCCCGTCGATTCCTGGGTCCCTATTATTTTTCGTCAACGTCGTCGCTATGGCCAGGCAATCTGTCATCTGATAACCTTCGGATCTTCGGGTTGTTGGGATGCAGTCGGATGCAGCTGAATGCAAGGCGCAGAAGGATGCGGGCTGCGTAGAGGCAAGGTAAGCACTGGAGCGGCTAATTCGTACTACCTCTTTCGGACATGTTCGGAGGAATAGAGGCGCTGGTTGATTTGATCAGCGTGCCTCAACTCTGCAGTACATGCGCTGCGAGCCTACGAATGACACTGCATTAGTCCTGCTTGCCGGCTATGCGTCCGTAATCTACAGTTCTTACAGCAGTAGTGACTCTAGGTAAGTCTCCAGTAGCCTCTACGCCATTCCAACTTCCAACCTTGCCGTTTCACTAACGTCACGAGCTCACGGTATACTCTACACCATAGCGAGCTCAGCCTCTACCGCTAGAACCATCTGGAAGCATTTGACGGCTGCATGGTGTGGCAGGTATGGAATCGGATTTACTCGATCCACGCCCGGTTGCCATTTGAGGGAACTCGTCACACGCGAGGGCGAATCAAAATATGCGAGCCAACCGTCTTCAATTGCTATGCTACCCTAAGGTTTACCAATATCAGATCGGCATACTCTCGCAAGCCAAGAAATCACTGTCCAGCTGCTCCTCTCCCCGGCCTAGGTCCATGACAGGCTTTTTTGGTTGGATTAAACGCTGTATAGCCTCGTAATACCGCTCATAGTACCGCTGCTTTCAGACGTATCCATCATAAGAAAATCGTAATCGTAAAGCCCACCTCTCTCTTGCGCGGGGTATCGACAAATGGGTTCATGAAGAAGTGAAGCTTGTGTCGTTACGTCGTAATAATTTGTGGAGTAAGATATGGTAGAAATGGAGTCGTCGTAAAGGGGCTTTTGGAAACTCGGATAGCCATCGTAGAGAAACATGACATGACGGATGTGTCTTTGGCGTGGCAACTGATGATCCCACAGAAAAATCATTAGAAAAAGCTGTATGCAAGAATTTTCGTAGATGGTCCAGAATACACCTGATCATCGAGCGTCATGATTAATAGCTTTGGTCAAATCCAAATCGATCTGTTCTCGCAGGTCGTCCTGCGCCGATACAAATGTCAAGGGTCGCGATTCCTTGGCTCACCGATGGGCGCGCGGAGTTGCAATGCTTCGAGGTCGGTTGGCGCTTACGGGCTTTGCATCGCTTTCATACGAGCTGCTGGTTATTTTGCCAGCCCCACTGCCCTCTCTGCCCATCTTCCGACGTTTCATGGATTCGATGTCATCATTGCGACTCTCAGGACGAGAGGTATACTCCTCGTCCTCGCGCATTCGCTTATTGTTTGCGTTGACACCATTGGCCGTGGGAGCATATGGATGAAGCGGTGCCGTTGGATAGTGTTCTGCGCCATTGCTGCCGTTTGTCACTGTACCACGAGTATCACTCATGGGATTGTAGAGATTGCTTGATGGCGCAGCGCGAGGCGGGGTATGATACCCAGCGGCCGGCCACGTTTGCTGGCTACCATTAGATGTTCGGGGTGTTGATCGACCCGAGCCGTTTTGATGAGGTTGAGACCCATTGATGTCAGAGGGAGCTTGGGCATGCTCCCCATGCAAAGAGCCCAGATGCGAAGCTGGATTGTAATGATTATACGGACCACGGTGGGGAGCGTAACCGCTATTATCGTGCGAATACTCGCCCTCCTGCTCATGCTCCGCTTCTTCGTGGCCCACTCGATCATTTCCCTGGCTATGGCCGTAAATGTCGTTCTTTGGATCTCCGTGTTCGCTATCGGTCTTTGATCCTGGGGCACGCGTTGCAGGAGGTCCCATATCTTGTTTTCCATAAGAATTCGATGATAAGGGCGCACCATGTGACATGCCCTGCGGTTGATGTTGGGTCGCATATTGACCTTGCTGCGGGGCAGCTGAAGAGTACATCGGCCTAGTATTGTCGTATGATTGATGACTTTGATAAGGCTGCAAAGTTGGCATTGAAGCGCCTGGAGGGGTGGTTGCTGGCGTCGCCGGCGTCGAATGTGGGTGGCTGTCGAGCATCAAAGGCTGAGCACTCCCGGGGATGCTCTGGCCTTCCCAACCATATGAACCCTGGTTGCTAAGTCCAATGCTGGTGCTTGATGCGCTTGTCGGTGGAGTTGGAAAGGTGTGTGCTCTATCCAAGCCCGGTCTCGCTGCGCCTGGATGAGGAGCGATCGAATGAGGTTGAGAGTTAATGGAGCTGCCCATTGAATGGTGGTGGTGCAAAGATGGCGGCTGCGAGCCTGGATGGACTCCCCCACCTTGTTGCTTTGATGTTTCTAGTCTTCGACGATCCGCTGCAGCCATCACCGCATTCGTCCTGCTTTGATTTGTGGGGTGGTATAGAAGAGCCCCAATGTTATGCACAAATAGAGGATACAGCGACTCTGTGATCTTTTCCTTGTTGGCAAAGTCTAGGGCCCGGTCAAAAGGAATCCTATTTTCGCGTCAGCGTCAAAAATAATATCGAAGAGCTCCGCAGCTTCATACCAGACACCCTTGAGATGCATTGGACCAATCTTAACCACGTGTCGAGTTTTCTCGCTTTTGAGTATTCCGTCTCGTCGACCTCGAGTCATTCCGGCCACGTTGAGGAGCTTTGTGCCATTAATCATGTGGTTGTCTGTCAATTGCATCAGTCCACTATGTTTGAGCCGTTATGCATCTTATTGGTGTGCATGATGCAAGCTGCATGCAACGGGTCTTACCATCTCTTCGAGCAACGCACACACCCTTAGCTTCGACCTGAAAGCACATGCATCCCTCGTCCTCCCACAGAGTCGCAGTTACTCTAGGCTTCATGCCTGAGGGAGCTACTTGACCACTGGTATCCGGATTTTGCGGAGCGTAGTTTGGAGGAGGGCCAGTTGGCGCTCCCACGTACGTATGCTGTGCAGGCCCACCAGCTCCCATCGCTGTTTTTGTCAGCTCAAGAGTCGCAATTTGGTCAAGAACCATTGGGATTACCTGGTAAGGGTAGCAGTCCGGAATTCATCTGCCCACCCATAGAAGAGGACACTGGGTGGCCGGGGCCCGATGGAGAGGTTATGCTATTTGAGTAGCTGTACTGGCCGTAGCCTGGAGACTGCGCATAATTGCTAGGTCCTGGTTGCAACGGTGGCGGCTGCTGTTGTGCATAGCTGGGATATTGGGTCATGCCGCTTGCGGTGGTAGAGTGGGGTGCGTACGGTTGTCCTCCCGACATCTGATTTTGTTGCGACTCTAAGTATTGGTGCTGCTGGTTCATTGCGCTCGGATAGTGACTGGTAGACTGGGTATAATGACTTGATTGCGTGTAATCCGAGCGCCCTTCAGAATCCTCTGACGGTCCGTGAATGGGAGGCGCTGAGCACAGGGAAGTTGGTGAAGGCGACGGCGTCTTTAACCCGATCCCTGTGTTGTTATCAGAATACGAGCCTGTATGGGCGGTAGAGTATTGAAGGCCGTGGGCGCTCGACAAAGGCTCCGAGCCTCCAATCCGGGCGGTTGTCGAAGCGTATGACTGGGGTAGCTGTAGATCTGGCAGACGGTCGCCAGGGAGTTTTGGACGGGAGTAATTTGAGCTAAACCACGGACTGTCAACAGGGCCACGGGTTTGAACCTGGGATATCGACGGGAGCTCCAGCTTTTCGGTATTGATCATCAATGGCCTGATTGACCTTTGGAGGTTCTAGTACTCAAGACAGTCCTCGCTTGCGACTGCCGGCTTCGTCAAAAGGAGCACACTTCGCCACGGTAGAGTGTGTACGTGGTCTTTTTCCCGGGACTCGAGAGAGTCAAGAGGCTCTGATACCAGTACAGGCTTTGTCTTCGTCTCGGTCGTTGACCCAATCCAATTGCTTGGCCAGTGATCTTTTTGAGAGATTGTAAGGGAAGGTGTATCGAGTAGAAGATCTATCAAATGTGTGATCGGGTATGTAAACA
The DNA here is from genome assembly GCA_963556305.1 of Platismatia glauca. NCBI lineage: Eukaryota > Fungi > Ascomycota > Lecanoromycetes > Lecanorales > Parmeliaceae > Platismatia > Platismatia glauca. The sequence goes on from OY745770.1 coordinate 413,478, forward strand.
CTGCGAATGGCTGTGATCCAGGTGGGATGTGGGTATGCAAGGCGGGTCAGGCTGATGTACAGGGGATTGTGGCAGAGGGTTCTGCGCTTCGACTAAGTGCGGATGTGCCTGAAGAAGTACTGCAGCGCTGTATCAAGACATCAAAGGCGTGTCACTCGTTTCAGGTCGTTAGGGGGGTGGCTTTGAGGTTGTTTGCTTGCTTTGATGCAGGTAAATGCAAGTGGAACGCTGTGCGCTGTAGCTTGCTGGATAAGGCAAAAAGAGGAAGGTTTCCGAGCAAAAGCGCTTCGACCACGCGTCTATGAAGAACTGGTGTTTCGAGGAATAAAGATCGTGTAGCGGGCCGTTATGGTCGTAGAGTGTCGTTGACGATTAGAGCTTTTTTTTTGGGGGTGGGGGAAGCTGATGTCTCCGCAGCTGTAGGAGGTCAAGTTAGCGACAGAAGCTGCAAAACATCGGGTATGAGCATGAAAGAAAGGAAGTTCGCGCGACTTCCGTCGTACACACGTACCTCCTGGCTCTTGAAAGGTGCATGCAAAGAAGTGGAGCGTTGAACAAAGCTCTGCCCACTTCCTGCTTGGGGGGGGGAGGGAGGGGACAGTTTGAGACGGAGAGGCACAAAGATGGCGGAGGCTGGGGGTGCGCTGTTAGCGTCAAGCTAGTTGCTTCGGCGTCTGGGATGTCCGCCGTGATGATAGGATAGAGTATCTTACACCCGTGACCAACGACAAATCTCGGATGACGGTCTGCTGCTATTCCGTAGAGGAGGCCTCTCGCTGCTGAGACCACAGCGAGTGATGGATCTGGCTTTATAGGTGATAATACCTGGGATGGGTCGAGGGCCAATCACGTCGATCAGATCTGGGCGAGTTCCGCTCTGAATATGCGCGAGGGCAATCTGGGGACTTCTGTGCGTTCTGTGTGATATAAACCTCCTTGTGACAGCCAATTGGCCTGGAGTGAATCAACGGGACGAGAACGAGGACAGCCTGGGCACTCCAGAGGCAGGATCATGAAATTCGTCCAGGTGGGACGACTTTTTTTTTGGGGGGTGACAGACAGGGTGGTGACCGTTGAAAAGGCAGTTACAGTAGTCATGCAAGAGCGCGGGAGACGGGCTCTTTTTGATGCAACTCAACGGCTCGGGGCGAACTACAGGGAAAAGGCTGGTCTTATCAAGTGTGTGCCAGTGCCAGTGCCAGAGGCAGGTCTATATGTCGATTATGTGATTAATGATGATTCCGGGGGGAGTAGGGCAAATTGCTTTTCTTCTGACTGCCAACAATATTTGATCTGCTCACTAATTTACACCATCGATGGAGCCAGAAGAATGGCCGGCGGGAGAAGAGAAAAGCCAGGGATCACTGTGGTAGTGTAGTACTAGTGATCGGTCCGTGTTCAATATTGAAGAGAAAGCTGTCTCTTCCGCTTTTAGGCTCTTTAAGACGCTGCACATGCAGGCAAGCGAAAGTTTCTTGTCCAACTGTCCTATCGATGCCCAGGGAATGCCCTTGGCACCCTGTCTGCGAATTTGGATCGACATCCAAGGGCGACACTTGATACGCGGGCTTCAGTCAGCCCAATTGGTCGGCCCGGAATACGCTTGCTACTGCTACACTACCGTGCTCGAAGATCACCCAGGATCATTGGGCGAGCGACAATCATCGTCCATCGACTCGGTTCGAATTGAAATATATAAGACGAGCTTAGATGCCGCCCAGAAGAACACGGTTCATGCATTCGCGATCGCGACGATAAGGTATCTTCGATTCGTCCCAGCTTGACAGTGTCATTCGCATGCACATGCACTGTGTAATTTGTAAAAAACCAAAATGAAGGGTCATTGTAGACGCTCGGGATTCGGGAGAGCAGTTGAGCTAAAATCTAACTGGCGGATCCACCCATTTGATGGGCCTTCCTTTCCGAGCCATTGCAATTATCGTGCATCTACGGCGACTTCCTTCGCTACGGTAAACAATCTTGGCGATCCTGGGATTTAAGCCTCCGTGCAGAGATTAGGTATGAGGACACAAGACATCTCCCATCCATCCAACCAAGCGAGCCCAGACACGTAATCCGGAGGCCTCTCCCAGTCGACTCGCTGTCCGACCACGGGTGGATTCAGGCAAACGCCTTGCTGGGTGGATGAGAGGCACAGCGCTTATGAGACGATCAGAAATGGAAAGGGGGGGGTGGTGTCCGGAAGTGCCAGTTGACTTGGAGATGGGAGGTTCGAGACTAGGAGAAAAGACGTGATACATGATAGGGCATGCCAAAAGCATTCCTGGGGAGCGGAGGGACTAGAGCTGGAAGGGGACTAAACTCTTGACGTTTCGATCCGCGGGTGGTGTGTGGAGAAGAAAACCGGGATGAGCGATTTGATAGGTGGTCAGGTCTCCGTGGCGTTTGACAACGCATCAGCCCACTCACGAGAAATTCTGGCTGCGGCGCTTCTATATTTTGGCGGTGAACTCAACTCAACGTGGCATCATGATTGAGCAAACACATGTCGCATCCTTCGCAGAAAGGAACAACCCCCTTTTGTCAGGTATCCCCAGATTCAGGATTAGTTGCGCGAGCAGGTGTCCAGGCGGCGATTCTGCTGATCTTACCTGGGAGGAGCGAAGATGATTTTCATGGATTCCAGGGTTCTTCATGGAGTTCGGCCAATGGCTGAGGATGATCCGAACGAGCATCGGAATTAATCACGACAGTGCTGACTTGGACGGATCTACCTTCCAGCCCCTTACATGTTGCGTTGCCTATTCAAAATCACGTAGACCAGCTTTGCAAAGCATAACGGCGATCTGCATAGCTAGAGGACTGCCTACCGTAAGGAATACCTACTTTACTTTAAGGAGGGGCGCCAACGCCGCGCAATTAAGCTCACACCGCATCCCGCCGCACAATGCTGTGCATATGTCTCGTCTCGAAGCGTATCTTTTCGAACCCTCCTGGAAGCATGTCGGCAAATCAGCTCCCAGCAATGCCCTTGAAACATCTGCGCCCTGCTGCCTTAGATCTCCGCGTACGGTGCGGTGATGTCAGCTTCGGCGATTGAAGGATATCGATAGTGTCGCGGGTGGAGCAACGTACCACGGGATGATTGGCCTGATGGATTTTGCGATAGTGGTTACCCTTAGATCCCGCCCTGGTCCAAGGGTATGCGAGTGTACAGCCTAACCGTCGCTCTGCCTCACGGGGAGCAGGGGAAGATGCGGAAGCAGGCGCAGATAATCTTAGTTCTTCATCTCCATGATCAGCCTCTTCATCAGCCGTGGCCGCTTGACCTTTCGACGGTCGGAGATGCAATATCGAATATCCTTCAGCAAATTGCAGAAGGCTGTGGGTGGAATCGCAGCTTTTTGCCTGGACCGGGGGGGGGAAATGGGCGAGTCGCTGGATTGGGGGGGACTTGTGGGGACAGGATTTGAGCCGAGCGAATGGGAAAGAAACACGTCTGGGGCCCCTCCACTTCTTCCCACTTTCTTTTCCCAGCCTTCTGTCACCATCATCACATGTTCTCCCCACCACACGCCACCCACGAAAAGAGGAAGATTAGCATTATCAATTCGAACGAAGGATTTCTTGCTATCGGATCATCACGAATTTGACTTTGTCCACTTGCTACGGCCGTGCATGAAAGGGGAGGCTAGAGGAGAATCCTAGCATCCTAGCATCCTAGTCCTACCACTACTGCTCGATTCACTATCTGCCCGCACCTTGGTCACTCGAGGGTCGTGGATCCAAGGACAAACGGCGTATGCAACTTACCCCTCAATCCGGCTATCCTTGCCTTGCATCACTCCCTCTGACTGGCTGCCCATCCTTTCCCTTCACGCAGCTAGACACAAGTGACATGTAGCATGTAGCATGTACCTAAACCAATGCATGTTATGCATGCTGTAGCGGAGCCGCAGGAACGGTACCTACCGCAACGTATGCAGGATCACACACGTGAAACACTCGCTCCTCCGACGACATCTCTTGCACCAGACACACCTCGTCTCTTGTCGGAGAAACATTTCGCGGACGCGCAGACGACGCTGATGATGACTGTGGAATGAGACACTGATTGTGGGAATCCCAACACATTGCCATTGGGAGAGTGGATGGGTGAAGGCCGAATCATGCAGAAACGCTTCGCAAAAGCTGAAACCCAGTGATTCACATAACCTCAGAGACATTCGGAAGAGAAGGGGCTGATATCGTACATATCGTGGCCGGAGCACCTCCCGGCTCGCAAGCGACTTCTGAAAAGGATCGTAAGACCGTATAGACTGTTTGATGCACGTACGAGGGGCTGTGTCCCAAGCTGATACATGTCTCGAGGGCTTTCGAAGCCAGAGACGGACATTCATGAGGCTACGAGCATGGCTCCTGACGGCCATCAACACATTTCTACTCGAAAGGCTAGCGAAGGCAAGCGAAACACGATGTTTCGGACTCTCTCAAATTCAATTCTTCATTGATCTATAGGCGCTTGCTATGCTATTCCCTGAGACCACAGATTCTTTTCCAGACTTTCTCATGCAATAATAATCTCCGCTGGGTCTGATTTGCATCTCGCGTTCTCAATTGTCCCGAACGGGTCTCGCCTTTTCCGTTCTTACAGCAATATGAAAGTCGCTGGTGGGCCTGCTCCGATACTCGCCATCGCGTGGCAAGTCTAAAGTCTATTCAGGAGATGCTGCACCAATGTTCAAATTCTCCAACCCTACTATTAGGTTTTTCGCACCTTCCATGTGGGTAGCCGGCTCTCCATGAAGGTCCACCGTCTCTTTCCCCGACATCGGCTGTTCTGCGGAAGAGATCGAGAGTCCTTGTAGGCTCATCTCTGCAACAGCCACCATCTCATCAGTGCCAGTATCTACCAGCCCATGGAACAGTCTCTCTGGACCCAACATGGAGCGCAAAATGCCATGCAGTCGCCCTCTCGTCGACGTAAGTTCAATAGGAGCAGCCAGCACATTGCAGCGTCCAAGCTTAGCAGCCATGCCGACATAGGTCTTCTCAAGCTTGTCAGCATATGAGTTCCAGAGATCATGAAGGTAGGTGAGATATGTATGCGGCTTAGCCTGGATAAACCAAATCTCATGCTCCGTCATGTCCTCGAACGGCCGTTGGGTAGGCCTCGCTGGGTGAGACGCGAACATTTGGACGAAGCTGATGTACTCATCTTCTGAGACCTCGAGCTCTTCTGTTTGATCGCCCATATGCTGAAATGCTCTCTCGACGCAGTCGACCCATGCGTTCCAGGTATCCATAACACCCTGGGTCGCCTTGTGAATGCTTGCTTCGCGATTTACTGCTCCTTCCGCCAGCCGCGCAGAGCGTAGTGGCAAGGCGGGGACCCTGCGCGGGTCTGAAATGCCGAGAGAGTCCATTGCGTAGGTGATATCTAACCTACTCATTGAGCTGCTGGACTGTAATTAGAAATAGTATGGAAAGAAATTCCATTCCGACTTTGAAAGACTCAAAAGAGACCAAGAGTCCGGTGTTGAAAGGTTACAAAGACGTGTTGACAAAGCCTTTGCACGAAGTGTTGACAAAGCTGTTGTCAGCGCATTCCAATGTCTTTCGCAGCTGTTCAATCTTTACAGTTGGTGACGCAGCTTTTTGGTCGACTTGAAATTTACAGATTTGCAGTGATGATAGACATTGGATGTACACAACACAATCGTTACGTCTGAATTGCTAACCAGAAGCTCAAGACCGGACAGGAGGCCTTGTCAGAAACCCATGAGCTGCATTCGACCTTCCAAACCAGTCCCGGCGTCCTCCGACTCCTCATCAGGTTCGCTGGCAGAGTCCAAGATCTTATGCAACAGGCCCGTCAAACTCTCCGCTCTCGGCAGATCAGAGGAAAGGGCCAAGTGGGCCAAGCCGAAGTCGTCCTCGTCCTGCTTCGCGAACCGTAGCCTGCAACGGCCCATTTTCTCCGCCAGATCGTGATGAATCTCCTCGACTCGCGTGGCCCACTGGTGCCAAAGCCTCTGCACCGGCGTCTGAGTCAGGTCGGCCAGCGCCGTGACCGCGCACCCGTGCTCATCATAGACGTTGTCCCGGAGCACGGCCGAGAAACTGGGTCGGTGCGGGAAAGCTTGAAAAGTCCTGACGAGATCTGTGTACTCGTCGTTCGAAAAGACCAATGCCTCTGTCTGCCGAATCGCATCGTGCAAGATCCTGATGGCGTGATCGGCATAGTCGTCCCAGTGCCCGAATACGACCGTGTCAGCCTCGCCCAGAGACATACCAGGCCGGTCAGCGAAGAAAATGGCGTCCCAGAGGCCGAATGTGGGTCGTGGGGCCAAGTCTGGAGCTCTGCGGGGGTCCGGGTTGCTGATGCCGTAGACGTGACTCATGTTGCCAGGGGATCGAAGAAGTCTGGGTGTGGCATGTCGACAAATGAGGTATTAATGGACCTCGATGCGTCAAAGATTTTCAATGACGCGCAGCGAACAATTGACCAGGAGCTAAGCGTGGCCTGAAACTGTAGGGTCTGGGTTTGTGTTGACCTGTGTTGACAAAGGAGTGTTGACAATCCCAACGTGCGCGTTTCGTTGCCGACAGCCTTCGTGACCCCGGTGCTTTATGGGATCATTTTTCCACGTCAAAGAGGACTACGTCTCTGTCGCTCTTGTATCGCTTCATAGCTCCCTCCGGTCTAAAGCTTGCTACCCACACGTCCACTCCCCCCTCCCTAACAGCAATCGCTCCACACACTCTGAGAAAAGAAAATCCCATCATCATCGACACCAATCACGTCTCAACCAACGAACCCAAGCCACACTCGATTCACCGTAATCTCGGCTCCACAATAGATGACAGCACTCAACAGCCCCAGCCCCCGCCTTCGATAACCCAGCCCCATCCGCCCCCATTCACATTCCCGAACCCGTGAGGCCCGGAAGCCACAACCGGCCGCATTCCCCGCTCCGTCCACCGTCCTCGACGTCGCCCGCGAAGCGTGGGAGCAAGGGCGAAAAAGGGGTCGAAGGCCCATGAGAAACGTGGAGACCACCGATGCGCATGACCGGTTGACCAGAGGCCCGGCCGGGAAGAAAGGCGCGGCGCAGATGAGCACCGAGCTGATGGGAAGAAGGACGGAGCAGGTGAATTCTCGCACGGGAAAGTGACCTGGAGCAAGTCGAGCGCGATGAAAAGCTGAGTAGTGACCGCTCGTCTGTTTGGCCCGTATGATATGAACAAGAGCCCTCTCGCATCTACGCGTCTTGTTCCCCGATCATGGGCTGCAGCGATCCATCGAACTCTGCAGCGTGACGGTCTTACACAAAGAAGAAGACCCCGCTCCGGGCTCCTCGACACAATGCCAATCTCTAGCGTTCTTTGTCGATTCATCTACTCGACACAATCTCCATACGTTGACACCTTGCATTCACGCATATCTACCCCCTTCCCGCGCTGATGTTCCTTGACTCTCCTTCACCCCGGACCAGCCTCCGCTGATCCACCTCTTCAATCCGTAAAGTCCAGGACCAACATCCTCACAAGTATCTATCCCAGTCGACAACTGAACTGCTAACCCCCCCACAATGGCAGAGGCATTTCTCAGACAATTGCTTCGAGTCGAGAACAGCGTACAGCCCACCGGCAGCGAACGCTGCATCATCTGCCTCACAGAATGCGGCACCCTTTGCCCCGAGACCGGTGTCGTCGAGTGGGAGATCCGCCTCCCGTGCAAGCACTCGGTCGGCTCTCGATGCATCGCCACGTGGATGAATCCCAAGGGCACCGCCAGCAACTCGTGCCCGGTATGCCGTCACGTCTTCTTCCCCGCACAGCCACGGCCGTACCTCGAGCACGGGGTCTTCGAAGACGATCAGGACGGCCGGGTCGACAGTGGCCCATCCGATGTCCCGGAACGGGTCTCCGATGACGCCGTCGACCCTCCCTACGAAGACTACGCGCCAAGCCCGTACGCGGGTTCCGCAATCTCGGGGGATACTCGAGTGGCCAATGGCGAGGGCTCCTTCCTCGACAGTGGAGGAGGTTACACTGGATACAGTATCCCAGACTCTCCTGCGGAAGCGACCATCATTCGTCGAATAGTGCGCCTGCAAGGTCTTGCGCCGAGCGAAATTGAATCCATCGTGCGAGCAAACCTCCCTCATCGTCCCGCGCGCCAGCAGAGGACCACGCAGGACGAGGAAGAAGAGACGCACGAGGAATCTGTCCGGGACGAACATTCACCGGTAAGGGATACCAGCCATTTCGACCTCACAAATGTGAACACCATGTGCGAGACCTACTGCTGTCGACTCAACCTCACCTCGAGTTTCCGAGTGATCGACGTCTCCCAACGCCTGGCCGCGAAGATATACATGCCTTGCACAATCGCGTTTTATTCCCCGGGATGCATCGCAGCGGTCTCCGTCTACATCGCATCGCATCTCGCGGGTACGCCGAAGACTGTGTCATGGGTATCTGCGAATTCTGGTGTCGGTGCTGACGCTATCTCTAGCCTATATCGCTGCATTGACCCCGTACGGAGCTGCACTTGGCTGATCGACGAGGAGATGCTCGCGGCATCTGATAGGGGCCGCTTGGAGACTGTCCTTAGGTCCCTGCCTCAAGGGTTCCTGCCTGAAGCGTGAATGTTTCGTATGGGACATGACGGACAAGAGGGGAAAGAAAAGAGGGTGAGACGGCTTTAGGTAAAATACTATTAAATATTAAGTCCTTTTTCTCTCAGGTATCGTGAGTGCAATGCAGGAGAGGCGGTCAGTTCCAGAATGTAGATCAAGCTTTCCACAAGGCGAGGATATTTACATTGATCTCCATCTCCCAAGATCCGATAGTATTACGCAAGGTCGAGACAAGTCTGCATTGTTTCGTGTTGTCTGAGATGTAAAATTGTATTGACTCGGCATTTGCGGGAGTTTTGACGGGTTGCGGAAGGAAGCTGGCGGGGTTCACTCTCTCACTCACGGAGATTGTGTGAGTCTTCCCAGGTCCTGAATCCTGAGAGACCGTGGATTCTCGCTTGACCTGTCGAGAGTGTGCTCTGACGGCCGTCTCGTTGACCAACCCAAGGATCCTTCGTAAAGCAGTCTTGAAGAAGGCGGGGGCTGTTGGAGGAGCGTTGAAATCGCTCAATTGTCTCATTGACGACCAGAGTGACCTTGGCGTCTTTGGCCCTAAGGTTTTGTCCCCACAAAGCATCGTCACGTAGTCTCTTCTCGAATTCATATTGGGTCGCTTGCATCAATGAGTCGGAGAAACGGCGTCCTCGCTGTAAATTCGCCTTGTCGTAAGTGAGCCTGGAGCCTTTTGCACCAATGCTGGAGTAAAAACTGGCTTCAGAGGGTGCCGCCGTTGGCGTACGCTCAATACCTGATGAAGAGGAAGACAAGGTTACGATAATGACAGTGTTCTAACAATCATTAACAATGGGGGAGTTGGGGGGCTCCAACAACAAGGATTTGAGTCGGGTGGTAAGTGAGGTAAAATGGATAAAGTGAAATCAATCGAAATAAAGGCAAAAGACAGAGGCCGTCCCGGCATTGGCCGATTCACGATCCGAGTAAACATAACAATCAGTTGTGGTATTTTGCAATCAATCTACACCCGGATCGTTTGTCTGTGGCAAGACGCTGGCGATATAAGGTCCATAATGATTCAAGAGTGTCTATATTATGATTTTTACTCTGGGGTAAAGAGACTGAGGTTGAGATTAAGCTCATCGATAAGCACTATACGTGGCAAGGGCGTTGGCTAGACTGACCTACCTGACCTACCAATGCGTTGTCGAGCGTAGAGCAAGACGCGTGTCCCATTGTCTGTCGTTGTTCTCAGCAGACACATGCCACGATGCAAAACGCGGAGCCAGGTCCTGCCATCCACGCCTCCCGCAGCTACTCTACCATTATCCCCGTACCAGCACCTTACCTACCACTCACTCACTCCACTCACTCACTCCCACTCACTCACTCCCACTCACTCACTCCCACTCTCATCCTCCGAACTCTCTTCCCTCCTCACCCGCTTACCCCTCCCCACCCCCTCACCCCTCATCTTCCTCTTCTCCCCCACCCTCGGCACAACAGGAAACATCCCACACGACGCCTCCGCCCACTCAACCTCGAGCACCCGCCTCACCACCGTCCTCCGAGCCGACCGCCTCTTCGCCCGCCTCGCCGAACCAGCGCGTGACGCGCCGCCCGTCGGGATAGTCTTTCAGCGGGTCCTGGCCGTCAAGGAGCGCGCGGGTCTCCTCGTTGATGAAAATGGGGGCGTGCTCTTCGCAGTCCGGTTCATGGTGGAGGTTTGTCATGCTGATGACGTCGAGAGTGAAGGCGGCGAAGAGAGCCAGGATGAGGAGGGTGAGGCTGAAGATGTGAGGGTGGGCGGTAGGGGTGAGGATGGCGGAGCTGATGGTGTTGGACATTGTTGTGGGAGAGGGGTCTCTTTTGGATGGATACTGCTCGCTGCTGAATTGAGAGAGGTGTTGGGGGCTGGAGATTGTGGAACTGGGAGTTGTGGGATGCAATGCTGGGGAACGCGGAGTTCTTTAAGGGAAAGGAAGACAATGCCGGCTCACAATGCTTTGTCGGCCCTGGTTGCAAGGGCTTCCTTTGTCTCGGACCATGGCGATTGTGCATTTCGACAAGAGAACAATGACTTGAAAAAGCAAAACCATGACTGCTTTGTTGATCGCATTCTTCTGATGCTATTGTTATCGGGACATGTGCCGACTGAAAAGAGAAGATGTGGGACAGAAACGAAGACGGCCGCATGAAGGATCTCGAGGCCAGCAAAGTCAGCAATGATCGATCTTCTCCAAGAATGTGAAGAATTGGAAGCTCCTCGGGGGGAACGCGGCTCAGGGTACAAACGTGGGCATTATTGTCAGCCTTTCCTCCATCATTAGTACAATGACTCTCTGCTAAGCTCCGCTGACGTTCTCTGTAGCTTGACCGGAATCGAAGACGCTAGTACAGTAGATGGACGTTAACCTGTCAACGTGAGTCGACACAATCTTTTGTCAAGACGGACGATATGGCGCCTTAGCTGGCTGCAATTTCATGGCCTCAAGCCATCGTATATCCCTCCACACTCCTTTGCCCCTCTTTTATCCCTGTAGATTGCCTTCCAACCGTCAGGACGATTACCCGACAAATAAGATTGTGGGAGGAGACGGCCAACATGGAGTGTACCACCAGGACGGCACCGCTAAATGTATGGAATACTATTAGTGTTGGTGAATGTCGTGGGCTGCGCATCGCACACTAGGATGGCCTGGCAACGGGGACGAACGCCACGAATTGGCGATTGAAGGGTTTCGTTGGTGGGTATGAGACTAAATCTTTATTGCTGCTTGGTTATCATATCGCTGTCTCGCCGCCTTCAACAGGATGTGGAGTGATTAGAGATCGAATTGAACGGTGCTGATCCTGCAAAATGTCGCTGACATCGCTGACAGGGGCCTATTGAAAGGTAAGGAGCTGGTGTTTCGCTGCTGTCGAAAAATTAAAGACCTGGTTTGTTGTCAATTCACTTAGTAAACTGGATCGGCCAGAATTGGAATAAATTTGGTCGAAGAGCCACAGTGTGTTCTTGAGGGGTTGTCAACGCTCAACAAAAGGGTCAAGATGACTCGGACGCTCGGGGACGTATTGGTGGATGTGGCAAAATCAGGCTATATATCCCTGAAGTGGTATTCCGTTGAGGTAAAACCTGATAGAGTACAGCGCGCTCTGGTATGCAATGGATAAAAGCACGAAAAGTGGTGGTGGCTTGCCCAATCCGAAGATCCTCATTCAATCCATGGCAGTGAGAAAGTGCCAACCCACTCTTCAACTTCCCTCCTCAATTCAACAACCTCCCGCACTTCATTGCCATCACCAAGGAATTCTAAAAAGGCTTTCACGCTGTCGGGATTCTTTCGTCCCTTCGCCTTAGACTCGTCCTTGGCCTTTTTGTCTAGGTGCTGCGTGATTGTAACAGCCCGATCAACAATTTCAGCAACTCTCCTGAAATCATCAGGCAAAAGTCCTCGAGTGGTCATAGCAGGTGAGCCCATCCGCAGCCCACCTGGTTTCATAGCTGATTTGTCGCCCGGTACAGTATTCTTGTTGCTGGCAACGCCCACAAGCTCAAGCACACGTTCTACGCGGGCTCCATCTACGCCTTTGTTCTTAAGGTCGACAAGCACCAAGTGATTATCGGTACCTCCCGAGACGACGTTGTATCCCAGACCGCCCTTTTCCTGGGAGTTGCCCAAGCGCTCGGCTAGAGCCTTTGCGTTCAACAACACGGTTTGCTGATATTCCTTGAATTCGCGGCTTTGCGCCTGATGTAGAGCAACTGCGAGAGCTGTGATGGTGTGATTATGAGGCCCGCCCTGATGACCCGGAAAGACCGAAGCATTGATTGGACCTTCGAGGTCGTACATCTCTGGATGCCCTTTCTTATCCTGTCTGCGCACGCCTTTGCGGAAGAATATCATGGCCCCTCTCGGACCTCGCAGCGACTTGTGGGTAGTAGTGGTGACGACGTCTGAGTGTGGGAACGGAGAAGGAACGACACCTCCTGCCACAAGGCCTGATATATGCGCCATGTCGCTGAGCAGATATGCTCCCACCTTTTCTGCAATCTCTCTCATCTGTGCATATTCAATAAGTCTGCTATACGCTGAAGTACCGGCGATAATGATCCGTGGGCGAAACAGCATCGCCAGCTCTTCAAGCTTCTGGTAGTCGATAAGACCTGTCGACTCGTCAAGCCTATAAGGTAGAGTTTCGAAGTATTTCGAGATCGCGGAGATCTTCTTGGTGGGCGTCTGGTATCCGTGAGACAGATGTCCGCCGTGAGGGAGATCAAGACCCATGATTCGATCATGGGAATTGAGAAGAGCAGAGTAGGCATAAAGATTTGCGGGTGATCCAGAGAGGGCTATCAAGGAACACGTTAGCAAGAAACGCGAATCAAGTCAGTGCAAGAGCGCACGTTGCACATTGACCCCCCATTCGTCCTCGCTTAGGCCAAACGTCTCCAAAGCTCTTTTCTGGCAAAGTCTCTCTGACTCGTCTATGTGCTCATTCCCACCATAATATCGAGCCCCTGGGTAGCCTTCCGAGTACTTGTCTATTGATTGACTCCTTTTAGCTCTCACTTCTCCTATGAAGAATGTATATGGGCGTACTCTGCATGACACTTCCCAAGGCATCGAGGACTGCTTGTGATGTGAAGTTTTCAGAGGGTATGAGGTTGATGAAGTGTTTCTGCCGTCTTTTCTCCTATAATTCATGCATCAATGAGGTTTCCCCTAGATCTTATCGTGGAAAGCGGTCGTTGTTTTGAGGATAGCGTACCCTTTGAAGTATTTCATAAACAGCAGGGTCTGCTTCTTCCAAATTTGCAGCCAATAGCTACGAATCCATCAGAACTATCATACAAGCAATGCCCACGAGAATTGTACCCTGTGCTGACCTTCTGGACTCATTGAGGCCATGCCTCGCCTCGACAGCCATCGCCACTGCTGGGAGCCCTGGGACTGAACACATTGAGACCTTTGGGCAACAGCATACAATGTACGAGACCAGCATCTGGTACATACAGACGTGTTCATGTTCAGCTGATGCTTCAGAGCGTGCAAGCCTTTGAGCGTGCAAGCCTTTGAGCGTGCAAGCCTTTTCTCTCACGGTCAACCTGAAGTAGGTAGATGAGTGGGGTGGGCTCCTTTCTTAGCTGCGGGATTATCCGGGACCTCTCGGGAAGTCTAGGACCCTTTTGTCGTCGGCTGTAGAGTATTAAACCCCTGAGCCGACAATGTTGTAGTCCAACAAACAACTACAATCCAATATGATGAGATGACCTTTACGGCTGCTGCAGCGCTCACTTGAACAGTGCAAGCTGTCTGATGTGGGCTGTGCTGATATGTCCTGGGTCCAACTCACCACCTTACAAGGGACAATATGAGACTTTCTGATTGGACGTGTTGTTGTTGCCCCTTTCTCGGAGCTGCAGAATTACAGGCTTTCTTTACCCCCTTCCGCCCATGTATGCCTCTATTGCGAGCCCAGTCACACTATGTCAAACGGCTATAGAATGCCCAATTCCGTCAAGACAAGCATCCTGTCCTTTCCCTCTTCCACCGTGACATCGAGTTGAGAACCCCTATCTTGTTCTGTGTCGGGTTTGGACCTCCTATAGTATCTTGCGTTGAAGATTTCTTAGGCTTTCCACTTTTTCCACTTGAAGGACCCGAATGCTTCCATGCCAATCCATTGTGTACCATGTTTTCTTTATAGAATTGGAATGCCTCTGGCAAAAATGATGATGTCAGGTCCTGCCACGTATCCAAGCTAGCTCTGGAAGAATGCCTTGCAAGTCAAGTCCCTCAGTCCCTCAGATCTTTAAAGCATTGAGTCTGTGGACTTTATCTATCTGCTTGTCGGCTCTCTCGTTCGCATTCCCTGCCTCTTTTCGATTGACAAATAGAGGAAGGATGCAGTGAGCAGGGTCGTTGTGTTCGAGTGCTATTCAACCGAAGCCAATCATTTTTCTTTCCTCTGATCTGACATTCAATTCTTGCCCTATGATCATGGTTGACGAGTCATGTGGTGGAGGAAGAATCTAAGGACACGGTGGAGGATCATCTCATGCTTTTCTCTGGTTATTTGACATGCTGCACTGTGGCATCCGATGCATCAGGTTTGTGTGCGTCAGCTGGGAGATAGTTGTGCTGTTTTGATCATTTCAGTTGTGGCATGCCAAGCTCAGGCCATAGAGAGATAGTTTAAGCCTCTTCGGCCCCACCAACGGCGCCCGCTTTGTGCGACCCCCGTTCCTGCTAAAAACATCTGACACCCAACCCATTTCATAATCCACATCTAGCAATTACACCCTCCCTCAATCACCAACCTCATCGACATCGACATCGACATCGACATCGACTCCATCTTCGCCGCTGCCTTTGAAGATGCCATTTGAGTAGCGATTGTTCTCAGAGCTGATAAGCTGATTGTGAACCCAAAGCGATCGCTACCTATCGTACGGTAATGCGTCGACGCACCAGAGGTAAATGATCATCGCGGTGTTGACCAATGGCAACACACTCAGCTCATCACACAGATGCTCATACAAAACGTAGATGGCCACCAGTAGTCTTCCCATCTACATCCACCTTACGCACTACATGCAAATGGCCGGTTCTAACTATTCCCGTGCTCGCCAATCCGTAATGAAACCTCACTCTCAGATAAACAAGGGGAAGCAAGTCTCACAGGTAAATGACTTCGACTGTCAAATCACACGCCGAATGTCTAACGGATGCCTTAGGTACATGCCGTCGCCGCTCCAATGCCTAGTCCGCGCGGTGATAGGCCCGTACGTTCAGCAAAGCAAGTCCAACTCGCCCCCGGATATGTCGACTCAAGCACCTTGCTCTTCGACAGCGACGATGAAGGTACCGATGCTGCCATGAGTCAACGCGAGCCTGACTCCGAGGACGAATCTGAGAATGAGGGCGATGATGAAGACCGCCACATAGCCAAGAAGCCTCGCCTCGGAGCAGAATTCAAGGCTCAAGCTAAGAAGGAGAAATCCCCACCGCCGCCGGATTCCTCATGCCTGGCTTACTATCCCGAAACCTATGCAGCAGTTCAGAGATGGAACAAGATGCTCGGCTTACCAGCTCCCGAGCCGATGAGTGACGCGCCCACCGCTAAGACGCCAAAGCGTGAGGTCGATGCGCCCAAGCCACATATTGCGAAACCTCTGATACCCCAAGGAGTCATCAACAGGAATCCGTCTTATGATGAGACAAAGGTTGGATTTGAGAAGCTTCCAGGAGAAATTCGCAGTAAATATCTCCTTGATCTTGTTCCCTAACGCGTACCAGTACAAAAATTGTCGTACCTAGTGCGTTGACAAGTACAATGATCGAACTCCTTCTCAAAGAGCTCTTTGAACTCTCACAACCGATTTCATGGTCTAATATCTTGTCTAGAAGAAGAAATACTAACCCCGGGGTGCTAAACTAGATAAGATCTACGCCCTCGTGTTCAACAAGCAGGCGCCCATCGACTTCATGAATCGCGGCGGCTTTGCCCGCTCAGGTGCTTTCCTTCGTGTCAACAAGGTCGTTTACAACGAAGCTCGCGTCTTCGTCTATGGCCACAACCGCTTTCTCTTTGGTCACAATTTTGCCAAGTCCGGGAGTTATTTCGGTACGTACATTTCAGAGCTGATACTTCCTATTCAGAATTCGGATTGAGTCGTAATACGTGTTTCGCCCTTACACTGCAGTAACCTGTCTTGTATCCCTCTTTTATACCTCCAATAAGCTATGCTGACTCCGGAATCTGCATAGACCCTGTATGGCAAGAGCTCGGTTGGTCCCACATCCGTCGCTTCCTGACCGATATCGGACCAGAGAATACCAGTCTCATCCAAAACGTCGGTATAAGCTTCTATGACGCTAGCCCATCAGGCAACCCAGGTATGTTACTGTTTCAGTGGAGTAATACCTTCCTATCAGCTTGGAGTGAGGACGCTTCTTGCCCCTTTTGTTCTCCTCAGAGATGGTTCGCGGCTCAACTTTGTGGTGCGGGGAGTACCATTTGCATTAGGCATGCTGACTCCACGATACCAGACACGACCATGAATCAGCGTCGCTATACCTACAACAAGGACGTCTTATGGATCCTCGATCATCTGAGCCAACACGGCAAGATTCTGAAGCTCAA
The DNA here is from genome assembly GCA_963556305.1 of Platismatia glauca. NCBI lineage: Eukaryota > Fungi > Ascomycota > Lecanoromycetes > Lecanorales > Parmeliaceae > Platismatia > Platismatia glauca. Next base: position 430,193 of record OY745770.1, read on the forward strand.
GTTGGGTTTCTGCGGACGTCGCAACGTCAGGATGACCTCTAGAGATAGGGACTTCTTGAATGCTTTGAAGGGTGTCAAGACGGACAAGCTCGATTTCGGAAATCCTGGTCGCGAAGATAGCAGTAAATACGACGTACGTTTCTCGCAGTCCGGGTTTCCCCCATCACCCCTGACTGTGTTCATTCTGGGAAATCTTGTGCAGTCAATTCTGACGCCGAAGGTGTAAACAGAGAATGCACCATAGCAAAATCGATCAACTGGTCGAGGATTCGCTCAAAGGTGTGATGGTCCGTCCTCTACCGTTGAAGGAACTTGATCCGCGCCTGGAGTTCTGAGGTCAAGCGAAGCGCTTGATCGCCGTGATGTTGAAGGTAACTCTGCGGCCTCGATACATGACCAGCATCCTCTAACCCGCTGCAGTATACCACAAAAGCTTGCTCTGTGCCCAGATCCGATGATCATTAATCACATCTTTTACACCTTCGACGGAACCACGACAGCTTGCCCTGCAAACAAGTCTGGATCAAAGAAGCACGCATGTATCAAATATTACACCTTTCTCATTTGTGCATGGATACCTCGGCCTATTCAATTCGTAACCCCTTGCTCTAAAGCTTATACTTTGATCAATGGTAATAAGCATCTAATAACATTGGCATCACCCCTGGACCAGATCCTCGACGGGATTTCATACCGGCTACTCCTCATGTTACGACAACCACCATACACCGTCTGCGTCCGCTCAAGAGCGATCAAGGCTGGCTCATCATCCGTCACGGTCACGGGGCGGACTCGCTACTGGCACGGAATAGACATTTTACTTCTCACGGAACACTGGCGGCATTGATTGTACAAACACTTCTGCTTCTTCCGCTCCCGGCATGCACGAGCGGGCAGGACGTGTCGGGACCGTGTCTTTCAACTCCTGAGCAGGGCTTTTGTGGACGGGGAGTGTAAGATTACTAGAACAGCGTGCTTTTGCTAGGATTAATGGAATGCTACCAGTCAGCCACGCTTGCTCGTGCCCCGTGTGAACGTAGACAGCCCCCCGAGCCTCGACCCCGCGTCGGTGCCGGTCCTGGAATGATCTACGCGTCACGTTTCGGACACACATGATCGAAGCACCCCATCAAACGCAAACATCCCATGTAATGCCTCAACTATGTCTAATCCTCAAATAAAAATCGTTGCTTTTGGTGAAGAAATGAAGGTACAGATGTGTATGCGTAAAGAGCTGCAAGGACCGAAAACCCTCGTGCCGTGGGCACGGATGTCATGGCAATGCAATGCTTTTTGGAACGAGGAAAAAAGAAAGGAAGAAGGAAAGCGCAATGCAATGATGCGTGTGTACCCATATCCGCCACTCATTGCTTTGGTCATCAAAGCCACCTCTATTTGCATAGCCACAAAGATTCCCTACGATGGATGTCAATTCGGGAAGCCAAGCCGGCGCATCCCCGAAGGTTGCAGGGGAAGCCTCAAGCCTGGTAACCATAACCGCCGGCGTGGGGAGCCTGTGTTGGCCCCGTCAGTATGACCTTCGCCTCTTTCGGCTTGTGGAAGAACGACGAGCGACATACGTTACGCTTGGGCTTCTTGTGGTGATAGAAGTACTCCTTAGGGATTCCCGTGGGAGCGGTGTACGTGAGCTTGCCACTGGTACCGAAGTACGATGGCGCTGAGGCGAGGCCTGTTGATCCGGCAGTGCCAATGGTGCCAGATGGATAGGAGGTACAACGCGAAAAGGACGACGGGAAAGGGTATGGCCCATGGGTAGGATCGTAGGTTGGGTATCCTCCTGAGACGCTAGAGTTGTATGTCTTGTATGGAGCACCGCTGACTGTACCATAGGAGGTGACGCTGGCAGATGGGGTAGGAATACCACTGATGCTAGTGGTGTTGGAGTCAGCTTTGGTGCTCAAGATTCTAGTGGATAATGGCGCGCGGTGTTCAAGGGGAAGTAGAAAATCGACGAAGAGTTCCGACAAAGAGCAGATGTTGATAGGACACGAGCACCGGGAGCGGTGCCGCTCATACCAGTGGATAGAATGGGCGGACTGGTCCTAGTACCCGCAATTTTTGGACTGGGGAATGAGAAGTCGCCATACCTGTAGCCGTAGCCTGCGATTATGTTAGCCATACCCCTAAGCCTCGTTCAAGAAAATGTTCCGACAGGAAGGGCACATAGTGTTCGGCTCCGATGTAAGATGTCTTTCCACAGCTGAACCTGGTTCTTCAAAGGTAATGGGTAAGACAGGAAAATCCCTCTTCCACTCACCTTGTGGCTCTCCAAATACTAAGCCAAAGAAACCTCCCAGCCATGCCAGCCTAGTGAGTTGCATCTTGAACGACGGTTTTCCTCCTTTGTTAGTAGCGCTAGTCGAGATGAACGTGAGCCAGCGAAAAAGGTCAAACAAGATCTGGGGGATTCTGACCTACCTGAGGCTTTCCTTATATGAGCTTCCATCGAAGACCCACAGCTACAGTCGGCCGAACAGGGTCTGAATGATTCTCAGGCAACACCCCTCTGCCCTCACTCGCATGACGCGGCCGTAATGCCGTAGAGCAAGGATTGGCGGAAATCTGGGCTGCTGACATTCGAGATGCATCTCATCTTTGGCGAGGAAGCCTTGTCGCATCGGGGAGGATCTTCCAAATACCTCAGGATATGGTAGTAGACAGCAGTGAGCGGCATCAATCCGCGCCGATTAGTGCAATAAGATTCCACATAATGGTATACCGAGAGAATCCTTAGCCATTGCCAACACGCTTCTTGATAGATGTGGGTCAAGCGTGCATGACGTGCAGCAGGTCGTGCATTAGCCTTGCATGAATGGCGGCATTGCAGTACATACCCGTTCGCACCAAAGATGGGAATCTGCGACTCAAGTGTGCAGAGCAATCTTGTTTAGGAGACCGGAGACGAAACGGAGGGGCTAATGAGATCCTGCATATCTGATATATCACAAGGCTCAGGTCTTGGGGAGCGGGGTTGTGAAAAGTGATGACACACTCCGTTGGCCAGAAATAGCTCTCTACCTTCCGATTGGAATGTGATGAGGTACCTCGAGAGCAATCACTAGGCCTGGCCATCACGTCGGGACCGTCTTCTCGTATCCCTATCACACATCCTAAGAGCTCGGCAAAGTTTGAGCATGCGGCAGGGTGCGTGTAAAATGGTAGGCGCAATCGATGGTGGACGAGAGAAGAGGAGCTGTATCCGCAGCAATCACAGCGAATGCTTACTAAATGAGATGCGTTGCATAAAGGTTTGTACCTGATTACAGTACCAGGGCAGGTTTTGGTTTTGCAGGCTAATGAGTGGTACCTGTGACTATTCCGTCCTTGGGTCACTCGGCTCCGTAATCCAGGAACGTCGAGCGACAGGCAGCGAATGAGAAGTCGGACAGTTGTACCCAGATTTCCGTCGGGTTGGGCGTGGTCAGCAGTCAGAGGCCAGGCCTATCGAATGAGCGCTGCCTTGGGATGACGAGGACGATGATGGCTGCCGGTCCTTGTAATCATCTTGAAACTGAAGCTCGGCTGCCGAGATGGCGGTACTGATGTGGCTTTCAGTGGCTCGAGTGGTAACACCTTCATTTAAATGATGCTGGCTGAATGGAGATGTTCGGCGACTTCCATGCTTACTTCTGAGGAAGCTGTACTCTAATAACGCCAGTGCCGGGGAAGGCGCGGGTTCCAAGAAACAATTTCGGTGATTAGGAGTGTAAAGTAAGTGGAGCCAGATGGATGAGCATTGTGCCATGGCTTGAAAGGTAATAGACAGCGACGACGTATGAGATTGAATTGAGAGGTGGGGGAGAGGGGGAGAGGGGGAGGTGAGGTCGGAAGTTTCAACACATCTGCCCAATCTCCAAAATCACCAAAATCAGGCCCCGGTTGATCGTCACCTAGCGCCACGCGCTCTGCCGAGGGAAGGAATGTGAGCCAACCGTGGAGGTCGTGACTCGTGAGGTCGGTCTTCCAGCATATGCATCTGTCTACGTACTTATCTTACCTGATGCTTATGTTCACACTCTGCACTTGACCCTCTACACTCCACCCTCTACACCCTCTCAATCCGACAGTGGTGCCAAACGCTACAAGCCTGCAACACACTTTCACCTCATAGCAAGACTCATACCCTGTTTCGCTCAACAGCTTCCCTCTAATAAAGCTAGGAAGCACACTGTTGTGCATCCGTCAAAGTCGATTCCTCACACAAATCACTCACCTGAATTGACAAGGCAATTTCCGATCGGGCAGCAATCCAAAACACTGCCAAAGATATTTTCACTGCCCCCAGCGGCCACAATTGGACTGATCCAATGATATGATCTTGCAAAATCCCGTCTCGGCTCATGATAACTTGCTCGCTAAGCCGCTTTTCCCTTCCCAGATACCTCCAACGCCGCTCAGGCCCCTCAAGTAATATTCCAGCGACGCCCTCGCCACCACGTTTGACCAGACCTCATGTGACTTTGAGGATCAGAATGCATCCAGAAGCCCACCGAGGGATTTAAAGTGGTAGATCACAGTCCCAAGATCGGCATCTCTCGGGAACTTCAGGACCGAGCATGACGCAAGGTCCCAATCGTATTGTCACCTGTCCACATTTCGGCGCTGATCTTGAGCTGCTCTGGTACTGAAAATCAAGGTCCCGGAAAAAACACATCAGCAGTTGAAGGGTCTTCTTTGACGAGCATTTACGGTGCAGAGGTCCCTTTGTCAACAGAAGTTCCCGTCGTGCTTGCGTCGTGGCATCATAACGCGAGAGTTAGTTATCTTGGGCGTTGCTCGAGAGGGTCATCCGTCGGGCAGTGGACTTGTACCCAAAGGACAATCAGTTTCACCATTGCCCACAATGGCAGTGCCAACGTGAGATATAAATTTCAAGACAGTCAGCATGTCTTAGACCTTGAATACGTTGCTCAGATTGTAGGGTAGAGAGTGGAAGATACACGAACATCGTGGTACAGGGAAGGCGATTGCGTAATCCTTGTTCGGATTGTCTGGGTACCTGTACACTTTTTCTTAGTTTTCTTGTCAATTGAGAACGGAGCCACAGCGACGCATGGGGTTGATGTTGCTGTCATTAGATGAAGAAGACAGAGCCAACCTCCACCATACCTCGCGGCGCACAGGTCCTCTTATTTGTGACGTGGATTCTTTATTTCCGAGCCCGCTTCTTCTCCCTCGCCACTTTCTCCTGGGTTAGCTTCTTGCCTTTCTTATTCGGAACCAATGATGAGGGTCATCCCGACTCATGGCATCGAAGTTTTCATTCTGGATGCTGCGTAAAACCTTTTCGTAATTTGCCGCGGTATCTGCATCAGGCGCAACATTGGGCAATACCACGAGATCGCGGTAGACTTGCTCGGCGACACTAACCCAGTGGCAATCGGAAATGTATAGACGTATTTGGTTGTAGAAGCTGCGGTTTCTCTCCGCCCGTTCTTTGATGGGCCACACCATGTGGTTCGGGTCGATGCCGAGGACACCACAAGCGATCCACACGTTTTTGCGAAGATCATTCATGTCCGTGCCAGCCAGCTCGTCCGCGATGGTAAGCCAGGTCTTTGGTGGTCCGAGATCTAGCGCTGCCTTTCGTATCTCAGAGTCAGCGCCGATGGCTGCTGCCTTGCGAATAACCTGCAGTTCTTGTCCGAGATAATTGCCGTGGTTGACCAGGAGCTCTAGTCGTCGTAGCTTCACGTAGTGCACGAGGTGTTCATGCTCCTCTGATGAGCGTGGCTTGATATAATACCGAGCAGAAAAAAACACCTTGTCCATAGCTTGCACAACTGCACGAGAAGCTTTGTCTGGGGCATCACGGTCTCCTGAGTGCAAGGAGTGATCATTCGCTTTGCTGCCCCCTTCACGTACCTCAGCCCCTGCTGGAGGCGCTCACGATCATACTTGTCTAAGTCGTCTTCGGGCTTGTGAGGTCCTTCGACCTTCTGTTCATCGCCTCCTGGTAGCAAAAGAGCATTGGTATCTGCTCTCGTACGCTTCGTTGGGACGACCTTCGTTATCCTCGCCATGTCGTTCTCGCATGCGCTTCCTGATTTCTTCACCGCGATCATTAGGAATGATGTCAAAGTATGGGTCCATGGCTTGTGCTGGATGTCGTCGAAGACCAACACAAATGGAACTGAGGTGATGGTACTACTGATGACAGAACTTGAGGGGCTCGCAGGTAGCAAAAATACCTGTACTCTACACCTCCAAACTGCGAATGTCTTGATAGGTTCGCAACGAACGGACTTGGGAAATCTGTTTGAGTGTAAGAACTCTGAAGAAATAGCTTCTCTACATTTTGGTCTGCAAAAGTCTTTCCACTGCTCCTGTGGTTGATGAATTGTGGCCCTTGAAATAATCTAGGGTGTACTCTACAGGATTTTTTGCTACCCGCAGGAGGGATTTAAATCATTTCTCTGGTCCGACCGTCCGAGGGGTCATTCCGTGACCCGTCAAGTCACAAGTGACGTTTTACTTAATTCAGCGTTAGCGCACCTTGCCATGTTCGGTAATTCATCCAGGTCGAATAATGCCAAGCATAGATTCCTTGTTTTCGATGGCTTCAATTTGTTTGCGCGCGTAGAGGGAGGACTCATCCAACTCTCAACTGGGAGCAATATAGAGTAGAGGGTCTGGATTATCATTCATAGCATATCTCTTATGTTGTAGCCCGTCACCTTCCCTTCTATTTGGACGAGACGCCTTGGACGTGCGTTGTTTACTCTGGAGAGACGCCTCCTCAAACCTAAGAACTGGACCAGGAATCGCGGCCATGATCCTCATTACTCTTCCTACCCTATTCCTCGCCCTTCTCTCCCTAGCCAACGCAACAGCGGTCCGTCGAAGCATCCCCAGGCCTGGCCAGGTAGGCCAAGAGCGGCCGTTAATCACCCCATCGCCAGCCAGCTGGGACCCAACCAAAACATACAAGAAAAGAGGCGTCATCAGTGATCTTGCCGGAGACGTCAACTCCATACTCAGTGGCCTAGGCTCAGATATCCCCTCATACGTCGCGTCCGGCGTTCCCAACTTCTTCCAGGGATTTCCCACTGGGGCCGATGTGCAAAGTAGCTTGGGGCTTAACGATACTCAAGTCAAAGCTCTACCGACACAGGTGCTGAACATACCGTGAGTCATGCTGTATACGTCGCTCACATGTCAGGTACTGATAATATCAGTGGCTATGCCAATTGGACTGATCAGGGTTGGAATCTCCGATTCCACGGCAACGTCTTCAAGCAACCCAACATCACCGAACAGAAGTTAGATGATCTCGCCAACGTATTCTTGGTCGGCACCTCCGTGGAGTCTCTTCCACCGTCACAGGCTTCACAGGCTCGAAATCTGACTGCGGAAATCTTCATAATCCAACAGAGCAACCAGAACGTGACTTTCAATCTCGAGCCTGCACCTACGGCGGGGGCTTCTGGAGAACCTGGTGGAGGCGGAGCCGTGACTCCACATGGCGGAAGTCAACAAATCAAGTACCCAATCCCAACAGATGCGGAGGGAGACTTTGACGGCTTCGTCCAAATCAACGACGCTGGGCTCGATGCTGGCAACTCTACAAGCGAGATCCAGCGCCTGAATGTCTACACCGAAGGAGACGTGAACGGAAATGCCACTGCCTACCTTATCCCTTCGACAGGTCTGGGGATCATTTCCGACATTGATGACATCCTACGCGTTACGCAGATCTACGAACCTTCCTTGGGCCTCCTGAACACTTTTGCCAAGCCTTTCACTCCCTGGATGAACATGCCGGACATTTACGCCAATTGTGAGTTATGTTTTCTGAGCCCTTTCTCCCTATTTCGTAATGCGTTTGGAGCTGCAGACATGTTGCAGGAGTAAAAGAGCCCCGGAACATGTTTCACAACTCAGATTTGATCCCAGAAGAGATGCGCTGACTTTGAGATCTAAAAGGGTCACGCACGCTGCCAAACTTCTGGTTCCATTATCTGACCACCACCCCTGAGCAAGTGACTCGCAATTACATGGACTTCATCTACAAGAATTACCCTGGAGGCTCTTTCGACGATCGTCCTCTCAACTTCAGCGACGTTAGCGCTACGCTGAGTATCCGCAAATTCCTACTCGATAAGGTCTTCCAGACCTTCCCAGAACGAAAGTTCGTTCTAATTGCGGACACGAGCAATAGCGATGTCATGAAGGATTATCCAGCTATGGTCACAGACTATCCAGGCCAGGTTCAATGCATTTTCCTCCGAAACACCACGAATACGGATCCTGGCGATAGGTTCCCCTACGATACGAGCGGATTCAAGAACGTCAATGCTAGCATGTATATGTTCTTCGTCGTACCTGTAGGTTTGCACCTTCCTCCTTCATATGTGTGTAAAAGCTCACCAGGCTAGGATGACCTCACGAATCTAGACATCGCCAACGGACAATGCGTCAACTCCACGATCAAACAAAACCTCACGTTTGGCTATCAGGGCTTACCCGATGGCATCAATCTCGGAAGTCCCAAGAAAGGCTCTGGCAGCCTGCTTGGCGTGTCGACTACGTGGGTGTTTATAACGGCGATGGGAGTGGCGGTATGGGCGCTGTAGCCCCTGCAGACATGATACATGTTGTACATAGCCACATTACATACGGTGCCGCGAGCCATGACGCGGCGGACGTTGCGTGCTTTGCGTCGGTAGATACCCTGTGTACAGTATGCGCTTGTACCATACGCTTTGGCATTGCATAGCGGCATGCGGGGTCAGCTCCTTGTATGAAATACCCCATGAGGGCATCAGATGCGATGGCATTCGACCGTCACCGCCATATGCCTCCCGCAAGCCAGACCCATCAACGATAACCGTAGTGAGATTTCCGTCCCGATCTAGGATGACATATCAACACCGATCGCCCGTCCAGTACGGCGAGGAGCCCATGCGCAACCTCTTCCTTTCATTGCCCGCCTAGATATCAAAATCAAGGATTGAACTGCCGGAACTCTCCTCGAGGTCGTCATGGGAGTCTACTGTCCAACGCAATGTCATTCACGCTCGATTTTACCAACAATCACTGCACAAGTGTGGGACGAAGGAGCATAAGGTAGGTATGCATGCATGCATGCCATTTCAGCACCTGCATATAACCACAGTACTACCCAAGTCGTCGTACGTACACGAAAACCCAATACATTTATACAAGCGCCCGCACCAACAGCCCCCTCCGCCGCCCAATGCCAGAAAGTGCAGCCGCCCAACCCGCCCAGCAGATGGTGTGATCTGGTTCCGATAACATGCTCGCAGAACGGGAAAAAAATAAAGGTACCATGGCGCCCATACCGGACAAATAGACAACCGGCCCGAAGAGTATGTGGTATGGTATGCTTCGCTCACTGATGCCGCCCAGAAACGCCGGAGCGACGGCAACCAAAAAAAGTAAAAATAGACAGACAGACAGCAGTAGATTAGACATGGATCCAAACGGAGCGAATTATACGTGGTGGCTGACTGGGACAGCTTGACCGCTTTGGAGCGGAAGTAGCACGCGTGAACGAATGTAAATACAGAGCGCAAAGCCTGTTCGGCGTAAGTGGTATCTATCGCGAGAACGATGGTGGTATACGCTAGCTTCGATATCTAGAGGGCCGCCGTGGGAATAATGCATTGGATGAGAGATCCCGCCCGGTACGATGAATTGCGATGAACGACGAGGGCCTGATGAGGATCGGTAGAGGCGAAAATCTGAAGAGGTGTCGAGATAAGTCCATGGGATTTCTGACCGAAGTTGCGAACGATATGAGCGGCATATAGCCAATGTCGTCGTTCGAAGCTGTTGGAAGCTTTCACTCGGATGAAAAGGAGGTCGCTAAGTTGTCGCTGCCTTCAAATACCACTTTACGCAGGCATTGTAAAATGAAGCAATCTTTAGCCAGCGTGTGCGATATAGGGCCGAGGTCGCCTAGCATTTTGATCGTCCGATCAAAGAGGTGGCTTAGCTTTCCACGCTCCACATACTGACCCAATGTCTTAGATTTGTACGCCGCTGAGAGTACGAGCAGGTTTCCAAATTGGGCGTGGGCAGTACCCATTATATTCGTGACTATCAATCTCCTATGGTCGAGTATCCCGTCAAACGCGACAGTGCTTTCCTCGGCCGCTCGTATACATTTGACCGCGAAATTGATGGTTTCGGCGCGACGGTGGTTTCCCGGATCGGAGACAGGCTTTGGTGGTCCCATGGTGCCCGCTTGGGCGTCGGGGCTCAGCACCGGCAGATGGAGTGAATTGTTTTGTGAGCCATCGGCACCTTCGTGGTTAGGGGACTGAACGTCGGAAGCACTAAAGTCAAAGTCAAGTGCAGCGTGTAGAAAAGGTCGATGGATGATGTACTGGGCGCCATAGAACTTTCCACGTAGACGAGCATCGTTGATGTACCGGGCTGGGGGGTCAGAGTCCTCCCATTGAAGATCTTGAGGGAGCATCTTTCTCCACTCCCATATGTTGGTATTGAAGGCGTTGATCAGGCTGGCAGAACGAGTGACCCTTTCGAAATTCGGGGCCTCTGAGCAGTTGTTAGCCTTGTGTCAATAGGCAAAGACCTGGGACATTTATTCAAGACTTACTGTAGAGCTCTGTTTGGATATCGTTGAGCGACTTTCGCATCATGAGCTGGAAACAGTAATATGTCATGACCTTGGCTTTGCCCGGGTCGTCATAGACAGCAATTGGGTGATCCGCCATTGATTTCGGGTATTCAGGAGGGGTGAGAACGCTTTGGATTCCGCTTGGAGGTACATCAAGTTCGGCCAATATGTCACTATAATTGGTCAGTTTAGATAGTAGGGTGCCATTAATGAAGGATCTACCTTTCCAACTGCAAGCTTGACCAGAACGCAATTTTGATCACTTCTTTTTTTGCTTCTCTTATCTTCACAAAAGATTCCCTAATGTGCCAGTGTGAGTCTCAGTACCAATTGCAACGCACCTCAGAACTTACTCTGAGACAAGAAGACGACATATCCTACTAGCAGTCTGTATCCAAGTCAAACTTTCCAATGTGTTTGCTAGTTGTCCCGCGTATAGCCCGGCAAGTAGACAACACTGCGCGTAGATCAATTCCTGGAAGCCAGTAAGGTTGCCCAAAATGTCCGTAGCTTGTGCGTAATAAGCCAGTCCAGGTATCACATCAACGTTTCTAGCGCCGGAAGATAGCTCGCCGACCGAAGACCTTGGACTTGACCCTGCCAATCGACCAGCGCTCATTGGAGAGGGTGCAGATGTACTGGCAGTGGAGTGGGATGAAGCAGATGGAGAGTGTCGCATCGGGTGAGAGTACAGGGGCGGCGAGTAGTCTGCTTGACCTCTGGATGGGGAATAAGGATGCGCTGTGTGATTCGTAGTCTCCCTCAGGTTGTCTGGAACTGGTCCTGGAAGTGGTGCTCTGCACTCACAGATCTTTCCCAAGGCCATCACGAGTAGTGTAAGAGCCGTCTCTGGAGACTTTTCCAAGAGGATCTTGGGGCTCATCGGGCTTGGCGCCAGACTCGACTCGCTCAACGGGCCGTAAAACTGTCCGTCAGAATGTTTCCGCTTCTGCGCTCTGTTGAGAATCGCATGCGAGTCTCGCACAGCATCGAGCTTCGCGTTGACCGGAGCTACAAATCCGACTTTGGAGGGATTCATGTCGTGTGGGCTGTTGCGACGCTTGAATTGTTCAACCATCCGGTTCAACTCCCGCTGATCCAGGAAAGGATGTAATATATGGATGTTGTCAAGGTAACTCTGAAGTAGCCGAGAAATCGTTCTCGCCTCAAGCTTCAGAGTGTTGTCTGGATTGAGACCACCCACATCGCTGGTGGGTCTGGTTTCACCAGCAGTCGGGACGAAAGCGGTACCCCAAAGGTTCTCCGACGGTGAAGAGGCCGGACTACTAGCCGTTGAAGTTTCGTCCCCAGGACCGCTGACATTACTAGGAGTCGGGCTAGCTGCAGTTGCGCTCATAGGAGACCTGATTCCAGATCCTCGCAGCTGACGGCCTTTGCCATAAATTCTCATGACGCCTTTGTTGATTTCAAAGTCCATAACATAGCTCTCCGCACGATCGTTAAAGTTAAGCGTACTGCATTGTCGCAGTAATTGTTGAATAGATCGCCAACGAAAGAGTTTCTGAGCTGCGGTGTTGTGTGCGATGTAGATTTCATTGGTCCGTGCTGCAACAGGATCACTGCCTGTCGACTCTGTTAAAGAACCGCTTGGACTTGTGTCAACAATTCCAGCATCCTTAGTTGTGGGTTCTGAAGATAGATTGTCAGCGCCTCCGGGTAATTGGCCACTCGCTGGTCCTGGCGGGCTTTCCAGCTTTAACAGTAGTGGCTTCGTGTCAGGCCTTTCAATGGTCACGCTTCGTCCACCACCCATACCTAGGATCATCTGCTCGAGTTTGTCGAATCTCCCACCCCAGTCTTCTTTGAGAGCTTTCATTTCCTCTTTGTGAGACGACAGCTGGTCGATTATTTGCTGATTCGCACGATCGGCCCTTCAAGACATTAGTACATCAGTAGTAATTGAAAGAAGGGGAAAGAAACGTACTTCGCTGGGGCCACGCTCTGATAGTTGCATCGCATATTGTTCTCCACGCAGAAGCCGCATTCGGGTCTCCCTTCATCGCATTTTGCTTTCCTCGTTCGACAAACATCACATGCCTAACAAGTCAGCGGGGCGACTCGGAAGAGCAAATGTCATGGATATATATACCTGCGTTGCCCGATTGCCTTTCTTCAAAGGCCTTGCGCCTGCTTGACCAAAGTGGCCAACATAATTTCCACCTCCATATGGAGGACCAGCAGTGACCGGCGACTGAGAGTATTCAATGTGGTGAGGTGGAGGATACCCGTGGGCTTGCTCATAAGGGTGCATTGGGAGACCGCCGTGGTGCACGTTACCGTTCGGCGGTGGTTCGTGTGACGGATACCCGCTGGGTTCGACAGGATATTGCGATGGATATTGCGGACCCTCAGCAATACTCAAAGATCGCCCAGCTGAATACTGGTGGTGGCCATCTGGAGACCGAGGGATGACAGAGGTGCTACTCCGGCGGGAGTAGCCTGGGTCGGGCGGAAATCGCTGGTCTCGTGGAGTACTTGTGCCGGAATGTTCTTGCACGTAGGCGTGGGGATTGGGACCGCCGGGGTCTGGCAGACTTCTATTATCATGCGGGCCAACATCATAAGGTGACGGAGGGGGAGGCGGTTGCTGTGGCGGTTGGTAGGTGTGCGGAGGTGGAGGCAGAGTAGTAGCATGACCGTGGACGTGCGGTTTACGGTAGTCGAGTCGCTGTCTTTTGGCTTCCGGACCCGGTCCATCCATATCTTTGACTGCGACCCTCATGAGCGACCAAATCCATCAGCTCGTTCGAACATGCCACCAAGCGCAGTGCCTCTAAGTATTCCTCGTCGAGGCTGTGAGCCGATTATAGTGCTTCGGCAGTCGAGCTTTAGATTCATCGGAACATTGACGCGACAAAATAGGGCGGTTTCAAGGTTTTTTTTGCTGTCGAAAGGGCGGTAAATGGGTGCAGCGGTGAGGTGAAAAGGCTTTGTGGAGTTCCCCGCCGCTCTGATAATGCCTCGCTTCTCCTTCTCTCTTTGGATGCGCGGATGGCAACGAGAGATCCGGAGGGGGGATGCAATGCCGACGGTAGGCTGACAGGCGGCTACTGAGGTAGTGAGAAAGGCAAAGCTGGGAAGCTGATGGTAATGGATATGTACAATAGTGGTGGCGTGGTGCGGATTGTTTTGGCAGGAGGTGCCAGGTGTGCCAGGTGGGACAGACACAGAGCGCGGGGAAAAGAATGTTTATTGATCCTGAAATTCACTACCGTTTTCTCTCGGCCTTACTCGATGACATGATTGACTTACGAATACCTGTAGCCCGGCACAATTGGAGTCGGGCGGACAAAGCTTCGTCTCAATGGGTACGAGCAGGTGCCAGGGGAAGACGGAAGCTGTTCTACAGCACTGCAGATCTTGATGAAGCTATTGCGATCGATTATCAACGGCGCGTTGACATTTGGGCGTCAGTTCGGTACTTGGGAGGCGACACCAGGCACTAAGAGTATCCAGGGAACTGGGAACGAGTTACAGGGGTCCTCCTCTACATGGTTGGGAGACAAGCCACCGATGCACCTTTCTGCGCTACCTTTCGATATCAGCCCCCAAATAATCTACGTACTACTCGAACCTCGTTTACTTACTTTACTTACTTTCTCGTCGCCACGACTAATAATAATATATAGCTCGATGATCATTGGACGACTGGATGATGAGATCCCTTCCCCGTCGATCAAACCCTGTCGCTTCCTTCACCTCCTCCTCTCTTCGCGCTTCTTCGGTCGTCTCGGAATTATCTGCTTCTCCCTAATTGGGTCGACTGCAGCAGCTAGAAACCGGCTAGAAAGCAGCCTGGAGCGTGACGGCCATTTGCACAGTCCACACACGACACGAGGCTGCTCCTTCCAGGCAAAAGCATCAGCACCGGGCGCTGGCCTGTCTTGAAGGGTGAGACCATTTTGGTCCATCGACAGGAGAAATGTGGTCTCCGTGACAGAATGCCTGTCGCCATCATTGCTCGATCAATCTTGAATCTTCAAGCAGTCCAACAAGAGCTGAGCGCAGGCCGCAGGGTGCCACCCAATGAGACTAAAATTCCCAGGAACTCAAAGCCCCTTGTCTAGTTCTTCTAGTCCTTGAGTACCCCAGCCTTCCCTGCTCTGATCTTGCGCACGCGCATCCGTAGTATTTTAATAGGATTCGAGGGTCCCCAACTTCCCAGGGCTGCTGTGGTTGTATGCTTTGCATCTCGGTATGTGACACGACCTAGAAAGTCCCCGAGACTGGCAAGCCAGCATCCTTTGGTAAAAATCTCCGGGAGGCAGACAACAGCAAGAGCTGGCCGGACCATATTCGGCTTAGGTATGTTCGGGCTCTTTTCAGGTTCCGATGACTTCACGAAGGGGAGGTGCCACTATTTCGATATCCCCAACGCTTCAGTAATGCTGGTACTGTCAGATCCACTAATCACGCCTATCAATATCTGCAATTCTGCCCGAGTGGGGTGATCTTGGGCAGACGTGTGGGGGTAAGCTTTTTGGTTAAGAAGTCATCACGATTCACGATCAAAGTGTGGCTTCATTTGTTGAATTCGTTGGAGTGCTCAAGCCACTGCAAGCATCGCTTCCGGCGTCGCTGCCGACTTCCGATCCGCCAGGAGGCGCGTGAGGCGAGTTCGATAACCTGGCTCCCTGGCTCCCTGGGAAATCCACAAATCTTCTTTGCTCCTGCCCAAGGACGGATATCTTCAAGTCAGTATCTGGATTCGAGTTCCTATTTTCGAATCGAGTCTTGCGACGATCAATTTGCCTTCGCGGCTTTTAGGCTTCGGGCTTCAATCCACTCCTGGCCCCATGCGCTACCGGCAATTAACTTCGGTAGGGCACTGAGAAGGAGCATGCAGTAGAGTACTCACCGTCGACCTCGAGTCACTCATCGCTCTTGCGCACGCAAGTCGTCGAGGAATATGGCAGGCATGGGCGCTCACATCGTGTCTTATTACAGCAATGCGAACCAAGCTCGAAAATTCCGGTACTCAAATTAGGGAACAACCGAAGCAGAGCCTCTTAAAGACCCCATGTCAGCTCTTTGACGCTGCAGTGGTAAGAGTGCTGGGAGGAATGCTTCCTGGCTACCAATTGTCTCATGATGTTTGACGATCTTTTGAAGACGCGGTGATGGTGGGCGCCGCCCTGGTTCTTTGTGCAAATATTCTGGCTTTGAATGTCATAAACGCACCGAAAGTTTGCTCACCAACGCTGATGTCTTCCGTCCTATAGAAAGCTGATCTTTTCTGGCTGCTCTGGGTAGTCTCGCATTACTCACTTCTCACGCCGCCTCAAGAGTCCCTGTTTCACTGGCTCTTGCCTGAGAAAGGGGTCGTGGACGTGAGGAGTAAAAAAGGTATGAGAGCGAATGGAATCAAGGTCGTCGGATTCGAGCGATGTCAGCATGTCTGGGATACGCCAAGCGCCAGCCTTATGGACATGCCATGTCATGTTGCGCAAAGGATGGCGTGCATAAGCCAGCTGCACCTAAAAGTGCTTGCCGTACTCCGTACTGCAGAAAGATCTTGAGCCCACATGCGAACCTCGAATAGAAGAGCGACAATACCGAACATACGGATGCTCTCTTTATGTTGTTCTTTGGTAAAAAATGCGGAATGTACGCTGCAAAACACTTTTCCAAAAACACATCTGTCACGCAAACATGCGCAGAAATGAAGCACTAAGCGGACAGAGATCGGTCACGAGCTGAGATTCCCGATAGGGATCTGGAAGGCTGGTCACCTGCCATCGCAACGAATTGAGAGCGAATAAACAACCGTCTGCTCCAACGGTCGCTCGGGCCTCACTGCGTCATGCGGCGACCGAAGTCTCCCGACGGCTCGAGCGCTATTCAACCACCAGCAACGAATCACAGGAAGAGTTTTTGAATGATTGGCCGTCAGTAAATGTGATCCTCCGAGACTGCAGCTCTTCGAAGGCCTGTGAGGCTTTCCTGCATATAGCAATTTATGTGCCTACAGGCCTTTCCAGCCACCAAGCTTTGGAGTTCGGTAGGGAGAGTCAACCCAAACCGTGGTAACAGGACGAGAAAATGGATCAAACGGTTCCAAGGATGTCCAATAAGAGCGCTCTCATTTTGCGCGCACTTGATGCCTGATGCCTGTCCTACTGCGAGTTATTATTGATTACTTAAACAGCATGTAGGATGCCGTGAATATGCATGCTTCTTCAAGACTTACGGTGGATCCAATTTGTACCATAGCCGACGTTACAGGTTTGGCCCTTCTTTGCTTTCCAATTTTGAGTACTTGACGAGGCGTCTAGTCAAATCGTCACACGTGCAACCAGTTCATGTCTAGATCCAAATGTCTGCAAGTACCGGCTCTGTGCAGTGGGTTCCCGGATGTGGTATCAAAATGGCAAAAAGAAGTCGGTAGAGGACTGCTTGAACTTGAGTGAAGTCTCTATGATTATGTCTTGCTTTACTAAGCGTTATGTGCCTGACATTTTATTGACTCTCCCCTGCATCTTGTGAAGCCAGGATTACTACCTTAGGCCTAAAGTCTGCATCACTTCTCTAACCTTCTCCAAGCTGCTATCCAAATATACCGCCCCGAGAATCGCTTCCACGGTCGCAGCCATCGTGATTGGCGACACGATTCTACCTTGAGAGGGGTTGCTGTTGACGAATCTTTGGAGTCCAAATTGCCTTCCGGTCCTATCCAGATTGGCGTTGCAAGCAACTTGAGATAAGGTCTGACTGAATCGTTCTGCTGCCTGCATTAGCACGATATTCCACTATCTTATGCACATGCCATCAAGAATACCCCTGATAGTCCCGCCACTGTACCATCTCTCTGCAAGGACAAGCTGGAGCACGGTATCTCCAATCACAGCAAGTCTCTTGTTGCCGTCCGGAAATTGACGATTACCTATGGAGCGTACGTTGGAACCAGCGGCTTGCATTGCCTCCCACAATATCAATTGATCTCCAAATCGGTACCCGATGATGTCCTGAACGGCCTGCAAGATTGTGTCCATATTTGGGGCGGCCATGAGAAAATTTAGTGTAATGATGAGGAGAATGTTGGAGTCTTCCGGGCAAAATGAAGCAGTACTGAAGCAAGAGGCAGGTTTTTTTAAGTCAGGACTGACCCGAATATATTTCTAATGTTCCTGAAGAAACTGAGCAAACAAAGATCAAAGAAATGTCATGTTTTGGAAGCAGCAAGTAGGATCCATGGAACACCAAATTTGATCGCAGCAAACCTTAAGATCAAAAGCACGCAAGTACTATGAAAGTGCGCCGCACCTGATGGTCTGAATACTGAGGAAAGCATTGAAAGTTGGCGTGATGAAGAGAATGGATCGATGGTTAGAAAGGGTCAACATCCGTCACTTGTTGGGGGAAGAGGATATAATCTAGCTGCGGCTGTCCTCAATATGTTCCTCACCTGGTGATATCAATCTATCAGAATGCATCTCCTTACTAGCATGCTCGCATCGTGTGCTGATGCTCGTTTATGGCTCGCGTCACCTCGTGAACTCATACCCGCGAAATTTAACCGAGGCCCGCTCTAGCCACGTATCTTAAACAGATACGCCGTAGCATCTTGCCGTAGCATCTTGCCCTACCATTGGTACCACCGCGTACCATGAGCTCTTCTCTTCATATTTGTCCCGTCGGGGGTCCTAGAATTCATTGAAGCAGTATACTGGGACTGCATTCCCCTCTCTGTCAGTCTATGAGGCTTCGTCCTCACTCTATTTTTCAAGATGCTGTTTCTCCCAGCTCTCATCCTGGGCTTTCTCCTCCCATTCGCCCTCTGCGTGGAAGACTTCTACAAACTCCTCAACATTGATAAATCAGCCTCGGATCGAGAGATCAAAAGAGCCTACCGCCTCCTCAGCAAGAAATACCACCCCGATAAGAATCCGTGAGCTCGTCCCTACCCCATGCCCGAGTCGCATAGTCCTAAATCCTAGTAATACGCATTTCATTCTACATGAACAACCAAAGCTGACTCTCTACGTCTCTGCAGTGGCAATGAATCCGCCTCCGAGAAATTCGTCCAAATCGCCGAGGCCTACGACGCGCTCTCCGAGCCCGAGACTCGCCGCATCTACGACCAATACGGCTACGAAGGTCTAAAGCAACATCAACAAGGTGGACAAGGCGGCCGCTCTCATGACCCGTTCGACCTCTTCTCCCGCTTCTTCGGCGGCTCAGGACACTTCGGACACCAATCTGGGCAACGGAGAGGGCCAGATATGGAAGTGCGAGTCTCAGTACCACTGAGTGATTTTTACAACGGGCACGAGCATGAGTTTAGTATTGAGAAACAGCAAATCTGTGAAGAGTGCGAGGGGAGTGGGAGTGCAGACGGGACTGTGGAGTCGTGTGGGCAGTGTGGTGGGAGGGGGTTGGTGATCCAGAAGCACATGCTCGCGCCGGGCATATTCCAGCAGGTGCAGATGGGATGTGATAAGTGCGGTGGCAAAGGAAAGACTATAAAGCATCCGTGTAAGGTGTGTGGGGGGTCAAGAGTGATCAAGAAGACGGCAACGCATACGCTGCATGTCGAGAAGGGCATGCCCAAGGGGAGCAGGATCGTGTACGAGAATGAAGCGGACGAGAGTCCGGATTGGGTCGCCGGAGATCTCGTGGTGCATGTGGGCGAGAAAGAGGCGGACTATGGCGATGAGGGGCGGAGGACAGATGGAGCGTTCTTTCGGAGGAAAGGGAGGGATATGTTCTGGAAGGAGGTGTTGAGTTTAAGAGAGGCATGGATGGGTGATTGGGAGAGAAACCTCACCCATCTGGACGGGCATGTTGTGCGCCTGGCAAGGAAGAGAGGAGAGGTGATACAGCCGAATCAGGTGGAGGTGATAGCTGGAGAGGGCATGCCGGTTTGGCTGCAGGAGCAGGAGCAATCAAGAGCCGGGGAAGAGGAGTATGGCCAGCTACATGTTGAGTACACGGTCGTACTACCCGATCAGGTGGAGAAGCCGATGAAGAAGGAATTCTGGGCGCTGTGGGAGAAATGGCGGAAGAAGAACGGGGTGGATTTGGCAAAGGACAGTGGACGGCCGCCTCCAACGGAGCATAGCGAATTGTGAAGTCACCGGGAGGAAGGGGGGGAAGGGGGGTTGTACTATTAATCGGCTTGCGGTGTCCAGTAGTGAAGGATCTATTAGACGTTAGAGACAGAGAGTTTACACGGGTTACGGCATGGGGTCTTGACGATCTGCAAGGGCATACTGGAAGCTCGCCGAAGGTTTCCCTTTTGGCTCAGCGCTGACAATCACTGAAGATGAAGTAAGGCAGGCAGGAGATGAACATGGTCTAAGTAGATCACAGTGACAGCAATGCAGAGACGATGGCAGAGAAGGACTGATGGTGATGCATTTCGGACGCGACGATGTAGGAGAGTTTGCGTGACTTGCACGTCAAAGCATCGAACACCGGTGCGTCGTGATCGCGAAAAACTCTAGATTGACTCTGCGATGGCCCTGGGTATCTCTTCGGGTATCCTGTCCCCATTATCCAACTTCTCGGGCCGCATGACCGCAATGAATCGATGCCACCCCCCCAATCCGTCATGCTGGCTCCCCATATCCTGTAGAAAATACTCCGAGTGCGCCTTTGGTGTCTAGATGCAGCTCTGCCCCTGTAGCTCCTTTGAGAATTGCCGGTGTCCGAATGCTTCCGTATCGATGTATGTTTGGATCGTGGCTATAAAGAGGCGATGCTGTATCTAAGTAGTTTCTCAGGCCCAAGGCACCAAGTGCTGATGCAATTTCATACGAAGTGTCTATACATCGAGAGGTAAGAACGTGCTGTATCACGATGCTATGATGCCAGGGGGAAATTTTGAACCACTCAGCCGATGAAGCCGCAGCTGACGACACTAGAGCCGAGGCCGGATCTGCCGTGTCGAGGTGAGCGAAATGCAAACAGGTCGAGGTCATAATATCGTGCACCGTGTTTTGTGTCCACTTTTGGACTCCTTTGGTCCCCGTTTCCTCCCATCCCGTGAATCGGACATGCCAATGGGGCCACCACTTCTTCCAGGAATTGTTCCTGTCCTTGTGAGCTGCGTATCATGCCGTTGTTTCCGTAATGCTCGGACAACCTCATAGAATGCCTTCTCCACATTGATGCAGTTCTTCGCTGATGCTTCGACGAAATCGCAGCCCATTTCTCTAGCTAAGGCACTGCCTTCTTGCGTAGACACTTCTCGTTCTGTCACTCTGTCGCTCTTGTTGCCGACCAGCATTACAGGTGCCTGACCTCCGCTTATCATCATGCTTTGAGCGACTGGTGACGAAAGATAGCCGGCAGTGGTAGGGGAGCCCGCGTTCGACGACTCCTTCACTCTTTGTATTTGACTATGGAACCTTCGTATCCGCGTAAAGGATGATCGAGACGTAATACTGTAGACAAGAACGAAACCCTCGCCGTCCCTGATCCATTGGTCCCGTAGAGCGGTGTATTCCTCTTGACCGGCAGTGTCTAGCACTTCTAGCATGCATGACTGTGAATCAATGACTACTTGCTTTCTGTACGAATCTTCAATTGTAGGATCGTAGGTCTCAACGAAGTGATTGAGACATAGCTGCAAATCCATCAGCTGTGATTCGCGCGGTTGAATGGTGACTTATTTACTTGTATGGTCAAAGCAGTCTTGCCGACCCCACCGTCTCCGAGCACGACTAATTTGTATAACGTCATCTTCCCCGCCATTTTGGCTACGGTACAGTAGCGAGGCCTGCTTCTTGGAAGCCAGTCGATTGCTTCGGAAAGGGTTCAAAGAAATTCTTGGGTTTTAAGGCTGAGGCACACGAGGGTGTTGAAGAGTAATCAATTCCACATGCAATTTTGTTTCGGTGTAGTGCGGGTTGGATCACAGTCCTCTATTACCAAAGAAAAATGTGGGGATATGTCGGATTCTTATACCGAGAAGAGGGTGTGTCGTTGCACAATTGCGCCAGCGGTATGTGGTGGTGCAGGCAGTAGGTCGACCCAAAGCAGTAATTGTTGCGAATTTATCCTGAGCACTAAGAACGAGTATTCAAGCAATAGACTTTCACACGGAGGTATGCAGTCGAACGGTGGGTCTCGTGGTTTTGCGTGCTTGGAGCAGACTGGCCCGGCTGAGTGCAGATGTTTGGGTGACAATGCAAGGCGGTAAGATGGGGCGCCGTTGGGAGTGACTTGGGGATATATCAAGTGTGCAAGAAGATGTGGAAGATAGCAAAGAGGTCAAGAGCAGAGGTAAAGCTGACAAGGTAGTTGACGGGTGTAGCAAAGGAATATTGTATTAATAGAGGAGCGAGGGGAGTAAATTGAAGGATGGGATAGAGAGCAAGATGCTTTCTTTAGCTTTTTAGAGGTCGCTTTAGAGGTCTGGCCTGTGCTTTTAGACAAGTCTAAGGCTTGTCTTAAAAGGGTCTTTCCCTGACGCATCTGACGCATCCACGCGATCAGCACGTGGATATGTGTTTACTCTTCAAGGATGTTCCGGATGGGCAATGACTATCTGGGTCAGCCACGGTCTTCCATGTACATTCAGAGTTATTGGTGGTAGAGTATATCGGCGGCCGAGCAATAGCGATTGGACACACGCTGTCCTTCCACCGTCCACTCTCTGCGGGTCAACGTCCAATAACATACGGGATACGGAATAATTAATGCTCTTGGTGTAATAGATTGGACAGTCATAGAATTGGAATCCCAATCAGCGGGGCTATCCAGGAGATAATACCTAAGGTAGTAATTGACACGGAAATAGAAGACCGGCGTTACTGGCAAATTTAGGGGCGCCCTAAAATCCCCAAGAACGTACCGACTGTTGGACACTTGGAATCGTTCTCTCCTAACTTCCACAGACCCAGGGCAATTACTAAGGCAGATAGTACACCTTGAGGGACCAAAACGCCGGTGTCATACGAGAGGCGTCTACCCATCCACTCAACTACCTGTTGCTGACACCCGCGTCCTGGCACCCTTGCTTGATATCAATGTCTCTCACTTCAAGCACGGAGAGCAGCATCAGATACCTAGGCTTTCGACCAAGTCCACTCTTATCCACTCGTCAAGGACCGTGGCCGGCCCTACGCAAAATCCTCATACAGTCGGAGCGGGCTGCGTTGATACCTAACGTGGACTTTGCTGTGCCCGTGTGGCTTTACGCAGATCATTTGATGTTGGGAAGGCTTTCTCCAACTCGTGTCTCGCGATCGACTGAAAGAGATGATCGTTTTGTATGATTGTGTGCCTTTCAAGTGCCCGGCCGGTTGTCCGCAACGGCGTTCACGACAGCAGGTCATACACTAATATGCACTCGAAGGGGAAGAGACGCCGTTGAGTCAACCTCAAGAACAGCTCCTCCAGGAACACGGCCCCATCCGCGCAGACGGCATGGCATGACAGTCCAGCTTCCTACCTTCGACTAGGTTGACAGGCACTAACACGGTTTAAGCCAACTCATGTGCAAAGATAACAACCATCGAAGACACGGATCCCGCTGGGACGGATCGCAAGGTGGCAGGGTACAATTTTAGGGGCAAATAGCCCACGCCAGCGGCAAAACACATGTGGGATGGCATCTCAATGTCAGAAGGGCAAGCTAGGGACCGCTTGTCGCCTTCTTACTTCCACCGCAATAAAATCTCTCAGGTTGTACGAAGACAAGGGAGAAGCACAATGAATTACCTCATCATCAGCAATCTGCTTCAAGTGCCTAATAAATTCGGTGATTTAATTCCCTCGAGCGCGCCAAGCCATGGAACCTGACAAGCAAGACCTCGTTGTACTGAGCAAGCATACTGCAAACCGGTACAAAGTGCTTGTAAAGCACCCCCGCGGTCAAGCATGAGGATGCCACTCGTGTATAGTCGTGGCAATCATTGAGCTTCACGTGGAGATACAGGTGAGGTGGCATCAAATATTGGAACAATAGATACTATTATAGGAGATGCCGACAAATGACACGCATTTGCTGTCTGGCTCCTAAAACAATCTGTTCGGTCTCAAGCTGGAATTATCTCCACATGTCACAACAGGCTATCCTGGAGGGTGAATCGCGAACTCCTCAGGCAGTAGTGGGCTGGGAGCATGTTTCATCAAGTGCACTCTATTTGCTAGAAAACAACTTCATCGTATGTCTGGACGTGGGACAACAATTGATAGTATTCATCGCAACAAACGCAGCATGATATCTTATAGATACCTGAAACCGATTAGTTCAATCAATGCGAATGTGAAATTGTTGTTATGAGTATGCGAGTCTTGCCCTGAGGCCGACGGCGCTAGAAATATATCTCATCCTTCCCAGTGTTGGGCTTAGAAACCCGTCTTCTTGTATCGTCATTGGTATCATTTGGTCTCGGCTACCCTTAACGGTCAATTTCTGTGAGGGTTGCGAGATGGATGACGACCGTAAGCGCTTTTTGGACATACTTAAGGAGCAATTGGGCCAAAGACGCGGGGCAAGATGCCCACGGAGCCTTTGGTCCGATCAAATCAATTAGAATTTAACGAGCAGCCATCACGACTGCTGCGCTTTTGGTGCTCAACTGCTACGATGTACAGGTCTTACAGCAGCTGATGTTTGACGATTGGCATCCCAAATCTCCCAACGATTGAGCCTACTATCTCAGATGGCACCAAGAGCCCCGCATCCGCAAGACGAGGTTCAAGCCCACTCGATTCACAATCCCGAGTCTTTCTGGACCCATCAAGCAGAACAGCTGGATTGGCACAAGAAGCCTTCCCGGGCCTTGGCCCGGCCGACAAAGCATCTCCCCAACGGCATCTCTTATCCTAGCTTTACCTGGTTTCCGGATGGAGAGATATCAACATGCTACAATTGCGTGGACAGGCATGTCAAGAATGGCAATGGGGATTCGACGGCTATCATATGGGACTCGCCGGTCACTGGGAGCAAAGAGAAATATACATACAGCCAACTATTGCAGGAGGTTGAAACGCTTGCCGGTGTATTGAGGGAAGAAGGCGTAGGGAAGGGCGAAGTCGTACTTGTGTACAGTACGAACCCCTGTCACCTGTGGGAACGCATACGGACTCATCCCTCATAGTGCCCATGATCCCTTCTGCAATTTTCGCAATACTCGCAATCTCTCGTCTGGGTGCTATTCACACCGTCGTGTTTGGGGGATTTGCACCTGCATCATTGGCACAAAGAATCGAGGCTTCCAAACCTCATGCTATCATGACCGCCTCTTGTGGGATAGAGGGTTCAAAAGGGCCTTTGAACTATAAACCGTTCATCGAAGGAGCCTTGCAAAAAAGCAAGTACAAACCCAAGAAAATTATCGTTTGGCAGCGAGAGCAGTTGAGATGGCATCCGATACTCAAAGAGAAAGGAGAGAGGAACTGGCAGGGTCTTGTGAATAGTGCAAGAAATAGAGGAGTCAAAGCAGAGGCTGTCCCCGTCAAAAGTAGCGATGGAATCTACATTATCTATACGAGTGGCACAACAGGTTTACCGAAAGGAGTCCTCCGGGAAGCAGGTGGACATGCCGTGGGTTTGAACCTCTCGATCAAGTACTTGTTCGGAATACAAGGTCCAGGAGACGTTATTTTTTGCGCTTCCGACATTGGGTGCGTACACTTTCGAGATGAACCTGCCTATTTGCTACTGGAATTGAGCGGTGAGATACGTTTCGGGAATATAGTGACCTTTTCCACTCCCGAGACCTGTCTTACAACTCAATCATCTGCCTCGAAGTAGTAATGCTGACCCTGAAATATGCGTAGATGGGTGGTCGGACATTCATATATACTATATGCACCTTGTACGTGGTTTCAGAGCCTCTGTCTCCTATTTCGGGCAAGATCTTGGATTTTGAGACATGTCTGGGAGAGTTTTTACATATTCCAACGCTCGAAATACTCCACAAGATCGGCAATACTGACTGCGAAACTGTACTCCAGTGCTTGCCGGAGCTACTTCCATCCTCTTTGAGGGGAAACCCATCGGCACGCCAGACGCCAGCACATTTTGGAGGATCATCGAAGAGCACAAAGTCAATGTGCTCAGTACAGCTCCCACAGCTTTAAGGGCTATCAAGCGGGATGATCCCGAGAACAAGTTCTTTGAGGAATTGGGCCGACGAGGAGGTTTGAAGCAGCTCAAAGGACTGTTCCTTGCCGGTGAGAGGAGCGAACCGAGTATAGTGCGCATGTATCAGGGCCTTCTTGAGACATACTGTGCGCCTGGGGCTCAAGTCATCGATAATTGGTGGTGTGAGTTATCTTTTCCGATCCATGTCTTCCCGATTCGTACTGTATTTGAGTTGCGAGACTTGTTTCAAGAGTCGAAGACTCCCAGTACCTGTTTCATGAATCAAATCAGATCTCAAAAGAGGCATTCTGACTCGGAAATCATTTAGCTTCAGAATCTGGCTCTCCGATTTCAGGGCTTGCTCTAAAAGCCGCTGCTGGGATAGACTTCACTAGCACAGAAGCCCACAAGACCTTGCCAATCAAGCCTGGATCAGCAGGTAAACCCATGCCGGGATTCGACGTCAAAATTGTCGATGATGAGGGAAACAGCGTCGGAAAAGGACAGATGGGCAACATCGTCCTTGCGGTCCCACTTGCACCAACAGGCTTCACGACTCTTTTCAACGACGAAGACAGATTCTACAAAGGCTACATGAAGCGTTTCAACGGCAAATGGATCGACACGGGGGACTCTGGCATGCTTGACGAGGAGGGCTACGTGCACGTAATGTCGCGGTCAGACGACATCATCAACGTGGCTGCACATCGTTTGAACACCGGCTCTATCGAACAAGCCATAGCGTCTCACTCGAAGATCGCTGAATGTTGCGTTGTGGGTATCCCAGATGCGTTGAAGGGACATCTGCCCTTCGCTTTCGTCACGCTCTCCACGGCGGAGCATCCCGAATCCGCGGTTCCAGACGACAGGCTATTCAAAGCGGTCCAAGGGTTCATCCGCGAGCAAATCGGCGCGATAGCGGCGCTCGGCGGTATGATCCAAGGAAAGGGCATGATCCCGAAGACGAGATCGGGGAAGACGCTGAGGAGGGTGTTGAGGGAGCTGGTGGAGAACGCTGTGCATGGTGAATTTGAAAAGGCAGTGGAGGTGCCGGCGACGGTAGAAGATGCAGGGGTAGTGGAGGTGGCAAGGGGAAAAGTGAAGGAATATTTCCAGGCAAAGGGGGCGGATTTGCACAAAGCGACAGAAGAAAGAGCGAAGTTGTAGGTTATCAAGTGTCAAGTTCCGTCAATATACCAACTCCATCTTCTGCACGAAGAGGAGAAGAAACCGTAGTGGTGGCCTTTTACAGCCTTTTCGCACCCTCGAGGTTCCTCGCAACCTCCAAGATTCCACCCCCCACACTATCATCACGGATCCCCACCCACATGTCCACCCACCCTTTGCTCTTGGCGCCCTCAATCTTTTCCACCGGCCACGTCTCTTCTTGTGCCCTCTCGATATATATAGTCCGCAGTCCGCAATCCTTCGCCGCCTCCAGATCTGCCAAATGCGCCGCCACCATCGCACACCGGCCCGGCGCCAGCCCCAACTCTTTGCACGCGGACGTGTAGACCGAAGGATGGGGTTTGTAGGCGCCGAACTTCTCCGCGCTGAAAAGATGCGTCCAGGGCAGATCGGCGTGCACCGCCATGTCCGCGAGCAGCTCGACGTTGCCGTTCGAGAGCGTGCAGATGATGACGCCTTGGTTCCGCAGCGCCGCGAGTCCCCGGGACGAGTCCGGCCAGCCGTCAAGATGGTGCCATATCCGTGATATTTGGACCACCTGCTCGTCCGGCCAGAGTGCGGAGATGCCGTGCTGGCCGAGCAGTGCGCGTAGGGAGTCCAGGTGATGATCGTCCACCGTCTTGAAAGCTAGGGGCCCATGGCCGTCTTTGCGCTTGGCTTGGTCGCGTGTGAAGTCGTAGTAGGAGCTGCGCCATTCTTGAGCGAAGGCGGGCCAGTCGACTTCGGCGCATTTCAATCGGACTGTGGTAGCGACGGAAGAGGGGCCGGAGTTGAGGGTTTCGAAAGACCGCCTTTCGAGGTATTTGGTGACCGTGCTGCGCCAGTCAACGACGGTGCCGAAGACCTGAGGAGGGTTAGAACATGGATTGGAGGGAGCAAGTCTGGGCTTGCATCGAAGAGCAGCGCTTTTGGCGGAGCGATTTGGTCGTCGGCGCTCATATCTCCGTATTCCGTTGTCTTCGTTTCAACGAGCGAGAGCCCAGTATCAATAGAATATCCTTGAGCGCCAGTCGGTCGTTCTCGCACGTTTGTGGATATCAAGTGGAGAGCATACTTAAACTGTTGAAGTGAAATTGCAGGTTCCACGGACTAGAAAGTAATTGGCAATGGAAGGTCTCCTCTTCAGCGCGATATGTTCTTGAGAATCATGCCATCACAAAGATCACAGTTTGTGGTGGCACTATGTATTTCCAGCTGTGGCTTGATGAAACTACCCCGCCAGAGCAATTGAGTTTTGCTCCCAGTGTCCCACACTCCATGGCTGAGATCGTCACCATCGGTTGAGTGGGAAAAGACAATATTAATCATGCCAATAGGCAGAGACAAAGATATACGAGTAGCGATCACTGTGCGGATATTCGACTCACTACTCGTACCAATTGACACAGTGCAATTGCGATTGCGCCTGTAAATCCAAGGCAAAGAGATGTCCTCAAAACAACAAGGTCTCAGATCAAGCACAAGTGATCCGTGGTTCACTACAAGTTACAAACATACTCTGAAATTGCCGATCGGGCACCGCAAAACGGGAGTACGGTACAAGGAACATGGTTCTGTGCGAGTCGAGGGTTCACTTGCGAAGGAAAAAGCTTTTTCCTAAATGGTCAGTCAAATGAAAGGCGCCAGGTTATTTCTGTTTGGGCCTGGCTGACTCCATAGCCTGGATGTCCAAATCCTCTAGGTACGGTAAGTACGGTAACGGATTACTCTACATCCTGCTCCCTCTGCTGGGCACATGGTCTTCACGCCAAGTGCGTCTGGTGCATATGGAGGGAGATGTCTGGTAGAGCAGAGAGACCTAACGGTGTTGCTTGACGCTTTGATTCCTTCTAGTGTTTACCAACCCATTCCAGCTTACTTCTTCACGCCGAAAAGGTTTTGGGTCACAATTCCGATAAGACTCTGTGAGATTGATGATGATTGATGAGAAGAGGCCCCATTCCACATTGTTCCACGGTCCAAAAGAGGCTAAAAGATGAAACGGGCGGGATATTCCAGTTTAGCGCCGTTGGGTTTGATCGCTCCTCTAAGTCCCCAAATTGAAAGAGCACTTGGACAGACTGAGCTTGGACCCTCATGCCCCTTGTCGTAAATCATTCGTGACGAGCATTCCCATTCGTTCAATATGCTCTTGCTTTCCCCTGCCTCTCCCGGCATTTCGTCTCTGCCCGGAAGGCGCTGGCATCCGAGGCTTCTTCCCCCTTCGGCGGCAGGGTGGTACGTACCTATGGACGAGAACAGGAAAAGGAAAAGGGAAAGTCCATCCATGCCAATAATGTCGCTATTGCGCCCAGGCCCCAGGCAATGGCAGCCCTGACTGTTGAGGCTGCAGAGACCCAGCTTCGTCAACCTCGTCGATCAGTCACGGAGTTTCGGCGTTGATATGTTTAGTCGTTGACAACTCATGTCGCGAGGGTACTCCTTGCGTCACCTGGTACGTATATCTGTGTCCCCAATTCGATGTTACTTCGAAAGTGTCGCGCCATTGGCTACACAGCAGTATGTGGGGAAAGCGCTGAACAAGCCGTTTGGGCTCCAGGACAATCACATACATAAATCACATACATATTGGGCCGAAAGAGCTGACAGTACCAATAGGATCTGTTTTGCAACTGCGAAGCATGAGCGCTACGCGCATCTTATATTCGTTCAATCAATATTTGCGTCAATTTTGATAGAGGAAAACTTGCAGGGAAAACGATTATTGTTCAAGCAGAGTGCCCATCGCACAGAACCGCTCATCCAGACTTCCCATCAGCGTATCTCCAGAATCTGAAGTACTTGAACCATTTCCCGAGAAGTCGGCCTCGGCCAAGGAGAACGCTCACAACCGTCCACGAATCTATCTATTCTATGAAAGATTCTCGTGAATGTGCCCGCCATCTTGGCGGCTTCGTCCTCATTCTCCATCGGTTGGCGACAAGCTCAGGTTAAACACCGCTTAATTCGAGGCGTACGTTGGAATTTCTTGCGACTGTGACAGACTTACTAGTAGCTTTTACTCAGTCGCCGGCTACTCATTCCCAACATCGGTTAATAGAGGCATCCTTGAGCTGTGCCCGAACCAATGGCGCTCGACAATGGCTACCACTTTGCTGCGCAAGCCCTGCCTACGCCTACGGACACACCGTACGATAGCCCTTCTATGGGTATATCAAAACAGTCCTCACGCCGGGGATCCTCATCCGCGTTCTCCAATTACTCTCCTGTCCCTTTTCCGCCTGACGAGAGTTTATATTTCCCGAAGCAGCAGGGGACCACCGATGACGGCAATGTCGATAGGATTTCCGCTCACGAGTCTCGAAGATTCACCCCGAACAATCTGGGCATTTCTCTTGTCGCCCAAATACACTCGCTGAATAAAGAGCTTGGAAGCAAGAAATATGTAGTCGAGAGCTTGGAAGAAAATTTGCACAAGAGCAGCGCCGAAAATGAGCAACTGACCAAGGACTTGAAGACTCAGAAAGGTGAGGTCATGTCTGTGAAGAAACAAATGCAATCTCTCGAAATCGATATGCTCCAAGCACTAGAGGATATTGCAAAAGAGAGGGATGATGCAGTCGAAACTGTTGCAGATATTCGGAAACGCTTGGAAGAATCAAGACACAGAGTTCGCGCACAAGAAGAAGATGCCAACAAAGCACATGCGCTTTGGGAGAAGGATAGAGAAGATTGGGATGAAAAAAGGCGAAAGATGGAGGGCAGGGTCCACATGGTAGAAGAACGTTTGAAGACCATGGTGGCGGAGATGTTAAATGTGCAAAATACAGACCAGAACAATACTGAGGTAGACAACGACGTGGGCGAAGGCCTGCAGGATACCTGGTTCGGTAGAAGCAATGACACTTCTAGTATTCGTGCCACGTCCCGTTTGAGCAACAGGAGTCTCGATGAGCCTTACGATAGTAAAGGAATTTCGAACTTCAGATCTTCGAGAATGAGTGGTTTGCACGGTCTAGGAGGTTCACAAATGAGTGGATTGAGCTTGGCCGAAGAGCTCGAACTCGAAGAAGACGAGGATGCCGTCGAAGAGGAAGAGACCGATCAGGATGCGCTGCCTGATGAGATCTACACTTCAAAGAGACGATATTCAGGAGATCAGAAGGCTAGGAAAGTGATGGGCTTTCGTGCGGAGGTAAACGATGAGCCGCTTGGAGACGAGACCTTGGGGCAGCACTCCATAGGCATCATCAATGACTATATCGACTTCCCCGGGAAGCAGCTTGAGACTCATTACACGGACGCTGGGACGCAGTTCTCTCCTCCCCCATCTCCCACGCTACAAATACAAGAACCGGGAGTTTCGGAGAAATTCACTGAGCAAACAGAACATGCGGCCAATCAAAGCCGAAAGCGCATAGCCATTCCTCCGATATTCGTCGAGCAATCACCGGCTCCGAAGGCCGTCGAACCGAAAACGGTCGAAACGAAGACTTTGTCTGTGACTTCTACGGGCAACCAGGCGATTGGGCGACCTGAAGACCCTGCTACGACAGTAAAAGCATTCGTCGAGACGCCTCTCTCTGTTCCTGTAATTGCAAACAAGATGAAATCTGCCTCTACGCAAACAATCGAGGACGCCACACCAGTTTCGAAACCTGCAGGTTCCCATCTTTCGCTTGCGCCAACGGATGTACCCTTAATAGCAATTCACCCACCAGCCTCAAGACCTTCGTCGTTCCGCAACAGTGTTATGCTTCCGCCACGTACCAAAAATGCAGCTTGCCAAGTGGTCATTGAGCTACCGAGAAATACGAAGTCGACATCGATGCAAACCGAAAAGACCAGGACTGACAAGGAACCTGTTAGAACAGCTCCCAGATTGCCAGCGTCTGTTCTCTCAGCTCATCCGCCTCATCGATTGGCCGGAAGAAGGAAACAGGCAGGAAACATATCAGGACCAGAGTCATCAAGAGGCAATCTTCGGAGTCCGTCGATGATAAGAGCGAAAGATATACAGCCGAGTGCAACGGCCACTAGGACGAAGAATTTATACACTGGAAATAATGATGACGGACCCCTGAACCATGAGCAGCACTCTAGTCACAGACGGCCAATCACATCTGAAAGCATTTCAGCTGGGGTTGATATTTCGAGCGACGATGACCCCGAGACTGCGCGAGATCACTTCAGCGATGATGAGTTCTTAAATGCTGCTCCCATACGGAAGACACTATCAAAGGTACAGGACTCATGGAAATTGGTACCGCATTCCAAACCCTCGGT
The DNA here is from genome assembly GCA_963556305.1 of Platismatia glauca. Taxonomy (NCBI): domain Eukaryota; kingdom Fungi; phylum Ascomycota; class Lecanoromycetes; order Lecanorales; family Parmeliaceae; genus Platismatia; species Platismatia glauca. Next base: position 462,301 of record OY745770.1, read on the forward strand.
CTCAGAGAGGATAGGGTCTGCTTGTGAGGCAGAAGACGAGAAGCATGTGAGCGTATCCAAAGCAGCCGTTGCGAAAGCGAAGGCTTCATCACGAAACACATCAAAGACATCTCAGACCCGACCCGTGGAGAGCTATCGAAAAGCGTTGAGCAATACTAAGCAGCCGGATATACGACGAAAGGCTCTCGTCTCGAATGGCATCATAGAACACGCACAACGAAGCGGGAGCCCTAGCAAATCGAACGTCTTGGGAAAAGAGCCAACAATCGCGCCACCATTCCCTGTGCCTACAAGATCGAGTTCTCGGAATATTCCTCTGAGTGGCAGTGATGGAGCTGTAAGTCCTAGTCCGCACACCACGACCTTCTTCAGTGCTCGCCAAGGTCAAGATTACGGCAGGCTTCCCACCAAACGTAAGATACTTCGCAAAGTCCAGTCCGCAGCCGCTGTAACACAGCCACCAATACCTCTACGACCGCAACCAAGACAGTCATTGTCAGCATCTTCCACTGTGCCTCCAAGTCCCAAGTCACCTGCTCCACGGCGTAATCAGTTCATATTACCGTATGATAGCGTCGTAGAGCTACCAAGCCATTCCGTATCTCCTCAAATTCGTGCAGGAGAAACTTCGGTTGAGACGCCCAGTGGGCAGACCAGTGTCGTTGATGCGATTGCCCAGACAATGGTAGGAGAGTGGATGTGGAAGTATGTACGGAAGCGAACTTCATTCGGTATCACAGAGAGCGCCCAAGCGGAATTCGAAATGGGTCGAAATGGCGATAACGGGAATGCCAATGGCGTCAGACACAGGCGATGGGTATGGCTGGCGCCTTTTGACCGATCGGTGATGTGGAGCAGCAAGCAACCGACGTCTGGGCCTGCTTTGCTGGGCAAAGGTGGCCGAAAGCGTAGGTTGTCCTTCAAAAAATCAAGAGGATGCGCTGATCTTGAGGTCTAGTTGCAATTCAGTCGGTCCTCGACGTCAAGGACGATACACCACCGCCCAAGAATGCAGGCTCTCAGGCCATCTTTGATCGCTCTATATTGATCTTGACTCCACAGAGGGCTCTAAAATTTACGGCAACCTCAAGGGAGCGGCACTACATCTGGCTGACTGCTCTCTCCTTCTTGAGTCATTCTGCCCGAGGGATGGACGATCTTGCTAGTCCTCCGCCTCTACCCAAACAGGAATGTCAGAATCTACCCTCGCAAGAGCTTATGGCTGGGTTTCGTCGAACGCCAACGCGAGGATCGTCCAGTGGCGCCAAGGTCAAAGCGCGTCCGTCGTTAGGCGTTCACTCATATTCGTCACCAATAGGCTCGATAGAACAAGAGATCATTGAAGGAGCGAAATTGCCCTGGGAAGATGAGGAAGCTGAAACCGATGATGCGGCGGAGCCTCCGCAAGTGCACCGAGTCGCTGCCCACGCTCGAAAACGCAGTAGCACGGGGGCCCGTCCAGTGCCACTGAGCGCCTTCCACAGTTACCCCAAAAACGCGATGGCGGGGGCGTCCAGCTCCAGTTTACAGGGTCCTACTTCACGGGAAAAGTACGACAGATATACACCTCACCATCAGGTGGGATCGGGCGCCAACACTATGCACAGTACCCTGACCCGTCGTATCACTGAAAGCAGCATTGCGACGTCTCCTGTGGTGCCGGACAACTTCTTCGACTCAGTGGGGACGGTACGAATGGAAGCCTTCGTGGACCGAAAGGAGAAGGAGTACGTACTTACTACCAGAGGCAAGAGCTACCGGACCCGGCAAGGGCGCAAGAAAGACATGAGCTTTTGGGGGTTGGATGCGTCTAGCGCTAGCAGTGCATTGGGAAGTGCAAGGCTGCAAGGGGAGGATCCCTTTACAGGGTTCTGATTGGGTTGAGTGCAGGACAACATCCAGGTGCATGAGGTCTGGGGCTAGACAGTTGGCGCAAGCCAAATTCTAGATGTAATTATGTATTCAGGATATCACGATCAGTCTTGGCTGTAACACGTTGCCAAAAAGAAGCCGCTCACGCCAGAAAACAAGGGTGCGAGTGGTCTTTGGTGTATCAGTCAGCTGCTCCCTGCGGGACACATACGAGTAATCGGATCGGTTTTGCGTCAACACTGCTCCACACGCAGCAAGGTTGACTTGCATAGGAATGTCCTTCACACCCTTCACTATCAAACCCAAAAGATCCACTCTCCGTGCAATCGCCCTGCAACATCGCCCCGCTGAGCTGTATCAACGACCCTCCGTCACCAATCTATTCCAATCTCCATTTCATTGAAGTACCGACCGTCGGATCCCTCTCTCGTGGAATTCACGCACAACACAGCCATTACAACACGTCTCAGATACACGTCTTACATGTTTGCAGGCACCCAAAGACTCATGTCCGTGACGGATCTCTCCTCAGGCAGCAACATCGGATATGACATGGTCATCGCGGCGATGCACCATGGCACAGTACTACCCTGCCCGGGGAGTACTGTGATGAGGGAAAGATGTCGAAGGGCGTGTTGGATAGATGTGCACTCCCTCGTTGTCAGCGCGCGTGGCGTATATGTTGCTCTGATAACCGCGGACTCTAACTCGATCCGAGGGGTGGATGGATCGGATTGGGGATTGTCGATTGTGCATGAACGCCAATCTCAAATCATGATTCCATTTCTTCCCGTGGCAGTCTTGGCATTCTCACGATAATCCTCCGGTCCGAGGGTCGGTTGGTGGCCTGGTTCGGGTGAGTCTATAAGGCCGCCACAGTTCGCTTAAGACTGAAATAACAGGTAAGACGTGGAAGAGTGTAAGACGTTACTGTAAGCCCGTGGCCCCCGGCCAGGATCAGCACCGCGCGTCAGTCCGCTCCAAACAAAATCACCACTCGCTCCTGCATTATCATCCTCCTTTGGGATGTGCATCCTGCAGGTACTGCCTTAGTGGATATCACTCGCCGTGACCGGGTTCGGGTTACATTCATCTCCCTCCCAAATCCCTCGGCCAATTACCATTTCAGGAACCTCGAGGAATTATTGAAACGTCTTGCTTACGCTCACAGTCTTACTCCATCAGTCCATCGCTCTGAGCCATGGCAATCTTCTCCATTCAGCGTTCATTCAGCGACGTTATTGTGGGTCTGGCAATGCAGCTGAGATTGGAACTTCAATCTCACGGGGGCCATGGCAATGATTGCATGGCCTGCGAGCAATCTCTTTTAACTGCTTTGTCTCTCGCTCTTCTCAAGTCTCCCTCCACCAACGCCACTTTTCTTCCCTCTTTGTCCTTCTCGCTGTCTATTATCGCCAGGAGCTTCTGGCACATTGCGTCTGCGGATTCAGTCGTTATCGCCATTGAGACACCGGTGCTCTCACCTTCTTTTATACCGCACCCTTCCCCATCCAGCTGAATTCTTTCCTTCGCCAAACCCAAAACCTTCGTTCAACTCAACCCATACTCATCGCAATGGCCCCATTCACCATCTTGACCACGCTCGCTAGCATCCTGGCTCTCTCGACTTCGGTCACTGCACAGACTGGCACCGGCACCGGTCTCCCAATTGCCTCCGCCACCATAGGTGCCCCATACCCGCTCTCCAACGGCACTCTTCCCTTTGGCCCTACTGGCACGGGAACCGGCATATCCCTCCCCAAGACCAGTCTTCCCGTAGCACCAATTCAGTCCGGCGCCAGCTGCCCCGTCCCAACTACCGTGACCACAACCACGCAAGTCACCTACACAGTGACCGTAACGGCTTCCAGCGCAGCTGCGCCGACGGCTCCTTTCCCTATTCCTGGCAGCAGTGGTCTGCCGATCGGTACTGGCACTGGGACCGGCTCGGGGTTTGTGGTGCCAACGGGCTTTGCAAAGAGGATGGAGATGAGGGGCTTGAAGCAGGAGAGGGTGGAGAGGAAGCGAGGAGCCAGGTTTTGGTAGATGCTTGGAGGGCAGTCAGACCTTGATGGATCTATGGTCAGCTATCACCGGGATGTGCGTGCGGATCTACCTTCTGGGATTGTGTAACCGCTAGTTTGGGCACATGATGAGATTTGGGATGGGGGGAGGGTTGTTCTTGGTTCTTGGTTTTGGTTTTGGTCTTGGTTTTGGGGTGGTTGGGTGGTAATACACACAATTCGCTTCTTTGAGATTGCTCTCTCTCTTCAGGGAGCTGAAGCATTGACTGAGAGATTCTCAATACATTCGTTTGGTACGTCATGGTATGATCAGATGCATGCAGTGATGTCAAAGTGAGACAATGAACCCAAACTTTGAAGATGAACAGTATCCGCTAAAATCGACAACGTCCCCTGCCGGAATCATCAATCCTTCACGAACCGAGGCCCTCTGCGCAGAACCCTCGTGTCGTTCCCATTTCGCAACCAGCTTACCCATCTCCGCAGCGTCATCTCCCCCCTACCACCACCACCACGCACTCGACGTCCACACATCCCCACAGAGCATCATCATCCATCTATCACTCATCATCGTCATCGCATCCACTCAACCTCCCGCCTCAGAACCGGACTCCACACCACGACCCATCGGCTCCTCGTCCAGACAGCGCACGAGGACAAGACTGTGACACGGGATCCTGCGGACTCTCGCCGTCACGGTCATCTCGGTCGTCGAATCTTGAATCCCGGTAAGACTCGTCCTCTCTGGAGGACTTGCCGGATGGTGCATCGGGGGGCCACCGCGATGCCCTACGGCGGCAGCGTTTTCCGGGTCGATGACCATCCTTCCGACGGTGACGAGTACAAGGTGAAGAGGATTCAACATGTTCGTCCCTCGCTGCGACGACCTGACGGTGTACTTCTTTCAGGTTTCCATCGGGAAGGGTTAATGCTTTCTGAAAGAGGGGGATAGTGTGGCTGGTTCGCGTACGACGTGAGCGGCATTCGCAAACGACCGATGTCCGACTCCCATTGCTAGAAAGAGATCTCAGCGACAGCTGCTGTTGCTAGCGACTGCATTGTCGCTTTCCCCACGCTTCTACTCCAGTCGAACGGGAACGCGTGCTCGGCAGTCAGACCTACATCAACCCCTCACGGACCATGTGTGCTGAAGGCGGGACCAGAATGCGACTTGACTTGACCACATCCCGTCTCGCGCCATGTCTTGACATGAAACGGAAACCCTCTACCCTTGCATCCCTCATCCATCCCCATCACCAGCACTTCACGCCATCCCCTGCTCACCACCGTTCCACCAACCAATTGGCAACCAATCCTTCCACCACGCCCTTCCCTTCCCTTCACTTCCTCGCCAATACTCTCACGCACCATCAATGCCGTAACCCTCATAGCTGCAGTCGGTCGCTCCAGCCGCCAATTAAGAAAACGCCACGCACGGGCGACCGATAACGCTAAATGGACGCTAATGCAGGTACGCACGTCTCGGAACCTTCCATTTCATCGTCGGGGCGCTCTTGGCGAATTTGATTTCGGGGGGGGGGACGCTCGTACTCTGCGATCCGAGACTTTGTTTCGGAGGGAATACATGTAGGTACGGTGGGTACGGGAAGCAGATGGTGACGGCGGTGACCGAGTCCATTGGTTTCCCTACCGAGGTACCGTTTGTGATGCTGCGTGAAAGCCGTGACATCTGCATCTAGACGCTCCCACATTACTGGCGCTCATCCTCTATCCCTTTCCTCCACACACATCATCCCGAACAACCCCATCATATTCACACCACTATTTAAACAAGGAACAAGGATCACTGCCACCAAAGTGGATACCATGGCGACGAAATGCGCCAAATTGAATGATCGAATCATTTGAAAAAGGTGGGTGTCATCTCGATCCTTCAATTCATAGAACACAGACTGACTGATACATGGTCATCAAGCAATCCACCAGACTCCCGCTTGATTGAATTTCCAACGACCGCCTGGGTATCGCACCGCAGAAGAAGATTCGACGCCCGGAAAAGAGCTCCGATTGGTGTACCTTTAATGGCCGTTCACCTCACCATTGACGTACTTGCCGTTTGACTTCCCTTTGTCGAGCGCCTGGCTGGGACCCATTTGCGCCAACCAGCTGGGGGGGGAGATACCTGTCTGTTCGTTGATGGTCGACAGAAGCGGAGGGAGGCTCTGCATAATATTCCGGATTGCTCCCGTGCCATCACTTGAAGAGCCAGCGCTGTCCCCCGTGTTCCAGACAGTGATCTTCGGTTGAAGCCCGTTGATTGCTGCGGCGTTTGCGTGGGCGAGCTTTTCGTAGGTCCCGTTCTGGAGCATCATGTATTGGAGTAAGCCTTGGGGTCCACCCAGGACCTCCGACATGTGGCCGTATGCTTTGGCCATCTCAGTCATCGCTTCTGCCTCTTTCTTCTTGGCGAAATACGACGCTTCTGCCTTTAACGTCATGGCTTGGGCTGCCTGTTTTTCAGCATACAACGTGGCTTCTGCTTCTTTCGCCACGCGATAATCTAGGAAAGTGGGTCAGCTTCGGCCACCGGGGCTTTTCGAACAGAAGCCGAGCTCACAATTGGCCTCAGCATCTTGGCGCTGCTTATACAGGAGTCCTTCCGCCGACTTCGTGTCCATGAACAGTCGTCCTTCCGCTGCTTGCTTTTCTTTGTAAAGTAATCCATTGGCGCTTTTGGTTTCGGAGAACAGCTTCGCCTCCGCTGCTTGTTCTGCGGATTCCCTCTTGATCGTGGCCTGGACGACCTCGGTTCTGGTAGACACGTCCGAGTCAGCATGTCCTTTTTGGGTTTAGAATACGAGACTTAGTAGTTCCTGCACCAAAAACATGTCTCAATACCCAAGATTCCTGGATGAAGAAGGCAGAACTGGCCCCGGAGAATACATACGCTCTCATTCTCTCAAGTTCCATCTCCGCTCGTTTGACCTCGACCTCACGTTGCAATTCTGCATCCTTAACTTCGGCACGACGAGTTGCCTGGATGTTTTCCAGATTGATACCCATGTTGAGCTTGGTCTGGGTCGTCGTGAACTCGGCATCTGCGGTGGCCTTTTGGGACTTTCGCTTGGTTTCCAAGACTGCGGTCTCTGCGTTGATTCGACTAATTTCCTGCTTGGTCTTTCCACGCTTCTCTGCTTCCTACAAAGGTTTTCGAGTCAGTATTCCTTCTTCAGGACAAGAATCCGAGCAATAAAATTGAGTCAAGGGGTATTGAAATTCTCTTGCTCCGGAAGATGCCTTGCAACTCGGAAAATAGTACCAGTAGGTAAGGATTTGCTCGGGAAGTTTACTTACTCCTATTTCGCCCATCATACAAGCATTGGCGACATCGACTTTGGCTTGGTTCGAAGCACCTTCATGAGCTTTTCGACTAAGGAATTTGAAGTATTCCGATCCTGCAGTGTCTTGGAGTTCCTTGACGTTGGCATTATATATTCTCAGCCCGAATTGGTTTAGCTCCGTCTGTACGTTTTCGATGACCTTGTTCTTGAAGAGTTGGCGCTCCTTGAATATTTCTTCCATAGTCATTCCGGAGACGATTACGCGAGTTTCTCCCTCAATGATACCTTCGAAGGCCGGTTAATGGCTGGTCGTTCATCGCAGTGGTTGAGGGGCTATACCTTTGACGATGTCTTGGACATGGCTTCGACCCGTAGCAGCTTCGCGTTTGGAATTGCCTGCGTTTCTACCCGTCAGGATTTTGGCGTACTTTCGCAGTGCTTCCGCAGTGTCGTCTGGCCCAATGGTGAAGACGGCAGGGAGATTGAATTGCAGCTTCTCGCAAGTCATAGCCTGAAGCGTAATCTCGAAGTCGAACGGGCTGATTGATATGATGGAGTGCTTTTGCCATGGGTACACGAAAGCCTTCTTCACGATATTGATGTCCTGTATGCCACCTCCAGTGATGACAAGGTAGGAGTTCGCGTCAGAAACGTGGTAACCCATGATGAAGAAGCTCTGAGATTGTCCGACTGTACGACGTATGCCGGTCACAATGAGTCTGTGGGTGAGTTTGTATGAGGAAGGAATGTAAGAACAAAGGAAAGACTTGGGAGTCGAACGAGTAGAAATACTCTGAGTGGGATAAGCTGTCTTATGTGGAAGAAGCTACTCGTAACCGTGAGAGAATTAGATATGTAGACACTCTTAGTTTCCGGTGCTTGTGACCATGCCAAGGGCAGTGATCTGGCCATTCCTTCTAGTTTATCTCTCATTCTCAGGGCGACCGCTGTCCGTTGGGCGGTGCTCAAGAATCACTATATCGGTAAGTGGGTAAGTGTTGTGTTGTGGCTTTCATAAGACGGCCGTAGAAGTCTCAAAGTCAGTAGTGCTAGGACGTTCTAGTCTTTTTCAGCCTTACGAGGCACGGGCATTCTGCCCAGCTTTCCTCGCCACGCTCGCCAATGAAGGCGGGACTGATGCATATCATAACCCATGTGCAGGATGCAGGATGCAGGATGCAGGTTACCTTATGATGCCTAAAATGTTTCATAGTAAAGTACTATAGGAATGAGCTTGGGTGGGTTCGAAGAGCCTCCCTAACAAAGTACCGCAATATGAGGCATTTTCCAGCCTTGTGGAGGTAAGCAAGCTCCCGCCTCCTGCGCAGGCTGTGAACACTGAACACCACACGGGAAGCATCCACTATCTTTTAGGCCAGACTTCGCCTGACATGAGGCTTTTTCCCCATTCGACCTTTTTGCTCAGATGTAAGAAGACTAGCTATTCTGCCTTGACCTGATTTCAACACTTTACTCCTCGGCCGGAGGCATGTTTCTGATTCCTCAAGGAACTTCTCCACGTCACAAGGCTGCGGATGGAACCATTGTAATACCTACCAACTTGGCACCTCCTCCTTGACATGAGAACGCCCTTGGGCCCCTCTCCTCGGTCGATTACAAAATGGATTCCAAGTCCGATCCGTCTCCTGATGGTCTTCCTTCATACTCGGAGAGCGTACGCTTCCCTCGACAGAACTCCTCCCATAGCTACCTTCCTCAAAACATTGCGGCTACCCGTACGTCTTTGATATCGTCCCTCCTAACCACCCACATTACTTCCCACCTGCACGAAAGCGCTCTCTCCGGCCTTTCCAGCACGACTCTCATCCTCGTCCCCTCGAATGTCTCTTCTCTACAGGCACCAGGCAAAATCGGATCGAATGGCCCTTCCGAGACGATTGTCGGCTTTCCTAGCGCCGAGAACCTTACGATGGTACGGCTTCATGGCCAGGAGAACGGCGTAGAATTCTGGCGGCAATTGGCCGTTATGCAGGAACTGATGCAGCAATTATGTGCCCATCTGCGGAGTTTAGGGCATCTGGTCATCGAAGACAACGAGGCTAGCCTTCAGGGACCGCATCCTCCAACCGCTGAATGGAGGACTGTACAGAAGGAGACTTTGGGGGAAGGGGAAGTAAGAGTCCGAGTCGGGATGAAGGAAGTATGTTTGAGGACTGAGAATGACATGGGCTTGTACGAGACGAAGTCGGGGAAGGCGGTCGTTGTCAAAGTGGATTTTGGGGCCTGAAGCTCTGCTCTGCTCCCGGTGCTGCTCCGCCTCTCTAGAAGCATGCATTGTAGTTCTCTTTTACCCAAAGCCAAATCATGATAGCCACAATGTCCTTCAGGAAGGTTCGCTATGGATGGGATCTGCCTCGGGAGCGTTCTCAAGCCGACCAGTTGGCTGAAGGCTGAGTTTTGGGGCAGCGGACCAAATGGAATTAGGCACGGTTGAGAACAAAGCACCCAGGGGCAGTAATTTTGATATTGGCCTGCAGCTCCTGACAGACCAGTAGTCAACAAGGCTACCAAAAGATTCTCAAGACACCCGATTTGATTCGTACCGAAACCGTATTCGACTACACTATTTTTACCTTGAATTTAGAGACCCGTCAAGCGCCAAACGTAGTCTCGCCATTCCGTTAGTCATGGGCCGGTGTCCGTCGTTTTCGTGCCAGATTCACGTGCGCATCTGCCCCCCCATCCAAGCTTTCGATCAGCTAGAAACTGCAATGCCTGGAGCTCTCTCCAAGCAACTGGATAGACACGGGCGACTGCCGCCGATCCTCCCCTGTCAGAGTAGTGACCCACCCGACCGCCGGACAAGTCCCCCGTCAAACGTCAGAACCACCACGACAAAGGTCCTACATGCCAGCATGATGGTCCGCGTCCCGCGGACGAAGGCTTGCGTTTCCGTTTCAAAGGCCTTTGGCAGTTCGAGAGGGGAACGGTCCAGCGCCCGAGTACGGTACCGGACGTAAGATTCCACCGCAGATCGAGCAACGAGGTGGTTCCCGACGGCACAAGGCCGAGAGTTCGGACGCAGCGAGCACTCTCCGGTCCAATGGCCGTAGCGAAGCCATGGGTCTCCCCCCGGACGGTCTCCACCGAGACGGGCGGCATCGCAAACCCGTTGCGTGAGTGGCAGATGGGGGTGGTCTCCAAGTACGGCTGCCGGCAGGTGAGGGCGTCAGCGATGGCGGGAAGGGACCCGTCGGCCGCCATCGTCGGCGCGGATCTGGTTCCCGGGTCGAAGGGGGCCGGGGCAAGTTGTCCGCGAGCGTGCTGGCTGCCTTGGCGCTCACGTTCGACGACGTCGGCCGCGGCCACTGTGGATCTCCGTGTGAGAGTACGGGTTCCGGGGGGCGTCTTGGGGGTTGGGAAGTGGGATGAAGTTTTCCCAACCCTTTTCATGATGACATGCTGGTTGTAGACAGTTTTCGAAATAAGACTGCACCAAGATATATATACATATTTAATTTAGTGACAGTCGCCTCTTTGAGAATTGAGACTGACTGCCCACTAGGCAGGGTATCCTGAACGGTTGACGGTCGAAACGGTACGAGTTTTCAGGAATCGATCAGGGCGAGATCAACGAGGAATTGTTGCCCTATTCAATGCTCTTTCTAGGGCGATTCCTATCATGAGCACGGATTAATTCTAGGTTGGTGCACAAAAGCAGTGTGAGGGCGAGAAGGTTTAACGCCTTGAACTACACACTTTTCGACAGCCTACAGCTCGCCTGTCACACTGTCAGACTCGACCGTATACCTAGATGATCACGAATATGTTAAATGGTGAATGTCAGTGAGAATGACTAGGAGAACTGGACGGCTAAAAAAAGAGTGTTTTAAGAACCTCCGGGTTTGCGCATACAAAGTAGCTGAACACGAGTGAGATGGAACTGTCAGATTACTAAATGATCTGACTAAATTGAATTTTTTTAGCCCTGCAACATAATCAGTGCGTGGCAGCAATCGCCATACGCCTCGCTAAATTCCACGAATCGCAGCAATCACCATTTCCTGTCCGGAAGCTGAGTAGGAGGCTATGCAGATAAGAAATGATAGCCAACTAGGTGCGTCCTTCTAGAACCCTCTTAGCTGCTGTCTTACTGCCATGATCTGAGCTCTGTCTGCTGGAGCCAACTGATCGATCTGCTGCTGGGGCATGTTGAGGATCTGCTGCAATAATTCTTCTTGACTAGTCGGCTGCTGCTGCGGAGGTAGTGGCTGTGCTGGTGGGGGCTGGTATAGCGGATTGTGTACTGGAGGAGTAGGTGCGTGCATCTGACCCGATATCGGCGGATACTGAGGGTAAGGCTGCTGCACTGGAGGCTGATAAGCTGGAGCTGGGCGAGGAGGAACTGCGTGAGCTGGAGGTTGTGCTGGATGCGACGCCTGTTCGACCACTGAACCCAAGACCGACGTGTCGACTAAGCCCATAAGCAGCAGTGCTTGAAAGATCGCGTAGGCAAGCTGGGGTGCTTGTTTGAGGAGCTCGGTGGCTTTAGCTGGGTCGCCCATCACGAGCCCCTTCATTTGTGAGAGAATGTCGAGTAGCTGGGGTGCTGGGAGGGTAGACAGTGTTTTTGATATGGCGTCCGGGCAGGTGATGTTTGGTTGAAGGTCGGTACCTGGTGGCAGGGGAGGCAGACCACCCGGTACTGGAGGTTGGTACCCATTAGGAGGTTGGTTCTGCGGAGGGTGTTGCGCGCTGTAGCCCGATGGAGCCCCGTCGTCCTTCCCCCCTACATGCGAAAAGTCCACACGCAGCTCACGTCCCATTATTTCGTGGTTGTTGAGGTTGCGGACTGCAGATGCAGCAGCGTCTGTATCTGCGAATTCAGCGAAGCCGAACCCTTTTGGCTTGCCGGTATCGCTGTCGTAGACAAGTCGAAAGTTCAGCACTTGACCAACCTGGCCGAATATGTGGATGATTTGCTCTTCCGTGAGGCCTGAAACATGTTAACGTTGTCTCATATGGATTTCGAGAGCTTCTCATACCATAAGGAATGTTTCCTAGGCCAATCAAGTCAGCAATTGCCCTTCCCTATCATCAGCACAGCTCACCAATAAAAACTACTCTGCCAGCTTTGTCTGCCATCGTGTCAAGAAAGCCCTTTCCTCGTTCGTCCGTACAGTGTCGGTGCTTTTCGCAGCCTTGAGTGTATCGGGTAGAAATATACACGGTTTCGTGGGGTTCGAAATGCAATTTATCTAGATAGTAGACAACTTTCAACGGTTCAATCGTTATTTGAATACAACGAGTTAGGTAAGCATCGGGAACACTAGAGTAGACAGAACGGAAAATCGATTCCCCGACGGCAAATATGAGCTAAAATGTCCGCCGCGACTTGAAAGTTGGACGATGCAGATTCTACGCTCATCTCCCTTGTCTTTTTAAGTCTCTCCCCATTCCCCCTACAGCTTCAAGATGGCACAGGACCCAAGGGAGTTTTTCCGTAAGCTGCAGCAGACCGTGAGCTCAGCACAGCAAAGGGGTAGAGGGGGCCTGCCAGGCGGTCCTAGGAATTTCTATGGTGGAGCTGCCGCCTTCATACTGCTTGGAACTGGCGTCGTGCTGGTCAACAATGCGCTGTTCAACGGTATACAAGATCGTGTTTTACATTAGGAAGTTCCTGGCTAAAGTCTCTAGTGGATGGTGGTCATCGAGCCATCAAGTACACAAGGATAGGTGGTGTACAGAAAGAAATATACAATGAAGGTGCAGCTGCCAGGTCATGACACGGTCGTTCCACGCTGCTCACGCTATCTAGGAACACATTTCAAGATCCCTTGGTTCGAAACTCCCATAACCTACGACGTCCGCGCCAAGCCTCGCAATGTCGCCTCCCTGACTGGAACCAAAGATCTGCAAATGGTCAACATAACCTGCCGTGTTCTCTCTCGCCCTGCTGTCAACGCTCTTCCTACAATATATCGCACTCTGGGTACAGACTACGACGAGCGAGTCTTACCCTCCATCGTGAACGAAGTCCTCAAGAGCGTAGTTGCCCAATTCAACGCAAGCCAGCTGATCACGCAGCGTGAGAATGTTGCGAGATTAGTGAGGGAGAATCTTTCGAGGCGAGCGCAAAGATTTAGTATCATTCTCGATGATGTCTCGTTAACTGTACGTCCATTGCTGCGGTCAGTCTAATTCACGAACAAACACTGACTCTCACTCTTCCTTCAGCACCTAGCGTTCTCTCCCGAGTTTACTGCAGCAGTCGAAGCCAAACAAGTCGCCCAGCAAGAAGCCCAACGAGCTGCCTTCGTCGTGGATAAAGCTCGCCAAGAGAAGCAAGCTACTGTTGTGCGCGCGCAGGGTGAAGCTCGCTCTGCGGAACTCATTGGCGACGCCATCAAGAAGAGCAGAAGTTACGTGGACTTGAGAAGGATCGAGAATGCGAGAAACATTGCAGCGATCCTGCAGGAGGCGGGTGGAAAGAACAAGCTGTATTTGGACGCCAACGGGCTAGGGCTCAACGTCACGGAGGCTTACGAGGATAAGAAGCCGCATCCATAGCAGGCATCGAATCTAAGGACGCGGTGATGGGAAGTCATCGGGAAGCATGGAATATTCATCTCCTACTCTAAATTCAAAAGCGAGGAATCAGTGGCTCGGTAGCTTGTACAACATCCTGCAGTAGGACAGTACTCAAGAATCTTCCCACATCTCACAAGAGGTATGCTTGCGGATCGTAAATCACGTGAGTAGAGAGAGGCCAATCTTTAACCATTACCTATTCCACTTACCCGGAGCCAACTCGTGCACTTCTTTCTCATAGTCCGCCAAATCTCTTTCGGCAGCATCTGGAGAACGCAACCCGTTGTAGCTTGGCGACATGGCTTTCACAATGCCATCTCGTCGCTGTCATTCCTTTGGAGGCCATTACAGCACCTCGCAGTGCTACGATGATTGGCACAGAAAGAAAGCACCCAGGAATTTCACCATGACCGGATCCAGGGGGCCTCATACTTGAATCGAGGATTATTTCCACTCCCCCTTCCTACCCTCCGCGCGTCATCATCGTCGCTCCCACAAGAGCCCACGACTCCCTTGCCAACAACCCACACACACTCTATCTTCCGAAGGAGGAACGCATCCTCCAGTCTACACGACAGGTTCCTCAGGCCCCAAGTTCGACGTTCGAGCCCACAGCTGTAGCTGCAACGCCGTGAGGTCCGCGAGGCGAATCAGACTTTCAGCCTGCTTCGCGACGTCCACGGCTTACCGAGCGATCATGGTACCGCGGCGGTACGTCTTGAAATAAATGCTTCGTGCATGCGTTTGCTCTATCAAGGCCGTATGCGTGTTTGGCGAGGTGGTTACTGGATGGTAGGCTTTCGATCACAGATCGTGGCGCTCCGTACATGTCAGCGTTGGGCCACTTGTCATTGTATCTTATGAGCAGCTTGTTCGATCCCATGATGCTTTTTGCTCTGCTACATACCGCAGCTTTTAAAACGCGCTAACTTTTTGCCCTGTCATACCCGTGTGCTACCATTGCCATCCAGAAACTCGTATGGCCCAGCGCACAACTTGTATGCTGGTGTCCCATGTCCATTGGTTTTCGTGCTTTTATGCTCCCTCCCAAATGCATCATGTCACGTCCTATACAACTTTTTGGGCCTTGTATAACATGGTAAAGTGAAGGAAAAACTACCCTGGACTTACTGTCCCATCATAGCAGTCTGCACATCAAAAATCTCGTTTCTCCAACCACCACCACCCACAGTGGCGTCGTCCACCCTCTCTGAAGCTTGCCTTGCCTCTTCCTCGTACAATTTGACCACACTTCCTGGTGCATATACGCCTTTGAAGACGCCCTTGCTCGGCGTTACGCCCACTGCTGTGTAAACATCCGGATCCTCTGCTGGTGTCAATCTTGTGATGATTGCCTTCACAAAAGTACGTATGTCTTGTGGATCCGAGATGCGTGTAGCACGTAATCGTTCACGGGCGAAGAGCAGTTCGCGGTTCGCGGCATGCATACCATCCGCAATGGCGGTGGCAAGCTGCTTTTCCAGAACCTTGCGGACAATGGGACGAAGTAAAGGCTTAATGATCCACGCCAACCAGGAAAACTTGCTCTTTCGCAGCGAATAGGACAATTTGTGTACGTGTACACGCACGGCTTTGAGAGTTAGGATCTTTTCAAGCTTTTCCTTCCCAATTTCGACGTCGATGGCAATATCAATGCCACGCTCATCGAGCTGGAAAGAAGCAATGCCTTCGTCTGCGAGACGAAAAATGCCGCTATGGGCGCGCAGCCAGAAGCCGACCTCGTCCGCTCGGACCGAGAGTCCATGAACGGCGACTGTGACAAGAGAGGTGGTGGAAGTTGTTGTGCGCAGTGTATGGGCTTTGCGGATTTCGAGGTCATTGTAGGTTTCGATGCGGAGTTTGTAGGGGAGGAAAGAAGTATTGTTCACAGTACGGCCTGGTTCGATGATAAGGTTCTCAAGAAGAAGGTCAATCTCTGGAACCGAAACCTCGAGGCGCGGTATTGGGATGTATTGCACTGCTTGGATAAGAAGTGGGATGAAAACGTGCAAGGAATCCTGGATCAGATCTTTATTTGTCGCGGTATGGAGAGGAGAGAGGATGTTGAAGATCTTAGTTGTTGTCGTGATTAGGTTTGAAACATCAGTATCTTCGCGAACGGAATTGAAAGTGACTTGCAATTGTAAGAGAGTCTCATCGATGTCGTTGCGGAGGTTGGACTCCGTGCCGACCTCCTTCGCCTTCTCACGAAGTTCTTGAATTTTCTTGTCCGCAGATTCGAAGAAGTCAGGATCGGTCAGCAGCTTTTGTATAGAGTTCCCAATATCCATCATCAAGTCCTCGAACTCAGGGTCTCTCTGGGCGTGATCCATGACCTTGTTGACCTTCTGCTCTAGTAAGTGCCATTGTGCCCGATCACCGAAGGCGCTGATGAGGGACCAGAAATTCTTTATGGCTTTGTCAAGCGCAGTATTAGTGTTCACGTCATCTTGGGCGGTACTGATAGTCTCATCCACGGCTCTAGAGTACGCTAGGGCGTAGCGCTTGATCAGGAGCCCAAGGGTCGATACTGAATCTGAATAGTCGTTTCGTTTTCGCAACTTCATGACAGTTTCTTTCAGACGATACAACAACGTCTCTTTTTGGTCTCCAGACACGTTGTCCTGCAGGCTTGAAAATGCATCATGCCCCGCTTTTGCCATTCCATTACCCACAATCTTGGATATATCTGCAGCCCCATTCCCGAGATCATTTGCTGTGGGTGGAGGCCCTTCTTCCGATCCAGGCTTCTTGATTGTTTGGCTCTCTTGCTCAGAAGGCTCCAGCCTTTTTCCAGCTTCTTCGGCGACTTCTGATAAAGAGAACGCAGTATCCGCGAAAACCTGACGACCAATGGTGCCCAAGTCGCCAAGAAATATTCTGAAATCTGAGTTGGTGAGAAGGAGACTACCTACAGTACGTAGGCTTTCGTAGGCTAGGACTTTGTCAATCAACGACAAGATGCATTTGCAAACTGGAACACCTACCGGCAGTAGCGTCTGCCTTAGCCTTAACATTTGACGCAGTTTTAGCAATGTCTTCAGTGTCCAGTGAAATTCTCGATTTGGAGAGGGACCATATCAAATCCTGGATCTGGTCGCTATCGTTCTTGTGCCGTAGAATTTCGATCAACTGTACGAGCCACCGCTTGGAGAACCCCGACAGCAGTCGGCCGGAGTCACTGAGTTCGGGGTTGTCTGGGTTCAGAACATCTGATGCTAGGAGAGTGCGCAGGTTGATGATCAGCTGCTCCGTAGACGGCATGAAACCAGCTGATAGGGCTTTCTGTGCTTTGGATTAACGATTATGGTTGCACCATTGGCCGAGGAGTTTATACAATCATCTGATAAGTGTGCATCTTCTGATGCAAAGACCTCTGCAGGCTCGTGTCATCCGCATATCGAGGGAGCAAGGCCTCGGTGTCCTCGCCTTTGGACTTGCGGAAGCCAAAACAGGAAGACATGGTTGTTCGTCTGGTGATGTTGTGCCAAACACGATGGCCTGACCGGGGTTCTGATTACAAGAGTCAATCCTAAGAGGGAATGGTTGAAGAACGATGCATCAATATACGAGCGTCGAGAAAAGGGCAAGGTATTGATATATTCATGTGGAGAAGATTGGCGTTATTTCATTTGGAACCATAGACTCGTGGAGAAGAAATCTAGAAACTTGTTGCGGAGGCATTTTTGCCAAGCCGTGCGTCATTGGTCCATGCTCAAACTTACACACGTGACACGTCACTAGTACTGACTTACTGTACAGGAGCAAGGCTGTAACCGGCGCTAACTGTCGATCTATCCTTCCCTTCCCCGTTATTTAAGGGTAAAAAATACAAGTGATAACCGTTATCGCTCGTGTGCTCAAGCCTTGCATGCTTAGATACCTACTTCCTAGGCCTTCTATCCGACGACTGCAAGCAACATCGCGTGGTAATTGTCGCTATTCTCGTTCAGTAAACGTACCAATTCTTAATCCCACCGTCTTCATACTCCGGTCTAGATCGAGTACCTTAGGTACATATATCGGTCACCGATTGTTGGGCGTTCGGCTTTGTTCTCCAACGGGGAAAGTCGCCGTATTACTCCGTACTGTAGATCGCAATTGCTTCCATGCAGTAATAAAGCCTTCTCGTCCCTCGCTCCTGAGGCCAATGCAGACACGTGGGCTTCTTGCTGTCCGACGGTTAAGCAAAAATTGCACAGCATTTCGAAAAGCCTGCCACAATCCGCAAGGTCCAAAACATCGTGCTTTGTCAACGACGAGATCGGTATACTCGCAAGGAGTAATGTCAGCATTCCATCCACCGCCAGTGCCTGGCGACTATGATACCTCCCATTCGGCCGCCGTTCGCAAGCACAATCGCACATACGGGCTGGTTCCCCCAGCAGTCGAGAGCTTAGACGTCCAAGCCTTGAAATGTCTGAAGCAACTAGAACGAAGGCCACAAAGTATCGACAAATACCTCTATCTCAGCAGCCTTCGAAATACCAACGTTCACCTCTTTTATCGCTTGGTTACCCAGCACATAAAAGACATGGCTCCTCTCATATACACACCGACTGTCGGCGACGGCTGCTTGCAATGGTCGCACAATTACGTCCAGCCAGAGGGTCTATACATATCCTACTCTGATCGAGGTCACATCGCCTCGGTTCTGCACAATTGGCCGCAGGCGAATGTCGAGATCACTGTGGTCACAGACGGCTCTCGAATCCTGGGGCTTGGGGATTTAGGTATCAATGGCATGGGCATACCGGTTGGCAAGCTGTCTCTTTATGTGGCCTGTGCAGGCATTCGCCCAGAGGCTACCTTACCGCTCATGCTGGATTTGGGGACTGGAAATAAATCACTAAGGGAAGATCCATTTTACATGGGGAGCAGGAGAGAAAAGGTTTCCGCTCAGGAAGAAAAAGAATTCTTGGACGAGTTGATGGTGGCATTGACGGAGACATGGCCGGGCATTGTTATCCAGTTTGAAGACTTCAAAAACCCTTTCCCAGCACTCGAAAACTACGGAGGTAAGTATACTTGTTTCAACGACGACATCCAGGGGACCGGCGCGGTAGTTCTTGCGGGGATCATCAGCGCTGTGAAAAGAACCGGCGTTCCCGTCAAGGACCAGCGAGCAGTATTTTTCGGAGCTGGTAGCGCAGGTGTTGGTGTAGCGAAGCAAATAGTAGAGTATTTCATGCGAGAAGGACTGACAGAGGACGAAGCGCGACGATGCTTTTGGCTCGTCGATACCAAAGGCCTGGTGACAAACGATCGAGGGGACAAGTTAGCGGAGCACAAGGTCTACTTCTCACGCAATGATAACGCAGGGAAGCAGCACAAAACTCTCGAGGAAGTAGTGGACCATGTGAAACCTACAATACTGATGGGGCTTTCAACCATTGGGGGGGCATTTACGCCTGATATGCTAAACAAAATGGGGCAATGGAACGAGCACCCAATCATATTCCCACTCTCGAATCCATCGGCGAACTCTGAATGCACTTTCGAAGATGCTCTTAAAAATACCAACTTCAAGGCATTGTTCGCGAGTGGAAGCCCTTTTGCCCCAATTGAGCACGACGGGAAACTCGAGACTCCTGGGCAAGGTGAGAAGTCTTTCCTCCAACTATGTGGCAGGGAATCAGAAGTCCCACCATATTCGTCTGACCATGAAAATAGGCAACAACATGTACGTCTTTCCAGGCATTGGATTGGGTACAATCCTCTCAAAGGCAACCACCGTCACTCAGTCCATGATATACGCCTCTGCGACTTCACTGAGCACGTCTTTGCATCCTTCCGAAGTTTCCCAAGGCTGGCTGTACCCAGAGCTCGCGCGGATACGAGACGTGAGTGTTATCGTTGCAATGGGAGTCATCAGAGCTGCACAAGAAGCGGGCGTGGATCGCGAGCAAAGTATCAAGGGTATGGGAGATGAAGAATTGGAGAAATGGGTGAGAAGGAAGATGTACGATCCGACAACGGAAACGCAGAGGGTTGAGGAGGAAGTCCAAAATATGATGGATCCATCCAAATCGGGAGGAAACCGGGGATCCCACCTATGACTTGAGATGCGAAGGGTTTGTGTCTGGTACAACGGCTTGAGCATTCTTGACTCTGAACGCACAACATATAGTGCATGGCCTTACCAAACACATTTAGACGTATGCATCGACATGGATGTCTAGTAGACTGGAATTGAATCGTCCATTTGTTTCCTCTGATCCTGAGAGCATACCTAGATTGTTCTCGAAGACACCCATTCGCCTCATGACGAAAAGACTCTTCGCATGGAAGGACGTCGAAACTTGTCGATGCTATGTCAATCGGTGCTATGTGTACGTAGAATATTCGAGTACTCCCTCGTCCGTATCCACAAGTAAGGTACTTTAAAGAGGTAAGTAAGGTACTGATGCCAATAACATTTAAATACCGCCGCTAAGCTAGCCCACCGAGATTCTGTTTCTCAGCCCTGCCTTACGTAACAAACACCAGCCATCTTGCGCTGTCTATGTCCATTGAGATTGACGTTTTGACGATATACTCCCCCGACTCCGTAAATGCTGTGTGTTTGACTGACGACTTCACGACTAGTACATTGATACCCAATTTGAACTTCTGTCGATGATTGTTGCTTTCCCCGCTTCTGCATAGGAGGATTACCAGTAATATACGCGTACCGTGCATACAGTGAGTTGTCACGCAGCTAGCCGACTAGACGCTGCATTCTAACATTCGATCCAATCAAACTCGGGGACGGAAGGACAATGTGGAATCGATTCAGTGGCAAATCGAATAATGCAAAGGACAATTCGCCCTCACAGAGTAGTCGGCGCAACGACGATGAACAGCGACATCCTCCTCCCCGCTCTGGTTCTATAACGTCTTCCATCTCGAACAAAAAGACTTCTTCCCGGGCTGACGACCGTGATCCACGAGGCTTCAACCCTACATCTACAAGCTACTCATCTACTACCCGAGAGCGGTATCCCGCAGCAGCGTCGGCTTCCATAGCATCGAGCTACGCAACAGCATCAGGAAACAAAGATGACGAACCGTATACGGCGCCTGGTCTAGTCAGGAATGCCAGCCTCGCAGACCAGATGCCGAGGTCGAGTCTATCGCGCTCCTCGCGTGATCAAGGTGAAGCTCGCAACATTAGGGACAAAAAGCGGGACAAAACAGAGAGATCTGATGACCGTGATCAAGATGTTGAGAGACGGCAAAGGAGAGACAATCGAGACAAGAAGGACAAGGGAATGACAAAATTCGAACATGGACTCAACGAAGATGTTGGAACCAGCCGAGGTCCTGTCGATTTCCCCGATCAGGTTTCAAGCTCTAGCTTCTCGCAATTCCCTGGCCAATATGATGGGGAATTACCAGGGCCCAACGGCGCTCCACCAGAACATCCAGCCATGTCCTCCCATGTTCAAGATCAGTTTCCCGGCCAGTTTCCGACCCAGTCCTCCGCTCCTTATCGTCCACCACTGGCCGCCAGCGAAGGAGGTCCTGGACTCGCGGCTGAATACTATGGTGACGATGGGCAATCTGTTGCAGAACAACCTGGAAATCGAGCGAATACGCCATCTCTTATCATCGGGGCAGAACCTCACCTTCAGCCTGCATTGGCCGTCGCAGCCCCGCCACCAGAGCCGAGCGCTTCTGGAGCGGTCGGTGCAGCAGCGTCCTTTTTCAGCGGTGAATTTCAAGAAGACGAAGTCGCATCAACTCACGGCCAGCAGAATCCGTCCACGTACGCCACAGGTCAAACTATACCCAACAGCAACTACCATTCGTCGTCCGCTTCGGTCATGCCCACCCTAGGCGGGGCAGCGATAGGATCGGCAGCTGGCTATTTCGTTGACAGCCAGATATCACATCAGCAACACCCGGAACCTGAGTCACCAACAGGAGGACCCCCGAATGGATACTCTGCCATCACGACTCACCGTCCGCCGTCTCAAACGCATGACTCATATCACTCCAGCACCTCTCGGCCATCAAAGCCAAGTAAGCAATCATCTCAGTCGTCTAACATTCCAGTGTATGCAATTGGGGCTGCGGGTGCCGCAGGGTTAGCAGCATCGGCCTATGATCACAATCATCATTCTGCAAATCACAGTTTCTCGTCAACGCCTCAATACTCAGCAACATCCATGGCTCAGCGACATCGCAATCAGGGTCCCTTCGGTGCGTTGCTGGACTTCTTTGAAGATCCTGAAGGAGTAGCTCAGTTCGAAGAATACTCTCAGATCATAGGTGTCTGCAAGCATTGCTTCGCGCCTGGATCCTCACCAAGAGATGCGCCAAGAAAACATCTTTATGGGAGACGACGATCAAATGAGCGGTACAGCAGCAACACACGCGTCGACAAAGATAGTCGATACTATTCATCTGAAAATGAGGGTCGACGGAAGAACAACAAGTCCTGGCTCGCCACTGGCCTTGCTGGATACGGACTGGCAAAGGTTGGAGAGAGCTTATTCAAGGAGAAGAACGACTTCGATGATACCTACAATGTGAAGACCGGGGGCTTCTCGCCAAACGGAAGAGATCGCAGAGCACGCCGCCGAAGTCACTCTATAGAGCGTGTCGAAATTGGAAGTACCGGTGATGGCAAATCAGACAGAAAAGAGCCGCGTGACAATACTTCCGCCGGCACGAGAAGGACGAAATATAGCACGGGAGGTCACTCAGGAACAAGCTCTAGATCAACTGAGCGAAAGACTGGCCTGACCGAAGCTGCTATCGGCGCAGCACTAGAAACCTCTGTGGGCAGGTCAAGCTCTCGACGTCGGAGCCGCTCTCCAAAAGGAACGTCCGTCAAAGGTAAGCACAAAAGTCAAAAATCGTCACCTGAGAGACGTCATCAGATCAAGAAGAAGAAGAAGAGAGACAGAGGCTTCTTTGGGTTCGGCAACGGATCATTCTCTTCATCAAGTGTGGACGTAGCATATACTGGTACTCAAGACAAGCAACGAAGCAGTAAACGGTGGAATGGCAAGTCGAAAGATGATGAAAAGGCCGAAGCAGCTCTATTGGGCCTTGGCGCGGCGGCAGCAGCGCTTGCCCTTAAGGACGGTCCTCAAGGCCGCAGAAGGAAAGGTGTAAAAGAACTCGTGGGGAGGAAGGAGACCATAGATAATAGCGGGCACGACTCCGGACAAGCGCACAGATCCAGAAAGTCGTCTGAAAATTTAGATGACGAACTTTGGGAATCGGCTGCAGAAGATGGCTACGAGAGCGTAGATTTCGACCTGGCATACGGTGCACCAGTACGAAGAGATAGTCGAGAATCACTGTCTTCCGAATCATCAGGAACCAATAAATGGGGTTGGCGTTGGGGCAGCAAGAAGACTCGGAGAGTGTCCTCCCCACGGCGCCAGTCACCTGGCCATAGCAGCTTCCCCGCAGTAGCTGGTGCGGCAGCCGCAGGTTTAACAGGTGCAGTCATGGCATCTCAAGATCAGCGTCAGAGCAGTGCGATGGACAGTACGAGTAGCCTTCCTCTGCAGCATGTCTACCCTGTGCCGACTTCTGATCCTTCTCGCTTCGACGTTGGGCGAGAAGGTTCAATCGCGTCTTCGAGTAGACCGGTCGTGCCCTCTCGGCCAGAAGCTGTTCCACTTCAGCATCCTCGGCCAATAGCCCCCGTTTCAGCAGCAATCTACTCAAGTCAAACGGCGTATGAACATTCATATAGTGCGCCAGCTGGTCCTGCTGTGTTCTCCCAAAGTCCGAATTATCGTCGACCTGGAGCGTTTGACGCTCGACATGAGACCAACGAAGCCAGCTTACCCGGCAGCTTTCCTCGCTCCGAACAACAAGCGGACGATACGGCTCGCGACTTCAGGATACGAAGGAGAGATTCCTCCCCTGGAAGGTTCGGAGAAGACTCTATATCAAACTCCATAGCACCTCGGCGCCGAACTTCCGCGAAGGACGAGGCCTCTGCAGTTCGATTCGATCTGACAGAAGAGCAAGAAGAAAGAGATCGCCGCGAGAGGCGCCGGAAGAGGAAGGAAGACAAGGAGCGCCGCGAAGTCGAAGAGCAAGAGCAGAGTGAGAAGGAACGTCGTGCCTTCAAGGCCCAATCAAGCGAGAAGTCAGACTCGAAGACCAGGCCAGCGGAAGTTCCTGATAGATCTTCGAAGATATCATGGGCCGGTCCCGCCGCTGCTGGAGTCATTGGGGCCGCGATCGGTGCAGCTGCGGCAACAGACAGGTCGAGATCTGAAGAAACGCGGGAGGAACGCCGCGAACGTCGACGGAGGGAACGTGAACTCGAAGACGAAGAAGATGCTCTCAGCAAAAGCGACCGTCGGCGAAGGCAGCGGGAACGTGACGATCAAGAAGCCGCAATCAAGGAGCGTGGAAGATTGCCTGACGAGGTTTCTGCATCTCGTGAGTACGCGAACCATGAAGAGCGTTCTCCAGAGAAACAAAAAATGTCTGTGTGGCAAGAAGCGGCAAGCACAAAGCAAAGCTCTATTCATGAGAGCTACGGTGCCTTCTTCACTCCACTTGAACTCCTCAATAATTCGAGTGACCAGGTGAAGATTACGAGTGCGAATGCTGACGCTGACATCGATCTTGAACAAGTCCCACAAATTGTCACAGTAGAGCCAAAGCGGATCCACGATCTCTCTGACTCGCCGGTGTTCTCCCTCGCGGATAGCGATGACAAGATCGATCCCTCAAAGTTGTCGTTTCCTTGGCAGGTACCAAAGCTCAGGCTTGTAGAGCCAACTCCGCCTTCCAGCAGGGCCTCCACACCCATTCCCCCGCCTAAGGATGTCGGTGACGAAGGCTTCGAAGAGCCTGTGAAGGAGCGTTCGTCTTCACAGGTCAAGTGGAAGGACGATCAGACTCACGAGTACACAATTATCACTCCGAAGGAAAATCGCAATGGCTTCTTCGAGCCACCCTCTGGGGAAAGCAGCGGAATAGATCCAGAACAAATATCAAGGAGCGCGCACGAGCGTGACTTGCCAGGTCCTGAAACGCACCCGCATAATGACTCAGGCATGGAGACAGCCTCCGCAGCTTATGATGAGGATGCTGAATTTGCGGCCACATTAGCCGCCAGTGCGGAAGATGCAGGCTTCGATCCTTCTATTGTCATCAACAACCCGACATATCGACGTCGAGACTCACCCCCAGGATCTAACGAGCGCGGCATGCCTGGCGGATTCGATGATGAGAACGAGCGACAGCTGAACAAGAAAGAGCGGAAGAGAAAGGAGAAAGCTTCTAAGCGTCGAGGTCTGAACGACGGCGACGGTCTTAGCGGGCGAGATGAGAATGCCATTGTGCAGGACATGATCAGCCAAGTGGAAGAGTCTGAGTCTCGGTCGCCAAGTCGGGTTCCGTCAGAGAACTTCGATGACGACTGGGAGAGCATAAAGAACATTGAATTTAAGAAATCCAATAAGGGTTTGAAGGACTCTGAGTCTAGGGACGATTTCTTCGAGACGTCCGAAATCGCGAGTAAGGCTCCCAATTTGGAAAGCCGTGACGTGTACGAGTCGCCTACCCAAGACAGTCGCTCCGTCGCGCCAGTCCGCAACGAAGCAGAGAGCAGTGGAAAGCCCGACAAGGAGTCAAAATCGGACAGCACTGGCTTTGATGATGCTGTGTCTACCGTATCGTTTACGACCGAAGCTAGCAAAGACCCCATACCCAAACAAAAAGATAAGCGTAAAGGCAGCATTTGGGGCCGGGTCCTTGGTAAATCTACTGGCAGCCTTCCACAAGAATCAGGTGCCAAGGACGTCACAGACGAGGCAATCTTGGAAGACTTCAAAGAACCTAAGAAGAGAAGCAAAAATTCCAAGCAACCAAAGTCTATTCATGACGAGAACGATCACGACAGCAAAAAGCGAAGCAGCATCGAAGGCACCGCCTCGCAGATTTCAGGTAGGATCTCCCAAGACCTACCGGCTAAGGTATACACACCAATCCCCAGTGGTCGTGCAATACCAACAAAATTGCTAATCAACTCTTAGGATCAGGGAAGTAGTCTTCCCTCAAGGTTTTCAGACGCGGGCTCAGTGGCCCAATATCTAGATCATGGCATAGAACCGGAGCAGGTCGAGCAAAAGCAACAGAAGTCTTTTTTAGGGATGGGCCCAGAGCCACCGCCGCCACCTGACATACGTGCTGAAAATGAGAGGCTTTCCGATCCCCTGCAGACGACCACCCTCCCAACTTCACCTCGCGCTGAGTCTGAGACTCAATATCGGCTTTTCTCAGACTCTGAAATATCTAACCCAACACAGACCACGGCTGCTCTTCCGTCCTCGCCCACAGCTGTACCTTTCCATTTCCGCCGACCAGGCCGCTCATCTAGCACAGCTCGATCTCTATCCCAAAAGCCACTTTCTTCAAACAAATCAGAAGCTGAGCTACTTCCGAAACAGAAGACACGTCCTCGCTCTACGGACTTCAAGTCCTCTAAAGAGATTAGGCCTTTGTGGCTCGTAGAGAGACACAGATCACACCAAGAGCCAACGCATGACGAGATATACCCTTCTCTTCCTTCGAGCCATACAACATCGCGGAGCTCATCAGTCCACGATCTGGAGGGAATTGAAGACAACGAAAGTGGGGACCACGAGTTGAACAAGGCAGAGCATGAGCCGTTTGAGGTCGAGCCTGCGCCACTGATCTCCACTGATAGTGGCCCAATACAGTCAAATCTGCTTGACTCGCAACAAGCAACACCTACTAAATCCTCTTTCCAAGAGTCGAGGACCGTTCAGGATTTGCCGTCTCCGCAGGCTAGTAAAGACTTGTCTTCCAAAGCAATCGCCGAGGAAACCACTAAACAGCCATCTTCTACACTGGAAGGTAGGGTTCTAGGTTCCGTCCTTGGAGGCTCTGCCGCTGTCGCTCTGAGCGAAGCTATTCAGCACAATTATCTGTCACGGCAAGACCTATCTAGAGAAGAGAATGAGGTTCTCGAGAAAGGTTCAGATGATATGATTCAGGATCCTGTGGACTCCCCATCTTTTAACGAAATTCTCGATCAAGAGGACGACTTTCTTCCTCAAAAGACCAAGAAAGGCAAGAAGAATAAGCGGAAAGCCGGCCAACTTCAACAGAAAATAATTCCAACCTCCGTTGCGGCGGCTGTGGAGGCTAAGCCAAGCACGATTTCCATGGACCCGGCGCCTCTAAACTCCGAAAGTATGCGGCAGATTCAAGAGCGAGATGCGCAAGATGCCGTTGATTCGTGGTCTCCATCAGTCGTACCGTCAAACAAAAGCAAGAAGGGCAAGAAGGGCAAAGGCAGGGCGGTTGTTGAGCGATCACCGGAAGAAAAGGGACCATCTCCAAATGCTTATGAGCTTCCCTGGGACAACCTCGAAAAGACAGTGCCAGCAGAAGGTCAAGAAAGTGACACTCTGACGCGAGAAATGTCTCGCGAGCAGATTGTGGATATCATGACCTCCGCTGCACAGGATTCTATTCAAGAGCCATTTGAGGTACCGGCTAAGAAAAATGAAAGCGAATCGAAAGGCAAAAGGGGTAAGAAAGGACGGAAGAGTCTGTCGCAAGATCACCTCTCGCGAGACGACTCCCCGCAAAACGACCTCCCACAAGACAATCTTCAACAAGACAACCTCTCGCGAAACGACCTCCAACAAAGGTCTCTCCCCAAATACGAATCTTCGCATGACGAACTTCCACAACTCGAAAGTCAACAAAAGACCGATCCTTATGGCGACGGCGACTTCCCCCAAATCAACTTCCCACGAGACGACTTCTCACCGTCACAAGACCCCCAGGCTGGAAGCCTGCTAGGAAATTCGCAACTAGACAGTCTGCCACCATTACATTCATCTGCTCCCGCAAAGGTCCCTTTTATGGATCCATTCTTAAAACAAGGCGAGGGCAATGGGCAAGATTCGCCCGAGGCCAATCCCGCGTCTCAAGAAGAAATTGATCGTGAAGAATTCACAGCAGGGACATCGCCACCTCTTGAGCTTTCTCCAAAAGCAACACCATTACCCGACATTGATGACGGTCATAAAGTTTTGGACGAGCGCCTAGGAACCCCAGTCTTTACATCATTAGATCAATCTGACGATAAGGAAGTGGAAGCAGCTGCTGAAAACTTCTTAGACGACCCACATATACACGATCCTGCTGTCATACCTGGATTACAGGAAAAATCCCGAGATCTCCCGTCTCAAGCCGAGCAAGTTGATACAGATGACTATTTCGCCTCCCCATCTAAACAAAGGTCTCAAGAGGACAAGACAGCCAAGCAGAGCTTTGTGGGGGTTGAAGATGATAAGACCGTGGAGATTCGAGAAGAGGATAGACCAACACCCAGTGTCTTTACTTCTACAACGCTCAAAGATGATTCGCCAAGACATTTGAACGACGAGCCTACAATGGAGATTTTCCAGGGAAAGTCCGAAATCGTTCAGGATGAACGGGGGGCCTTCACCCGCAACAAGACGGGCAAGAAAGGGGAGAAGCCTAAGCAGATCTTTTCAACCGGGAATAGCAAGATCACCGAGATTCAAGAAGGGCAGGAATCGCTGCCTAACATGGCTACGTCTGAAGCGCTTGAAGACCACAAAGCCTTGAAATTGATTGACGAGTCTACAATCGATGATGTCTCTCAGGCTAAGGCTGGAGCCCTCGAGGACAAGTGGGCGGGCTTTGACAGTAAGGAGGACGTAATGGTCGAAAAGCAAAGGTCGGGGACTCAAGACTTGGGGCCTGGACCAGCCGAGATAGAGCATCGATTCGAGCGACAAGAAGACGCTAGAGATGACCTGAACGATCCCTCTACGTCTTTAGCCACGACACGGACGTCCCAAGAAGTCAGCACTATTCTAGGGCTCGAAGAAACTGAAGCCTCCATTGGAGGCGAGTCGAAGGAGGCCTTCCCCAATAACTCTCGGGCAGAGAGTGATTTACAGAAGTCTCCAAAAAATCGGATGTCCAATAAGGATGAACGAGATCTGCCCGTATTGTATGAGCTTGAGACTCCGCAGTTTGAAGACGCTCCTGCGAAGGCACACGATGGCGAAATGTCCACGACTCTTGACACGTCAGTCGCCAGGACAAATGCTGCTCAGGTTGTACAGGATGTATTGGCCGGGAAGGACAATGCAGAGTCTACTACTGATGCTAAGAGGCAAGCCATGGTGGCATCCACGGTCATTGAAGAGACAGCTACTGGTAAGTCAATCAAAGAAAATGAAGGAGATGAGTATGCGCCGAAAAAGAAGAGGAAAGGCAAGAAAGGGAAGCAGAACGAAGCATCCTCGTGGGACGAGCCCCAAACAATAGAGCTAGCAGAGGTCTCAGATCCTCTTGGAACAATGAGCACTCCGCTTGAACAAGAACCTGCGGCAGACAAGCCAATCGAAGAAGAAGAGATGGATCGTGATGCTCCGAAAAAGAAGAAAAAGGGCAAAAAGGGGAAGCAGAGCGAAGCATTCTCGTGGGACGAGCCCCAAACGGTAGAGCTGGCAGAGGTCTCAGATCCTCTCGGTACAATGAACACTCCGCTCGAACAAGAACCTGCGGCAGACAAGCCAATCGAAGAAGAAGAAATGGATCGTGATGCTCCGAAAAAGAAGAAAAAGGGCAAAAAGGGGAAGCAGAGCGAAGCATTCTCGTGGGACGAGCCCCAAACGGTAGAATCTGCGGCAGACAAGCCAATCGAAGAAGAAGAAGAGATGGATCGTGATGCTCCAAAGAAGAAGAAAAAGGGCAAAAAGGGAAAGAAGAACGAAGAATTCCCGTTGGTTGAGCCCGAGATCGTCAAGCCAGCGGAACTTTCGGCTTACCCCGCTGGAATGGACCCCCAACTGTCAGAACAAGAGCCCGTGGTCGAGGCGATTAATGAGGTCTCTTCTAAACAATCCAAGAAAGACAGGAAGAACAAGAAGGGCAAAAGAAAAGGTGTCTCGAGAGCGTTCAGTGATATCCGAGACGAAGATGAGTCCAATATCGTTCCTACCGAAATTCCACAGATTGAAAACATGGCGGAGGATCTTCCTGCAACCCGCAGTGATTTTCGAGAAAAAATTGAGTCCAGTGCCAGCCTCACTGAGGTTCCACGAGATGACAACAGGATGGAGGATCTTCGCGCGATTCCCGGCGGTTCTCGAGACGAAGTTGAGCCTACTATCCTCCCTACTGAAATTCTACAAGATGACGGCCAGATGAAGGATGTTTCCGCTATTGATGCTCGAGAAGAGGTTGAGGCCAATCTTGTCCCTACTGAAGAGCCGCAGGACGATGACAAGGTGGAGGATCTTCCTGCGGATGTCATGCCACCAACGAGGGCAGAAATATCTGCACCCGGAGAGGTATCAGAGCCAGCAGTACCCACAGAACTTGCTCAGGACAGCGAACGTGAGAAGTCTCGAGACGCATCATCTGAACAAGAGCAAGACTTCATACCCCCAAAAGGCAAGAAGGAAGAAAAGGAATGCAGTGAGTCCATCAAGTCCAGCACCGTTTTTCTAGATGGTGACGAAACTGACACATTTGGAGATGACCGATCAGCCGGAAACAAAGATTTTGAAAGAGATGGTCCAGTGCAGATAATTGCTGCCAGTGTCGACGCTGTCAAAGAATCTGAAAAGACTCCTCTAAAGACGCAATCAGAGCAAGAGGAAGACTTCATGCTACCCAAAAACAAGGAGGACGGAAATAATTCCAAAGAATTGAACGCCTTCTTACAAGGTAGCAATGTTTCCTCCTTGCTTGAGGATCCGCCAGTGTACAAAACTGAGGATTTTGAGAAAGAGATGCCCAGGCAGACATTTCCTTCTAGTGTCGACGCAGTCAAGGAGCCTAAAACATTCGTTGAGGGTCTTTCTGACAAGAAGAAAGATCGAGAAGACACAGAGGAGGCACGACCGCTCGAACGGAAAGACGAGAATATTGGTGCGATGTCTGAGCAGGACACTGCGCAAGATCTTATGAAAGATGTTGAAAGTGACGGAACCAACGTCCCGCTAAATGCGTCGGGAGATCTCGCTCAGATGGAAGACAAATGTGAGGAGCCTACCCATGGGTACTTTGACTCTGTCTTAGCCCATGCTGCTGCGTCAGGAATTCCTCACGAATCCACCTCATCAGTGAGATCATCTCTAGAGCAGCCGGCTGATGTGTCGGGAGATATCACAGCTTATCATGTCAATGAATCAGAAGTCAACATCGTTCCGGCTGTCGAGACCGATACGAACCCTTTGTATAGCCTCAAGCCAAGCAAGAAAGACAAAAAGAAGGCAAAGAAGGCACGCTCGTTGAATTGGGAAGAGGAAGAAATTTTGCAGGAGCGCAGAGCTATTCTCAAAGAGTCTAGTGCTGCTGAAGGTCTCAGCGAACCGCCGATCATCCCTGTCTCACAAGAAAGCGAGTCTTGGTCGAAACCAGAGATGTCCGCCAAAGAGGTTGAGTCTATGGAGATCATCCAGCCGGGTATGAGGTCAACGGAATATCAAGGGCATCAAGGAAGCGTATTGGAAGGACGGTTATCTCAAGCAAGGGACGACGCTAACACAAATGTCGAAGCTGAACGAGAAGAAAGCTTTGCAAATGCGAAGAGGGCCAAAACGGGCGAAAGGACCAAGATCGAAGAGCTCTCCATTCCCGAGCGAGAGAGAAATCGGTCTCTTGTAGATGGGAAAGAATCTGCATGGGTGACGGCTACGACCCCTACCCAAGGAAACGAACAGACGTCGGAGCAGCAGCCTATAGCCAATCTGAAAACTACTAAAAGAACGATATTTGATCCAGAACAATCTGTAGGAGAGTTGAGAGGGGAACAAACTCCCGTTCTGACAGAGCCCGGAGCGACCGAGGAGGCAAGCAACGAGGAGTCACCCTGGGATGTGCAGGGGGCCGAGAAACTCGAAAATCAACACGATGGGGCGCAATGGCACGAGCCCAACATTGAGGACTTGTCTTCATCTGCGGCTCGTGAGCCTGTTCGAGAGATACTCGAAACGGTCCGAAAAGGGGAGTCTGATACCAACGTCGAGCCGCTTGGAACTCCCGAAAAAAACGAGCCAATTCCCGCAGTGGAGGTCGAGATGTTAGACGCGCAAGAACAACGCAACTACAACGAGGAGTATGCAAAAGAGCTTGAGCGACAATTGAGTCCATTGCAGGAAGGCGAGCGTGCCGGTCCCTCGCGCGATGAGGCTGATATTCCTGTATTCTCTCAGTCGAGCATAGACTCAGTGATGGAGAGGCCATACGAAGAAGAGCAGCGACCGTTAGCACGGCCTCCGGCTCTGGAAGACATCCTTGAAGAATCTAGATCAAGATCTGGCTCGGTACAAGGTAGTCCTGTCGATCGAGAGGATGGCTTTTCGCCTTCCAAGTCAACCAAAAAAGGCAAAAAAAGCAGAAAAGGCAAAAAGCAGCAGCCTATCATTTGGGAGGACGAAACGGCTATGCCACCAACGGAGCCGGAAAACGATCAAGTGGCAAAGCCTGCTATCACATTCTCAGAAGGTCCAGGCTCGTGTGACATTGATGCTGCTCGGCCGCACAATTTGGAAGAGCCCCTTCAACAGCGGTCTCTCGAAGAAAAGAAAATTACGTCGCCCACCGGATACTCCAAAACCGCTAATGACGAGTCTTTAAGAGAAAAAGATCCTTCAAGTGACTACTTTGCTATTCAGCCGAGCAGACCAGCCGAGGAAGATGTGGGAAGGGAAGACACTCACGAGTTTCGTCGGGCTCTCTCGATTGAGTCGCCGTATTCTACGATAGGTCGATCTCCAGGTCGAGAACCGCAAACAAGCCAAAATGATCACCCGGGAGATGAAGCTGTCAGAGCTTATGATCAAGATGAAAGGCTTCGTTCCCTTGCTACGAATTCCCACAATAAGTTAAGAACGGAGGCACAGCCCGCTAAAGAACAATCTGAGGACGATTTTGACCCTGCTTCTGTGAGGAATACTGAGAATGGCAACGAGTCCAAGCAGAAACCCTCAGCGAAGCCAAGCTCTCAGGCTCCTAAGCAGGAAGTCTCCATGGACCAAACCCTAGGCTTGGAAGCCTCAGCCAGGGACGCTTCCAATGAGAGATCGACTTCTCGGCAGCATTCCTTGAGGTCTCCTTCAGACGAGGAGGACAAGACACTCTCGGTAGCTGAAGGCAGGCCTACCAGTCGCGGCAGGTCAGGAAGTATGGACATGGCCGCCGCAGTAACGGGTCTGGGCATAGGTACATCAGCAGCCGAAAGCCTCTCCAGGCGAGACTCAGTGAATGAAGGGATTCGTGGAGAGAAGGCAAAAGAGGGCGGTGGTTCGACAAATTTTGAAGCTGGAATTGAAGAATTAGAAAGCCCTGTTGACAGAGGAGAGATGGCTTTCAGAGAACAAGAACATCGTCGGACACCTGAGTCAGAAAACGCGGTAAGAGCGCGGCAGTATTACCAAGCTACGCCACCACGGTTGCCACCTTCTGCAAATCACAAGGCTATTACAGACCATCCGCTTATGGGAGATCTTGGCCTGTCTTCAGAAGCGCCTAAGTACCGAGATAGCGCCATCTACGTATCTGGCTCTCCAATGACCTCAGAAGGAATACCTTATCACCGTGCCGTACGGGACAGTGGTTATCCAGATACTGAGGCAAGCCCGATCGTCGATGAGCTCAAGAACCTAGACGATCCAACGGAGTTAGAAAGTAATATTACTGCTGGTGAAGAGGTCGGATATGAGCAGCACCGGCATAGCCGGGCTCATGAGACTGATGAGCGTCAAAGATCAGCGTCCAGGGATAGATTGAAGATATCTGTAGAGGCTACCTCGGACTACGACGTGTCGATATCAAGACCAGGGGAGAGACGGAAACGGTCAAGGCGGAGATCAGGGGCTGCCTACGATAGTGATGACTCTGCGGACTCGGGTTTTGACATCCAGCGCCGTCGCCGTCGGCAAGCCATAGCAGCAGAGCCAAGAGGACCTTCTCCAGTAAGCTCTACTACTAAGGACAGATCGTCGGCGCTTTTCGATTCCTCGCCTTCGGCAAGGGAGGAAAAAGTGGCTACAGCACAGGATCATAATGTCTCGCTCCATGATGAGCCTATCGACGAGGAGCCCACCTGGTCATTTGACCGCGAGGAATCGCCACAACAGCGATCACGAGAGGCGTCTAGGGAAGGGAGATTAGACGGCATACCTGAGCGTGCTCCCGAATCAACAGGCTACGACATATCGACAGGCAATGAAGGCACAGGAACGTCATTGTTTGGAGACCCTCGAAGTTATCAAGGGGACATACAATCTCCTTCCCGGAGTCCACGTTCGAGCGACAGCCGTGGTCGCCGAAGACTCGATCACATTTCGGAAAACAGCGGAGACGAATCACCGCTGCATAAAAAAGACAAGCGGGCTGTTTCGGACGTTGGATTTTCTGAATCAGGTGTCAAGGGCCGAAGAATGCGATCACCCGGTGTGGAAGATGATGTCGCTGGAGACTATGTATCCACGCATGAGCCCATCTCACGCCAAGCTTGGGACGCAGCTGACGAGGAGAAGGGTGCAGTCGACGAGGGCAGCAGAAGCCGCCACTCCGATCAGGTGTCGATGTCGAGTGTGTCGAGTCGCCATAGCGCGTTGCCCGGTGTTACGCGTCGGCAGCGAGAAGACGAGTATGGAACGTATAGAACAGCGAGTGCAGCGAATGCAGCGAACGTGCCGTCAGAAAACAGCATTTACGCAATCATCCGAACACCGGAGCAAGTCCGATCAGCGAGTGGACTGAGTTACCGTTCTTCCGGCACACCACCCTTGCGTCGGGTCGACCGTAGCCTTAGCGGCGATTTGCGGGGTGCCAGCCAAAAGACCGAGGCTAAAAGGAGCGCTAAATCCAGCGCCAAAACCAGCTCCGAGATTATTGGCATCCCATCTTCTTCAACCTACGACCCCGTCACCGACAAAGGCAAATCCCGCGCCGACATGGCCGATGTCTATGTAAGTGTGCAACGCAATTCATCTCAAGCCCGTAGTCATAGTGCCCAAAGTCATAGTGCCCAAAACTAATACCATTTGACAGGAGGGTTGGGGCGATGTGAGAGGCCAATCGCCAATGTCTCCGACGCGTCCACCAAGCATGCGCAAAAGGCAAAGCATGCAGCTCTTGGACCTCGAGACCAGACTTGATCAAATCGTCTCGGAAAACCGACTCCTGGCGAGTCAGAAGCTAACAGCGGAGAAAGCGGTGCAAGAGCAAGCGCGTGATCACAGCCGGGAACGGCATGCCTATGAAACAGCGATGCAAGAGCACAGAGACTATCTGACGCAAAAAGATTCCGAATTGAGCAAGTTAAGACAGGTAATTGAACAACTACATGATCAGGCAGCGCACCTCACAGAGGTCAACGAGGGACTTGCCTCTTCCCGCGGTCTGGATGAGGAGCACGAACAAAGTTACAATCAACTACGCGCGGAGCACGCACATACCCACGAGCAATGGCAAAAATCTTCGAAAGAATTAGAGGACCTCAAAGAGCAGCATACTCAACTATCAGCTGGTATGGAGGACATCGTTCGCCATGAGGTGACTGTGGCCCTCGAAGAAAAGAACGTCGAATTGCGCCAACTGCAAAATGAACTTGAGAACGCCAAGCAGCAAGTCCGAAACTTGCAGCAGCAATTATTAGCAAACAGAAACAGTGATGATTTCGTCGAACGGGACGAGGATTACTTCGACTCCCAGTGTCAATCACTCTGCCAGCATGTCCAGCAATGGGTGCTGAGGTTCTCCAAATTTTCGGATATGAAAGCGTGCTACCCCGTCAGAGAAATTCAGGACGAGAAACTTGTAGATCGCATGGAAAATGCCATCTTGGATGGCTCCGATGCTGATGACTACCTCTCCGATCGAGTAAAGAGGCGCGATGTTTTCATGTCGGTGGTCATGACAATGATATGGGAGTTCATCTTCACCCGCTACCTCTTCGGCATGGACCGTGAGCAGCGTCAGAAGCTCAAAATTCTTGAAAAGACGCTCCAGGAAGTTGGTCCCATAAGCGCTGTGCACAAGTGGCGGGCAACGACTCTGACACTGTTGATGAAGCGAGAAACATTTGAGAACCAACGTGCCGCGGATACCGAAGCGGTTGTCCATGAAATCTACGACACGCTAGCTACATTCCTACCACCCCCAGTTCATCTTGTGGGCCAAATCCAGGATTCACTACGCAAAGTCATAGATACGGCGGTTGACTTGTCCATCGAGATGCGTACCCAGCGCGCAGAATACTCTATGCTGCCTCCTCTGCAGCCCGAGTACGACACCCACGGCGACCTGGCCCGAAAAGTGTACTTCAGCGCCCTTACCATGAATGAGCGCAGCGGTGCTACGTCCTCGAATGAAGCTCTACAAGAGCAACACGCAGTCGTGAGAATGGTGCTTTTCCCACTAGTGGTCAAGAACGAGGATGATGACGAGCAGATTGTGGTGTGCCCGGCCCAAGTCCTGACTGCGGAGGGGTCAAAGGGGAAGAAGACGGTAAGGGTTCTGAGCGCGCAGGGTAGCGAGGTACAAATGGAAGGAGGGATGATATAGTCAGGCAATTTGGGCGCGGCAGGTCACCGGATCCGTGACGGCCGTTCACTTTAACGAATTCATGAACTACATACCCGGGGAGTTGGTGGGAGACGGAAAATCATGGACCAGCGAGCAAGGCGCATTGATGGCTCTTTGTTTATATGCATCGCTAGATAATTGGACACGAAGCGAGCGAATGTATGCTTTTGCCCTCTTGCAAGGAGCCCGACCTGCCGCCGCATCCTGCGCTCGGGAATCGCCCACCGCCACAACGCAGTCCATGAACACCACACCGACACCCCCCCCCCAACCAGATCAGAGACCGGGTCCCACGCCCCTCGCCCCCCCGGCCCCATCACCCCAACGCTCCCCGTCCCACCCCAC
The DNA here is from genome assembly GCA_963556305.1 of Platismatia glauca. Taxonomy (NCBI): domain Eukaryota; kingdom Fungi; phylum Ascomycota; class Lecanoromycetes; order Lecanorales; family Parmeliaceae; genus Platismatia; species Platismatia glauca. The sequence continues at coordinate 498,986 of OY745770.1, forward strand.
CCTCCCGCCCCTCGTGAGCCGCAGCCGCTCGCGCTCCCCCGCGTTCCCCCAACCCCCCCTCCTCGTCCCATCGTTCCCCCCCGAACCCGTTTCCCGCTCCGCAACCCCGTTCCCACGAACCGCGACGGTGGGGGGGAAAGAAACACGACGTGACGGGCGGACACCCCGTGCCCAGGCGTCCGCAACCCGGTCCCTTCGGGCGTGTGTACTCTGTGCTTTTGCCCGCCGCTTGGACCGTGGGACCGCGGCCGCGCCGCTCGTTGCGCGGGGTAACGGGTCGATGGATGTCGGGGACGGCGGCGACGGGGCCGTCGGATGATGTCGGTGCTTTTGGGGGAGGGGTGTCCGTGGGGGGGGTGGAAGCGTACGGCGTTTGGGGCTGGGGGATTTCTTGCCTGTGTTCCTGATGGGGTGGGATGATGGGACGGAGGGTGAGGCGATCCCGGTGACAAGGTCGCGGGACCAGGTGGCGGTTTTCGGTCCTCGTGCGTCACTACCGGCTACGATTGTCTGTCACCTTGCGGACGTGGATTGAAACATACAGCTTCTTTACCCTCTCCGCCGATTGGGTTTTATTTTTTTTCCCTTTTTTCCTTCACCACTTTTTCCCTGTTTTTGCCTGGGTTGTGGCTTCACTACTTCTACGAGACAAAGGCAGGACGGAATGTCGTTGGAACAAAGAAAGAGTGACGTCTCACCCATTCGGACTTCGTCCCCAAGAATAGAGTGTCTACAAAGCACAATGGGAGATTGCCACGTGCACCACGTTTTGCATTTCTTTCACCGTGTCTCCACCTCGATTCGTCCCCCTTCCGCCAGCTCTGTGCTGCCCACTTTCTTCTGCAGTGTAGAAGAAGTATCGCTCATATCGACATCATAGCAAGGAGCCGGTCTTCTTCTTTCCATTCTCCATCTTTGGATCTTTCTTCTCTTCGTCCTTTTGACGCCCCTTTCACACTCACCTCTGATCAGTTCGATTCGTGCCTCTATACAACCTTGGATATGGGCAAATTCAGAGCCCCCTTTGCGGCCTTCGAGCCCTCAAGTCTTCGCATACTTACAGGTCCACTTGTTCCCGCCAGTCCTACATTGCCTCGCACCTCTCTGCACTTCCCGAATCTCCCAAGTCCCCAGATAAAGCCCTCGATTGCCTTCAACAGGGGCACCCAAATTTCCATTGAACCCCCTCCGATACCAATGCCTTGGGTCTGGTCATGCCACAGATGCCACACTCGCTACCCTCTATCGGCCACGAGAAGATGTCTTCATGATGGTCACTACTTTTGCGGCGGCATTACCGTCGACAAAATCAATCGCAAAGTGAAGAAGCACAGAGCTTGCATTAGTGAATTTGACTATAGCGGCTGGGAAGACTTTGGAAGATGGAAAAGAGCGACAGCCGGGCATGTTGTAAGCAGCAAACACTGCGAAGACGAGTGCATCTTTCCTAGTTCCTGTCATTGGACAGAACACCATGCTGTCCAGGAGACCAAGTCTGAAAAACTTGATCCGAGCTGTCTCGACATGGAGTCGCACACCTCGTCAGTCAAGGGCACGTTGACAGACCAAAACAGTACGGGAAATCACCTCGGCAAACTCAGGAAGGCAGCAGAAAAGCGGACAACACAAGCAGCCAAGGCACTTCTACCACCGATAGAAGAAGAGGACCAGAAAGCAGCATCGTCTCTCGGTACAACGCCGAGCTTGAATGGCCTGAGCCTCCACTTCCCAGTCATGGACTTCTCGAGCCCCAAGAATGGCGTCCACGAGGGCGGTGAGCTCGTGGACAAAACGCAGATGAAGCTTCTGATCCCAAAGAGCCCGCAAATGTCAGGTCGAGTTGATAAGGTATGGGAAGAAGACGTAGACATGACGGATTGGATCACACAAGATGCCCGCGACAGTCCGCCCGTCTCTCCTTGCTCCCCGCCAGATGCAGCTCAGGTGTCATTCGACTTCAGGCTCGAGGCGGAGCAGAGTCCTCCAGCATCTCCTGCTGATGATGATGATGATTCGCCAATCTCCCCGATGCGCAGTGCATGGAGTTGGACGGCTGGCGGGATTGGCATAGCGTTGTCGCCGCCTGCCTTGCCAGTGGAGGAGGAGATATGGGAGGAACAGATGGATGATGAAATGGATGATGAAAATACGCTGTGGGACAGATGGGAGAGCACGAAGCCGGATATAGTCGATGAGAGACTTCTTAGTTGACACGTTGTGTGAGTGTAGTGAGAAGCAATGCGAGGAGCACGAGAGCAAGATGTTCGGGTAATCACAGTGGGATTCTTTGATGCAAATCATATGGCCGCACACACTTCCGATGCATTGTGAATTCCAGTCCAACCAATTATGCAAGATGGTATACGTTCAAGAACGTTACACGAGCACGGGCCTAGTTGTTGATGTAACGATGGCGGCACAGTGGAGGGAGGCGAGTCAGGCTTTGGATGAATAGAGTAGGATGGTACTTTGTACATTGGATTTGGGTGCGAAGTGAGTGGAGCATAGGTAGGTAACTCCTCAACTCGTGCTTGGCAAGAGCGATCTGGACCGGGGTCAGATTGATTAGAGGCTTGGCACTTGGCACTGAGCAGGGGGGTCCGATAAGGGCAGATAAGGGCAGATAAGGGACGATAAGGGCCATTTCATCCAATCACACACTCGAAACGCAGTCACTTTGCCAAGCTACCCCCCCCACTGTCCGAGTCGGAGGCTGATTTACGTCATGAGCCAAGAAGGGAAATCAGCATGTCACACGATCTCCATCCTTGTCTGGCCAATCATCACGCTCTTCTGACAATGATATTAATGCCATAATCATCATCATAAAGTATTCTATTTGCGCGTACTTGATGTACTTTATGGAGACACTAGCAGTCTTCCTCCGACGACATTTCCAACCGCCTCCCAATGGATATCAATGTGCCATACAGACTCCTCAGACCATGGGATGGCGTGTAGATCCAACGGCGGAACGGGGCTCGGGACACGCATATCACCCTCGAACATGGTAGTATCGGCTTTGCTTCTTCCCATCGCCCAGATCTCCCATCCCCCAAACGTCCCATTCCCCATGTCCGCTTGTCCTGGTCCATGGAAATGCCATGCACGCTTGCCTGATAAGCCCCTCCCGGATTCCATGCGTCACGGAGAGCCGGAAAGTCAAATCCCTTCTATAACCCAGCTCTCTTTTCTCTTTCTGCCTCTTCCATCTCACGTCAAGAAAGCCGTCCTGCCATCACCTCTCCCTCACTCCTCCAAGTCACCCTCCACCCGTCCAGCGTGTTGCACATGCCATCGCTCAACCGGTCTGCGTAATTGGGCCCTGAAAAGACAAAGAGACTGGGCAAAGTCTCCACATCGGCAACATGACCAGCTATCCAGCTCCGACGGGCTTTGCCCCTTCCTATTCATGGATTGGAGCACCGACCGCTTTCAATGGCACCGATCCCCTCTCCGGGGGTGACTCTTGTGGGTCTACTTTCCTTCTTCATCTTTCATGGCTCACAATCCTTCCTCCCTCGCCGAGCTGCTCGGTCTATTGAGCAGCGCCAACTAACGAACGAACGTTCTAGCGGTGGAAAATCTAAATCAATGGTATTCTCCGGGGGACCAAGCGTACATCATTGTCGCGTCGGCCATGGTGTTAGTCATGATACCCGGCCTTGGATTCCTCTATTCGGGCCTGGCAAGGAGAAAATCCGCTCTGACCATGCTCTGGATTACCATGGCCTCCTTCTCCGTCATTACATTTCAATGGTACTTTTGGGGTTATTCGCTGGCATTTTCGGCACAAGGAACAAGCGGCTTCATTGGCGACCTCAAGCACTTTGGCTTGACCAACACGCTTGGCGCTCCGAGTCCTGGGTCGCCATTGATTCCGGAGTTGCTGTATAGTTTCTATCAGGTACCCGGAGCATTCCACTTTGCAACGCTGCAGTATATGCTGATCCTCCCCTATAGTTGCAATTCTGCGCCACCACAGCCGCCATTGCATCTGGTGCCGTCGCTGAGCGAGGTCGTGTGCTCCCCTTCCTCGTTTTCGTTTTCTGTTGGGCCACGCTTGTCTACTGTCCAATTGCTTGTTGGGCTTGGAATATCAACGGCTGGGGTTTCAAATATGGCGTCAAGGATTACGCCGGCGGCGGGCCCGTCGAAATAGGCTCTGGCATGTCCGCTCTGGCATACTCCCTCGTACTGGGTAAACGCCAGGAGAAGATGATGGCAAATTTCCGGCCCCACAATGTTTCATTGATCGTACTGGGCACGGTCTTCTTATGGTTCGGTTGGCTGGGATTCAACGGAGGGTCTTCCTTTGGGGCGAACTTAAGAGCAGTGCAGGCTTGCTGGAATACCAATCTGACGGCCATGTTCGCTTCTGCGACGTGGGTGCTTCTCGACTGGAGATTAGCACGAAAGTGGTCCATGGTTGGTTGGTGCTCCGGCGCTATCTCTGGCCTTGTTGCTGCCACGCCTGCATCTGGATACTGTACCCCCTGGGGGTCGATAGTATTGGGCGTCGTTGCGGGAGTGGTCTGCAATTATGCTACAAAGGGTAATCCTCCCCCCGGAACTTTGTCTTTGCCCATCTGACCGGTCGTAGTGAAATACTACTTGCGAATTGACGACGCATTGGACATTTTCGCTGAGCACGCCGTTGCGGGTATGCTCGGTCTGATGGCCAATGCACTATTCAGCGCAACCTACATCATCGGGCTTGACGGCGTCAACACCGGCATCATCACCGGCGGCTGGATCAATCACAACTACCGCCAGTTCTACGTCCAACTCGCCTACATCCTCGCCGCGACCGGGTGGGCCTTCACCATCAGCCTCATCCTAGCGTATGGCATCAACTACATCCCAGGGCTCCACCTGCGGGCCTCGGAAGAAGCCGAGCTCCTGGGCATGGACGACGACCAACTCGGCGAGTTCGCCTACGACTACGTCGAGGTCCGGCGGGACTACCTGGCGTGGACACCGGCGAGCACGGACCCGCGAAAGGGCGAGGTCGATCTCCCGCAGCACGAACGACACGGCATCACGGAACAGAAAGACATGATCATGGGCAGGGAGCCGGGCGAGAGCAGCAGCCAGGACAGCGGAGAGCAGCATACCGGGGTGGGAGGCGATAGGCACGCTATCGGGTACGAGAAGCAGCAGAAATGAGCGGACGATCGTTCGTGACGAACGGCACCCAGGGCAAAAGCACGATTGGGAATAGGGATGGAATCTTCGGTCTGGAACAGCGAGCGTTATGGGACGGATGGAACGGTCAGGCTGGGACGAGATGGGCAAAATGTCAGAATGTACTACAGAAGCTGTTAGTCTATCGTGATACTACCGAGTCCGATGGTCCATCTTGATACCGGGTACCATCCCCGAGGCCCTCGTCGTTTTCTTATACCCACTGACCTCTAAAAACTCGAGGGGACGAAATTATCAATCCCAACACGTAAATGCATGATCCGCCGCCGGTTTTAACTTCCCCTTCTCGAACCATTAACGTACCGAATCCCAGGCCCGATGTAGACAGTACCTGGGTACCCCATCCTGACAAAGCAGCGTGCATGAGTACGCTCGGACCACGCTGGCAAGGACGACCCACGATGCTCGCCATCGCCCGCGCTGAAGGTTGTTGCCAAAGAGATTTGGCCGGATGCCAGTGCTCTCGGGAATAATAGGACGCCTCTGGGATACCGCGACTCGGGGTTTGACATCAAGATTGTGCAGACCGCACTCGGGGCCGCATAAATGGCTATTCCCCAACATGACTGACACCGAACAGTCTCACCCAACCATCTCTGCCGCACATCAGCTTCAAAAAGCCTAGGGACTCCCGCTGTCACCCGCCATGTCAGACACGGTGAACGATTTGCAAAGCGCCTTTGCTTTGAAAGCGACTCATTGTTGCACAGGTGGAGATCCGGGTTCTCATCGCCTTTATCTTTGCTATGTTCTGTTCTGATTGCTTTTGCTTTTGTATGTACAACTCTAAAGAAAAACTTTTCCATTCGTTGCACTGCTCACTTTATTCGTTTCCTCATCTTCCTCTGCATTTGGAGTCCCGAGCCGGTTCGTCTAGCACACAGTACGATGAACGCCCTTGCTCATGGGTCTGTGCGCCTTGTGCTTGTTGGCATGGTCGACACCTTTACTTTGGTGCTGTTTTTCAATGCTTGTTGCACCGGGCTGGAACGCCGACAAATCTATGGGATCAGAGTTCATCAGTTGCTCGGTGACGCTTATAATGTCGGTGATTAGTCGGTCAAGAAGGTCCAGTGACATGCTCTCGCGTACAACAACACGCAGAATCTCCGTCTTCTCCTCCTTGGGAGGAAGTGGGTAGTTGGGGATGATGTACTGCTTGGCACGCAAGAGAATGCTGATGCTCTCTTGCTTGACGTGGCTGTAGTCCTTTTTGAAGGCATCCGACAAGCGGAAAGCAACGACTGGGAGGCCCGCAACGTAATCCGCGCTGGTCTCGTCCTCCTCGCTGATGGCATCCTTATTCTTACGATGGATGTCGGAAACGCAGATATCTGGATCATGGTCTCAGAGTCAGCATGACCTATTTGAGAGGATATGTTGAGCCTTGGAGCATGTCTAAAGAACAGACAATCTCAAGACTCAGCGTTTGGTCCAGGAAGGGAATCTGGATGCCGAGAATACATACACCAGCCAGTGGCTTCGAGACTATATGATTTCGGGGTCAGCAGATCTCTTCTGGCATCAAATGTAAGTCTTGAAACACATCCCGGGAGGCTTTTGCTCCTGCGAAATGTCTTCCAATCCCAAATGCAATACGAATCAGGAAGAAAGGGCTCGGGAAACATGACTCACGACTTGCTCAGTAGACGGGCATTGGAAAGGCAATTCTCCATGATAGCTCTAAACCCGTCGAAGCCAAGGTGAATGAGGTTATAGTACTGAGCGATGATCTGAGCTCCCGGACGAGAGAAGTTGAGGGTATATGACTCTTCTGTGCCGCCAAGATAGTGCAGCTCGAAGATTAAATGCTTGGGTAGGAACGACTCGTCTCGCCAGATGATCCAGCCAACACCTAGAAATTGTCAGCATGTGGGCAGAAGCCATGGTCGGATCTATTAGATTGGGCTTATGACTCTACCTACCTGCATATACAAGGCCGAATTTATGCCCAGACGTGTTGATTGATTTAACACGAGGGAGCGCAAAATCCCTGATCAGCGTTAGATTGGGGCTTTCCCGGGATTTTTTAATGGGTAAAGAGCCAGTTGATGTGCCTCAAAGAAGAGTGCAAGCACCCAAGAATGTGATATGTGATAGCCCACTGGGAGGAACACCTACCATTTTGGTCCACCAGCATGAGCATGTGTGAACGGGGCTATGAAACCTCCACTGGCAGCATCAACACTATGCAAATTTCAGTCAGCATTGCTTATTCAAGGCAGAAAATGGATTTGCAAGAGAAATCCCGTGAGTAAAAAGGCCTTGTTGCTCCCGAGGCGCCTTTTATGACTTCATTGGAGTCCCAAACAAGAAAGATCATGTCAAAAGTGTACGTACTGAATGGGGATATCGTTTCCTGTCTTTTCCTCGTACTCGTCCAAGATCTTCGAGATCTCTTCCACTGGTTCATAGTGACCAGTGTATGTGCTACCCATAATCACGAAGACCCCAATTGTATTCTCATCGATATTCTTCTTCACTAGCTCAGGATCGAGTCTGTACTTGCTCTTTACGCTAACATCCAGGATTCTAGCCTCGACCTCGAAGTAGCGAGCAAATTTCTCCAAAGCCACTTGAGCATTGGAGCCCATGATGATGTTTGGCTTCGTTCTGTCTTTGCCCTCTGCATCACGCTTTTCCTGCCATCGTCTCTTCATAGCAAGACCACCAAGGTGAATTGCCTCGGAAGAACCAGTCGTGGCAGAACCAATGGCGGTTTCACCTTTCTGCACACCCCAGAGATGGGAAATAATCGAAACCTGAACAGTAATTTCGAAATCAGTGTTGCCGTTGAAGAGGATTTTTAGCCTCAGAATGTGTCTATCGACTAGCCACTCTCGAGACATGTGTCAAGGCAGACACTTTGGGCGGGGGTGGGAAACATCAAACTCTAAGAAGACGTACACAACGAGCGTGCATGGCCATCATGGCCGGATACTCATCGGCATCACTCATGTTCTTGGATAGGTTTTCGACCATCAAAGCTTCCGCTTCACGCTCCATGTAGGTGCCAACGAAGCTGGCTAGATTCAAATTTGGCCTACCATCCAAGTCCAGCTCGTCTTTCAGCATTTGGTGCACCGCATCTGCGGGAGCTCCCTCCTTTGGGATCTTGAATTTGGAAATCTCCTGCTGACTGGCATAGCGGGACGAGTAGGGCGTCACGGTGGAGATGGCACTCTTTGTGTGGACATGGTGCTTGTGTGCCTTGCCTGAATGCTGGTCAGAGCAAGTCAATCAAGCGGAGTTGCATGGGAGATTCACTAGGATGATCGTGCTAATCCACAAGACTTAGTTTCGGTTGAGGGTACAGAGCGACGATGAAAGACGAGAATGCTTACTAAAGCTTGAATGATCTGATCTGGATCGACCTATGGCTAATGAGATCACCGGGCAACAGAGCACTTGTTGGCCAGACAGAGAACTCACATGGCGTGCGAGAGACATGGTCGGTGACTTTGTGTGTTAATTGCCTGCCTATTTCGCAGGGAATTGAGGTGTGAGAGCTTTGGGTGCTGACGAGGAAAGGTGGTGAGGGAGTGAGGGAGTGAGGGAGTGAGGGAGTGAGGGAGTGAGGGAGTGAGGGAGTGAGGGAGTGAGGGAGTGAGGGAGTTGGTATTCCTGTCGTCACTCTCTGCTTTCTACTTTACTTTCGTCTTTCCACTTTCCCCAAGCTTCCGCAAGCTTTCAACGGGCAGTACTAACCACCCCGCCGTCACGTACGTCATAAAAATTGGATGCTCCGGTCTCCGGTAAAGTACATTCACCTCATTAGTACCGTAATTTATTATAGCTGCTCATCCAGCTTTCACTTTGGCACCGTTGGCACGTCGTCCCTTGCTCGCTCCGTATTCTCATCCTCATGCTTTACGTTCTCTAGATAATTCTAGGTACTGCGATCATGACTCTGTCCGCCGCCAAAAGAAACAAGGGAAAAGAAGAGAGATGAAGTAGAACATAAAATTGAAAAAAGGGGGTATTGCATGATCGCTTGCTCGCTAATCCTACTCAGAACGACTCAGAATCCAGTTAGACAACCCACTCCATCCTCATCCCGCATAAGTAATGCGTCGTAGAATTGTTTCGTACTTCTGCCGAGCTTCATACTACAGCTCGATCAAGTCCACCTCCGAGAAGTCGGGAGGACTCCTTCTGTACACAACCCTCCCATTGCCGTCCAACCCCGTAAACTCATTGCTAATCCAGATGTATTTGGACAATTTCTGCGTCCGACGAATCTCATCATCACTCACACCCAGATTGTCTCTAGGTATCCAAATCACAGGCCTTCTGGCCCTCAACGCCTCGTGCTGGAAGGCTCGCTGTACGAGCTTGTCTCGCTCGTCCGGCGTCAGGTCCTCAATCTCATCGTTGATCCCTGCGAACAGAGCTTCCCCGATCGCGTTCGTTCCACTGCGTTGAGCCTCAACGTCTGGTGATTTGCGCAAAGCATCGTGCTGGCGACGATGTTGCCGGGGCGAGGCAACATGTCCTTGCTGCCCAGGAGAGTAGGGCGTCTTTCTCCGGGAACGATCCGCCCAAGACGATGCCTTGACTGGAAGGAGATTCCCCACAGCTTCTGGTACTAGGACGCCCAGATCTCTTGGATCCAGTCTACCACGCTTTTTGGGAGCTTCGATATTTTCCATTTCAATGCTCTCAGCGGCCCCATTCTCGTCCGCGGAAAGACGCTCGCGATCCCTCAGGACATCATTGATGTCGTCACCCTCTTGCTCACTCTCATCCATGTTCCAGCGCTTTTCCTGTGCTCGTGCGAATGCCTCGTCACGCATCACAGCCTCATCTTCCAGAGTGATGGGCAAATACCTCAGCAAAGGTCCAAATGCACCGTTGAGGAGCCATTGGTAGAGAAAGGTCAGAATGAGGACAACAATCATGATGATGCCTTGGACCTTGCAGGGTGTACCATATGCGACGCCATCGCTTGTTGCGTCCTTGACCAGAAAAAAAAGACCAATTAGACAAAGCTCCATGAGATATAACCCTGTGAAAAGCTGGTTGATGGCTGTGGGATAGAGCAAGCCACCCGTATCGAAGCGAAACTTTGTCACATAGAGCGTGTTGTACCTATAGACTAGCCAAAAAAGACTGAATGTGATGATGTTGAATAGCATGATCAGTGGAGATATAATGGAGTACACCAAACCTGAAACGTGTCAGCCGATTCAATGGTCATGGATACAATGATGCTTTTCTTATTGACTCACCGATGCATGCTAGGTTAGTGTACACCGGAAAGAAAGTTCCCCACTGCATGTTGGGCAAATTTGTTTGCCTGTGCCATTTCTGTCTCGCGGTATTATCCAGTAGCGGCGCTAGGAGAAACCACTCGATCAAGCCCATGATCTGAACAAGAGCCCCGGCGCTGACCGATAGTGCTTGCAACAGCAAGTATGAGAAGAAGTAGTTTGACGCTTTGGGCAGATTCTGGGCCAAGATGGCTGGTACGCTTTGAGGACTGTGTGTGATCTGTGTTATGATTGTGGTGATTCCTGACGATATTGAGATAACGAGGAACACCTGCACGAATAGAAAGGCAAAGTAAAAATTTTGCACGCTCAACTCTACCGCCATGCCAGTGTAATCGCCCTGACTCTTGGCGAGGAACCGTAGAATGATGGGTAGTAGAATTAATAGGAGAGCCAGAATGGCTTGTGGTAAGATACCTTGTAGGATGGAGAATACCCAATCCGGCGCAGGGGCAAGCCAATGCAACCATTTGACTGTACCCGTAAGTGTCCTGATTTGCGACAAGATAGCGGTGAATGAGACCGGGAAGGCCCAACCGATTACCAGTCCGACTATGATAATAATGACAACAGTGGGACGAACATAAGACTCCCACCATCGCATTGACATGTTGTCCCAAATAACATCGTCTGGCGAGATTTCCACAACTCTTGGAGCCATTTGGTTTGGTGTATGATGGCTGACAGCTTGACAGGCCATGTGTGCAGCTACTTGATGGTTGAATTGTACGAATGCCGAGTTCATCAGGGGGAACCTCTCAGGGTTTTTTTGGTCTTGTTCGATCTCAGCATTGAGTTGAGCAAGTTCCTTACGGCAATAATCAATCGTATCAACCTTCTCTCCTAACAGTGGCAGAGAAATCATCCATTGCCAACCAAAAATCGGAAGTCTTATCGATTCACGATCCTTCTCCTTTAGGTACCGCTTCCATCCAGGTTCACCCTCATTGGTATCATAGTTCTGGTTGTAGGCGATGGGATAATTGACCGCTTTTTCCACAGTCGCTTTATCCTTTGGCGACTCATTGCGGGGCTTCTTGAAGTGACCTTTCGTCCCTTGTAAACCTGGGTTCGATCCTGGCCCATTCACAACAGCCTGGGGGTTGCACCCTGGGGTCATTGGACTTGGGCGGCTTAACGGAAATTCGTCCTCCTCTTGACGGTGAGGATTAGGACTCGGAATACCGTACGGCACATTGTTCTTGCGATTCCAAAAATTTAACTTTGGCTTGTGCGGTTCTTCGGCCTCACCAAGTCGCTCAGGATTGCGCAATATATCTGTATAACCTGAGGCCTGCTGAGTCCTATGATCAGTGGGCGCGCCTTCGATGCCCAAGCCTTCACCATCACGACTCGACGGCGATCGTGAATATGCGGGTCTGTCTTGTGATACACACTCTCTAACTGTAGTGTCATTGGATCGCTCGCTGAAGCTCTGTCGGTGGTCTCTTCCTGGATTGGGGCCATGGTTCTTGTATGGATAGTCAGCATCTTGTGAGATCGACCGTGACCAAGTACCATCTAAGCCGGAGTCGGTTTCATCCATATGGATCTTGCTTCGTGGCGCTGCTGGCCTAGAACTCGGGGGAACAAATCCTCCTGTTGGATTTAATAGCTCATCAACACCCTTACCGAGTGTCTTGGAACCTCCGAAAACAGTTTTCCCAAGATTGCCCAAACCATGCCCAACGACTTCCATGCCATGACCCAGAACAGGGATTGGCACTAAAGGTTTTTTCCGGTCTCGAGACTGCTCCCTTGACGTCTCGATTGAAGACTCCGCTAAGGCTTCGTCTATCGTATGCCGGACTTGATGTGGATCTCCTGAGCTGATGCCATCTGTTTGAGCCATGGTTGCGGCTTCTTCTTCTGACGACTTTAATCGTTCTGAAGCGGCCGACTTGGATTCCTCTCCGCCTGTTTTCTTCGCTTCCGCTCTAAGCTTGTCAAGATGTGCCCTCCTCGCATTTTTAACAAGAGATGTCTCTGCGGATTCCAAGGAGCGAGCAAGTTTGTTACGACGCTTGATCTTGTCATTCAGCTCGTCGAAATTGCGGTTGATCCAGATGTTGCGGATCCCTCCAGGGAAAACATCGTATAGTCCATCGAGAGCCTCGAACGTGCACCATTTGGGTGGTATTGCTGTGACTAGAACCGTTGTTGCAGAAGCTCGCAGTCGGTGTTGGGGTGAAGTAAGATAGGCTTGGCGTAGACGGATGTAGCCCCTGAGCTCATCAAAGAAGATAAAGCATGTGTAGATGACCACGCCGACAGCCAAGACAAGATGAGCCCAATACCTGTTGTTCTTGTCAGGTGGTACATCGCCCCAGGCGAGCTGGTCGAGTCCGGTGACATTTGTATAAGTGCTTGAATTGAATCTCCCTGTAGCAAAATGTGGGCCTCTCCCATGGACAAGATTCAAGGGAATGAGTATGGGGAGGATGACAAGTGCCATCGGAATGAAGATTTTGAGCAAGGTTCGTAAGTACCGCAGAAAAAAATAGGCATCCAGCCCACATTTTTGTATGAAGTCCGAATTTGATGTCCTGAAAACGGGCAGAATCCATTGCCAAAGGCCTTTGGGAGGCGGTGCAGTTCGTTCACGTTCAGGGACAAGAAACGTACGTGGTCTGCTAATTAGATATTAGCATCTTCTTCGAAAGACGCATGCAGGCAGGCTTACTAGATTCTAACAAACTTGTCATGAAGTAGTAGAAAAAGGACTAATTCGAGCCCAAAGACAGCAAGACCAGATACCAAGGAGGCAAGGAATGAATCGAAAGAAATGCCTGCTGACTGACCCGCTGAGCCACCTGTGGATAAAGCCTGACCGATCGAGGTAGGCCCCGATACTGCTGAGGTGGACAAAGACATGCCAGCAGTAGTTTTAGGCTTGGACAGTATGTTCAAGTGGACTTGCTCTGTGAGTGAGTGGGTGAGTGGTAGAGTAAGCTCTAGCGACTACTTGAGTCGTCCACTGACTGATTTCATAGCAGAGGAGAGCAGAGAAATAAGTGACCGCGACAGCATGAGTGATGTTGAGCGAACGTAGAGGGACTTCTAGGACGCCTACTTGACATGTTGGAGACGACGGCATGCCGCATGTCAAGCTTGGAAACAAGTTGTGTATTATGGAAGTACCGGTCGGAGTGCCCCTTTCTTATCACCTGGTGACTGGCAGGGATCACTTCTTGTTTAATATGAGCCACCAATATTTTGGGAGAACGCGATCTTGAACGCCAAGCCTTTCTATTTAATACCCGTCACTATGATATTCTTAGCGGCGGTAAACAGGACACTCTCGTCCAATGAACCGAAGAACGCTTGAACCCCCGAATGAATCTTTGCGATGGTACGAGTAATAAACGGCGCCGAGTAATAAAAGGCAAAGTGCTCGTGTAATCGTGTTCCTTGCTCATCCTATTTTCCTCGGGAGGTTCGATGTTCTGTGTAAGCTGTGTGAAAAACACGGTATGGAACAGCCGAGCTACTCTAACATCTTGGAAGCTGTTGAGTATTATTAGGTATTAGAAACGGTTTCTCTTGCCAGACCCCAATAGTGGGGGCTCTGGCGCAAATTTTGGCCGCTGGTTCGGATGGACGAGGAAAAGAGTGTATTGGACTGTTTCTGCTTCCGCTTCTTGTTCACCATGGTCACCATTCCAAGACCGATTCCATTCATCACGTCTGGGACTGCCGGGGAGGATCAATTGAGTGCGCATTTGTATGTGGCCAAGCGGCCTCCTGCGGCAATTCCCCCACCATCTTCGGATTAGTAACATCTTGTAATGCATGAATAAGCCCTTACCACACTTCTTCCCTCCAAATCCCATGTTTGCGATTCCCGATTCCGTGCCGCGCTACGAATGCTGATCGGCTGTCATGTACTGTGGAAAGACTCCAGGGATATAGATACTCGACTTTGGAACTGTTTTGGGACATTGATCGTTGCAATTGCCAGAATCGCTTGACTCCTCAATCTATCGATACTGAACAGACACTTCACAAGTCCAGAAAGTGTAAGATAACATGGTTGGGTTAGGACCTAGGCGGCAGCCATCCCGAAAGGGTTCGTTGTTCCTCTGGAGAAGCAGGAAGCTGCACACTGACGGGGCATGACGCATGTAGGGTCAATGGCAGATGTGCCCGATGATCTTCTCGAACAGATCAAGTACTTGGAGAATATCTTCACAGTAGATCAGGCTAAGTTGAAAGAGGTGACCAACCACTTCGTCAAGGAGCTGGAGAAGGGAAAGTCATCCGTCCCAGTGCATCGGTGACGACATCCCTGACACCTACCAGGCCTCAGCGTCGAAGGTGGCAGCATCGTCAGTAGAGCGAAGTATCGAAGGCCACCCTACGATATACTGACTTCCGCGACAGCCGATGAACCCGACCTGGGTAATGGGATTTCCTGATGGTCATGAGACTGGAACTTTCCTCGCCCTTGACATGGGCGGAACCAATTTGCGTGTCTGCGAAATCATCTTGCTTGAAGAAAAGGGTGAATTCGACATAATTCAGTCAAAATATCGGATGCCGGAGGACTTGAAGACAGGAGAATCAGAAGAGCTGTGGGAATACATTGCAGATTGTATCCAGCAATTCATTGAATATCACCACGAAGTCGAAGATCTGGAAAAGCTGGACAAAATTCCTCTCGGTTTCACCTTCTCATTTCCCGCCACGCAAAATTACATAGACAACGGCATCCTCCAGCGCTGGACAAAGGGCTTTGATATCTCTGGTGTCGAGGGAAAAGATGTCGCCCCCCTCTTTGAAGCTGCCCTTGCGAAAAGGAAACTCCCCATCAGACTCAGCGCCTTGATCAATGACACCACTGGAACCCTTATTGCCTCAGCGTATACCGACGACACCATGAGAATTGGCTGCATCTTTGGCACCGGGTGTAATGCTGCCTATATGGAAAATTGCGGCTCCGTACCCAAAATAGCCAGCTATAACCTCCCCCCCGAGATGCCCATCGCGATCAATTGCGAGTATGGCGCATTCGACAACGAGCACGCAGTCCTCCCTCGCACACCTTACGACATCATCATCGACAACGACTCACCCCGCCCCGGCCAGCAAGCTTTCGAGAAGATGATAGCAGGCCTGTATCTAGGCGAATTGTTCCGTCTTGTGCTCGTAGATCTGCACGACAACAAGAGCTGCAAAGTCTTTCAAGGGCAAGATATTAGCAAGCTGCGGAAGGCCTACACGCTTGATTCTTCCTTCCTCTCCATGATCGAAGAGGATCCTTTTGAGAATTTGTCCGAGACTGGAGATCTCTTTCGTAGAGAATTAGGCATCAAGACAAACAAACCCGAGCTTGAGCTCTGCCGCCGCCTTGCCGAACTCATCGGCACTCGCGCTGCCCGGCTCTCAGCCTGCGGTGTTGCTGCTATCTGCAAGAAGAAGAACATAGAGACTTGTCATGTTGGCGCTGATGGCAGCGTGTTCAACAAATATCCTCACTTTAAAGCTAGGGGAGCGGTAGCACTGAGGGAGATACTGGACTGGAAGAAGGGTGAGATGGATCCCATAAGTATTTTGGCCGCAGAGGACGGGAGCGGCGTGGGGGCAGCCTTGATTGCGGCCTTAACGATCAAAAGGGTGAAGGCTGGCAACCTCGCAGGCATTAGAAACGTCGAGGGGATGGTGTAGGTATTGAATGATATAAGTACATAGAACGGGAACAGGAGCCGCCTTGGATTTCGGGATTAAGTACAGCAGTCTCAGCGATTAACGTAGGAAAAAATCTTGCTCTGCTCCTCTCGAACAATAACGAGACAGCCCATGAGTTGATTGCCAATGCAACCAGAAGCTTCTTGCTAACTACGGATCTCCCACAGCCTAATCTTACCTTGCTCATTTGCCACAGCCATCATCTCGGAAGTAGGCGACCAAGCAATAGCAGTGATCCTCCCGAGCGGCGTCGAAGCCGTTGGCCAGTTTCGATACACCGTACAGCTTGGAAGATGAATCAGCCTCAAGGCATCCCTCTTCCATCGGCTAGTCATGCACAGAAGTTGTCCATCTGGCGAGAATTCTAGGGTGGAAATTGGCGTTGTTAACTGATCGAACACCCTCACTGGTTTTGGCCGAGCAGGCACGCTTTCTGCACCCCATTTTCGTCGATCGTAGATATTGACGATACCACTTGAACTGCCGACGGCCACCCATCTGTCGTCTCCTAGCGTCTTGGAGCCCCCTCCACCTCCCCCCAGTGCCACTACTGTAGTTCCTACAGCGCCTTCATCTATCCATCTTGTAACAACTCGTCTGTCTCGTCCGTCCCATTCAACGACTTCACCTCCTTTACCAATGATCACTAAGCCCTCCCCGTCGCTCCACCAGTCAAAATCTGCAACGCCGCCTTTGCCCTCCACCCTCACCTCTGCAATCCACTGGCAAGTATTTGCGTTGAGGACATTTATTGTGCCACCGCCTTTTCGGCCGGAGCCCACAAAACCGATCCAACGACCACACGGGCTCAGCTTAAAGCACTCCATGCTGCGCTGTACCTCGCCATGCCCAATAATCCGTGATACCTTTTCTACCTTTCCAGAGTCCAGATCCCATACATGGAAATAGCGGCGACGACCAGAGAGGAATATTCTGTTGCCAGCTGGGGGGTGGAAAAGGGAAGTTGTAAGAGGAGTCGAGCTTAGGTGTAGAGTTGTGAGCAGCGGGTTTGGATTTGGAGGATGCGGAGAGATATGGTGGAGGAAGAGTGTAGAAGAGGGTCCGGAAGAGAGAAGGACAGAATGAACCGGGTGAAAGGCGAGATTTGTTATGGCGGACTAGGGGCGAGAGAAATTAGCAACGACAGGAGAAATGAAGAGGAAAGAAGACTCACAGGCTGGGCAGTGCTGACATCTTTGGTACGATGGATGTCGATGACTTCTGGACGGAGCTCTTTGCGAATGTTGGAGCTTGTAGATACAAGTTGAGTGAGACTATAGGTTTTTTGTAGAAGTTTGGCAAGCGGTTGGGTGGAGAGGTCGTTAGATCTAACGGACAAATCGTCCGCCGAGGCATTGGCTTCGGAGCTTTCCGAAGCAGTTGACAATTTCCTTGTTTTTTTTGATCTCACATGTTTTGCGGCAGAGGGATTTGCCCAGTCTGGTACTGGATAAAGTCGCTCGAATTGGCGTCGTAGTCGTTTACTATACTCTTTCCCATTGACCAAATCTTCAGATTCACTAGTCCTGAGTTTCCGCAGTCTCGGATTAGAGGCTAGGGAAACGACGATACGTTCGTCGTCGCTATCAACCCATGCAGCAGTGTTGCCGTCGTCTGGTAGTGTTGTGTCTTGGTCTGGTTGTGATTGGGGTATAACTTCGGGGATATTTGAAACGGACGGGGTAGAGTCGAGGAAGAACAGCTGGAAGGATGTTGAGCCAAAGCAAGTCCAACAGGCAATTCAACTTTACAAACATCGGCATCATCAAGATCTTCCAAGTTTCCCACTTCTAAACCATCTTGGACTTGTTGTCGATCGCCGTCCACCAGGTCTCGAGAATCAGTAAACGTATCTTTGTATGATTTCAGTCTCTCATGAAAGCCTGACTCGTCACCAAAAACCAGCTTCTCGAGCTCAATTTCTGTTTTGTCCTTCTCCATTATTTCATCACTGTCGAGTCCTTCGAAGTCATCGATCGATTCGTCCAGCTTTGGAGTAGCTGGCCGCTGGACTGGCTCATAGGAAGTTGAGGGAGGTGAAGGTACCATCTCCAAGAACAGAGGAATGCTTAAGGAATTTGAATGAACTACTGAATTTGCAAAACGTCGGAGTTCTTGGCAGATACAACAAAATAATGTGCCCCCCACTCACCCGGAGCTCGCGCGGCTGTGGCCGCTTTAGCGAGTAAGCTAGCTAAGTAAGCTAACTAAGGGTGAGGGTGAGACTCTCAGTCTCACTTAAGTACTAAACATGTGCAATAGGTACATTACGCAAGGTGTTGAATCTGCCGCAGAAGATTTCTTGTGTGGAAACACATTTCCAATCGTGCTATCATCCAAAGACGGCCCTGGGACACGATATATTCTAGTCTTGGGATGCTATTCCCACCTCTAAGCGACTCATCCTCCTCTTAGAAGAGAATCTTGCAGGACCCTCACCTCCGACTTCGCTCTCCTGACCCCAAAATTGAGATACTCGTTGGATATATAATTGATGGTCTAGGTTTGATGCCTCAAACCTTCACCACCAAGCAAACATTTCTGTTTCCAATCTTCGACTCATACAAGATGATGACTCTTTACCGTGGTTCTGATAAGACAGCCAAAGAGCCAGGCTGAAAAAACAACGGGAACGCCTGTATTCACAACGCAGCGGAACACAAGCTTCCTGCTGCCCACCAAATAACCATCCTGTTCGACGTTGATGCCCGGTCTCCGCCGGTAACAGATCTGGCAGCCAAGTGGAGTCTGACAGGCACAACGTCTGCGAGCACGGTGTCTGTGAAGAGAGTATGCCGATGAGCGACAACGTATCTCTATCAGCCTATGGGTGGTGCGTCACTCCAGCAGCTTCCGGCTGCCAAGAAGCGCAAGATAGATCACAGCTACGGATGACACTCCAACAGTCCTGCATCTTCGACGCCGCTCGCGCCCCTTGGAAACACTGCTGCAGCATCTTTCCTGTCAAGTGACGGTACTGTGGGCAGGACATTCTCTGCAGACGTCGTTCTGAGACCAATGGAAGGCGTCCAGAGCTACAGAAAAAGATGAGAGCAGAATTTAAGAAAATAAACTCAGCTTTTCAATTTCTTGGTTTTCCTTCAGATACTCTATCCGACCGTGCGTCTGCATCACAGATCGACCGACCACACTCAAGATCGCTCTCTCTCTAGAGCCTCCTGGCATCCACCAATATTCGGTGCCGCTGCTAACATAAATGCTTTGCGTTTGAAGAAAATATACTATGAAGTAGTATGTTTTCCTTACAAGCATACAACCTTTGACTACCGCGGAGCTGTACATCTGTCAGTATTTCTGCGCTCTTCCAAAGATCCACAACCAGTCCAGAATAGTAGTTGTGCACAACTGACAGCACCATAACAGAAAACTGGACACCGCGTATCTGGATTCTCATACTTGAATCAGACAGAATGAGTTTTGACATTCACCCAATTATATCTTCTTCTTATTACGGAGGAATAATGAATATATAAAGATTCAAATTCAAATGCAGCATATCCGGTCCCTGGGTAAACACGAGTAGCCCCCTTCATTGTCTCAGTTTTGAGTGGAATTTCTCCACCTTCACGGACTCAAGCATACCCTTTCTTTACCAACTCATCCTCCGTCCAACCCCACAGCTGCTTCCCAAGCGCCCTATCATCCGGAAAACCGCGCCCCGCATGCACGGCTCCAATCGAGAAATAAAAACTACCAGAAACAACACCCCTCCCCGTTGCGCACCACAACTGATTCTTCGCCCCTTCCGAGAGAGATTTTCCGATGAGAACAAGCACCGCCCCGAACGCAACGCCCTTCCAGCCGTTGCTGCTCCGATAAGCAGTACTCAGCTCCGTGTCGATGACGCCGGGGTGGCAGGAGACGGAGGTAATGCCGGGGTGCCTGCGCGCGAGCTCCGACGCGAAGAGGATGTTAGCGGCTTTGGACTGGCCGTAGCGCGCGAAGGTGCTGTAGTCGGCCATGCTGGTCGTGGCCGCGGGAAAGGCGATGCCGCCTTGGGTTGCGGATTTGTGGCCGGCAGAACTCAGTGACACTACTCGTACATCCGAGCCGGGCTGCTGGGATGTCTTTTGGAGGATTGGGAGTAGGCGCTTTGTGAGGAGGGCGTGGCCTACGTGGTTGGTGCCGAATTGCACCTCGTATCCATCCGAGGTGAGTCCTTCTGCCTGCGCCATTATCCCCGCATTATTGATCAAGAGGTCGAGCCGGTCGGAAGAGGCAAGCAACGTGTCCGAGGCTTCTTTGACGGATTTGAGGCTGGCAAGATCGAGCTGGAGAAAGGTGATGCTGGCGTCAGGGACAACAGCTTTGATGTCACGGATTGCGGCTTCCGCCTTGGAAGGAGTGCGCGCTGCTAGGTAGAGGCGGGAGGGGTTGTGCTTGGCAAGTTGGAGGAGGGTCTCCTTGCCCAGACCCGTGTTACCTCCTGTTACCAAGGCCACTCTGCCGGACAGGTCTGGAATATCGTGCAAAGGATCAAAGGTCACGCCTTCGAAGAAACCGAACATGGTAAGTATTTACAAGAGCAGAGATTGCAGTCTACGCGAGATGTGCGCCGAGTAGGTTGGTCACCTGTAGAAGTGAACTGAACGATGACTTAGTACCGTTAAGCAGTCAATAATGCAAGGAAGTAGACGTGGTCGTTCTTGAGTGTGAGTGCAGAGGTTCGCGACTCGGCATGGTATAAAGTCATTCCGCATCTGTTTATCTCCGGAATGCTTATACTTACTCTTAGAGGAGTCGAGGACAGTCTTTGATGATGAAAAAAAGGAAAGCATCGATAATGAGCACTGAGACTAAAGAAGGCAACAGTACCTAATTTACGAGTACGAGAGGGAACGTCCTACTCTATCCGCCAACGGGCACTTCGGTCATGTTTCTCACTTTCTTTGCACCCAGGATATCGTGATGAAGGTGAAATGTAATCCAGAGCAGCGACTGGAGCTCTCTTACCAGACATCTCGCTCTGGATAGGTCGTAGCTTCGCCTCAGGATCACTGTGCGGTATTACTAGATCCGATAGGGGTTGTCCCGAAATTTTTCAATCGAGGTGCCGAAGGGGAACCCCTTCACCCATACAAATAGACACGCCAATTAGTCCTGCTGCGTACGAGTCTTAACGATACCTGCAGTATCTGATACGGTCTGCATCTCATTACAAGGGCCTAGCAGACCTGGACGGGTTATCTTGGGGTACATTTCTGTCGTCTTGGCTCGCAGGGCTGCTTTGCACGACTTTGCTTGAGACCGTGTGACTGCTCAACCGAGGAACGTTGTGTTCACCATGACGCGCACCCTATATAATCATTTTGAAATCCGTACAGGATTGCCGCCAATTGAGAGAGAGACAGTTGAAGCTGAACTCTTTTTTTGAGACTCAGCGCTGTGGAATTGACTAGACTGCTTCAAAGGGTGACTCGGCAGTCGAGGAAATGCAGTATCTCCAATCCCGACGTCCCAAGTGCCATGTACTAGTCGAAAAAATCAAGACTGGGACCAATTAGGAGCCCAGATCTGATGTTGGACCATCAATTCAAGATTTCTGAGTATACAGGTGGCCGGACAGGAGCCGGCGGCATTGTAGGTTCGCTTGTCTACGAGTATGAGCTCTAGACTTGCTACAGATGCGGCCTTTCGATTTCGGGTCTCAAAATACACTATGTGGAGCAATAGTCTACAGTCAGAATCCACAGTAGAACGCGTTTTGCACTGCGCTTAATCCTTCAGGACCTAATTCGTACCCTCGAGATCAGCACCGGACCATCTTCGTGACCGTCATCTCCACGTCGGGCGGGGGTCGAGTCCCAACACTGCATTACCTGTTAAATGAAACGGGCAAGCTGCGGAAGGCCGGGAAGAAAGTGGCCAAAGCGAATGCCGTTATTGATTAGCATCTGCAAGCTGGTCTATGCGCCGTGTTTCAGCCTTCTCACAGCAGCCA
Organism: Platismatia glauca; assembly: GCA_963556305.1. Lineage (NCBI taxonomy): Eukaryota > Fungi > Ascomycota > Lecanoromycetes > Lecanorales > Parmeliaceae > Platismatia > Platismatia glauca. The sequence goes on from OY745770.1 coordinate 521,117, forward strand.
GCCCGGGCTCTGGATCGTCGCTCGTTGCGGGATTTTGCATTGGATTGGAAATGTTTGGAAGTAATGGACTTTGGAAAGCGGTACAAGCCAAGGTCCACCTCATCATTGGCACCCATGTACGGTTGGTCATGGCTTCGGGAGTTTATTGATCAGTTGGATTCCTCGTCCCCACACCTACGCTTGGCCCCAGTCAGTTGTCGATACTGCCGATAAGACAGAGCAAATATATCTGTCCAACCGGGTGTCACTGCGAAGTCCAAGCCTGCGCGTCATCTCAACTTGAAGCTGACTTAGGCTATAACTTGATGATCATGAATATTAGCAAATCAACAACATATGATCCATCTTTTGTCCCATTTTCGCAATATCTTACTCTAGCGTGATGCTACTACTACCTGTCAGAAGCCACTTCACAGGATTTTCTGTTTCTCAAAGACCTTCGGGTACAGTTGTAGAGTGACCACTCCACAAAGGCAATCGTTCGTTATGATGTGGGCACCGCTTACACTCGTGCTGGTCGCTAACAAATGGCTGCATATCATTGGGGTTCCTGTAAAGGATAGAGACAATGATGGCATTGATACTCTCAAGCATAGTTCAGATGCCTGTTTATCAAACACGTTTCACTTGCAATTAGTAGCTTTCGCCACGTGTCGGCCGGGTATGAGCATTGACCATACGCAGAAAGGGCGCTCAGTCGCTACAGTTTCCATCCATGGATGCGTGCTGAACAAGTCGCGGCGCGCATATTTCCTATGAGCGATGTCGGTATCAGGATTTATTGAGCAGTGCCTGTCGAATCAGATAAGCTCGGGAGTTGGCATAGCTAACAGGATACGGAGCGACGGGTTTTAATGCCTCCGACTTGAATGACTAAGGGTCTGTGGAAAGGAAGCATGATTCTTGAAGCAGTTATACTTCGCTTTATTAACGTGGGCAGATTAGTAACGACAGGAGCCAGTTAAAAGGTAACCGGGCTTGCACAGGGTTGACGAACGGGGATTCCGAGGCTCCTGGTTTGGGGTTTCACGACAACATCCGGCCAAGCTGATATTTCCAAGGCCCAAAAGGAATACTCCAAGCTTCCATCTGAGCGTGCAGAATGCACTATCCATTAGCCGCCTGCGCTTCGCTAATTTCCGGGGTAGCGGCGTGCCACTCTCCCACCTGTGTACCTGCTGGGCCTAGCGATCGCTAGACCTTATCAACGCATTGCGGAGATTTGTTGAGATCGCTCCAGGTCAAGCAACGGGCATCACGCCGACCCCAGTCGCCAACCATTCAGGGGTGTCGTGGTATTCCACCCGAAAAATTGCCACCGTATCCCCGTCTTCTCGGGAATGAGATGTGTGAGGTCAATGCATGAGAAGCTAACGTCGGCTATCATGATACGCGCAGTACCTCAGCTTAGCTTCCAACCCCGTCATTCGGATGGAATTGGGACAGCGGGTAAGGATGGAGCAAGCAGGAACAGTCAATGGCAGCTCAGAGGCTGCTCTTCCGGGCATGAAGAGATTTTCAGACGCAATACTGCAACAGGGTCGGTTCGGCAGACAGTGATATTCTTAGAGCTCAGATCCAGGGATAATGCGATGAAAGTTGAAGGCAAAATTGATTAGAGGCATATTCTCGCGACCGGTAGCCTCAGTATAAATTGTGCCAACTTCCAGCTACAGAGTCGCACACGGAAGTTTTTTGATCGCTCAAGAATATGGATTGAAGGACGGCAAAAGTTGGTAGTGTATATATATTCGTGCTGTGGACCAGCCGTGGCTCTTTCCTTTGGTACATACTGTTGCTTGTTTGATACTTCTGCTTGAAGCGGCGATCGTCAGGCGTTGGTGAAGGCGAGGGAAGAGGAAGAGGAAGAGGAAGAGGAAGAATTTCCGTTGCATTATCTTTTTAGTGGCAACGGTTTCCTTATCAGATCGGGGCTAAGGCACGGCAAAAAAAAAAAAAAAATGCCTTGTCCAGCGGATAGGAGTGGGGCCGACGATGTTGTTCAGATCCAAGTCCAACGCTTTCAGTTGGTCGACAACAATGATTCTGATCACGTCAATTGCGCCTCCTCCACCACCAACAGAAAATTTCTGACCGCCTCCAAGCTCACACCCCACCACCTACCAATTCAGAGTCTTGATATCAATGCTGCAGCAAATCCATTGACCTCCAACGGCGCCTTCTGGTCTCCTCTCAAAGCAATCCCTCTCGCTTCTTACTACAAGCTTCATCGCGTGCCCTCCCTGTCAGCTATGACCGAGCCTGACTCAGATGATATGGATGCTGTGCAATTGCCTCAGAGCGAATCAAACGCAGAGCCAACGGAGCGAGTGTCGGAGAATGGAAATCAGAACGCAGTCAAACTGCCTCGCAGAGAATCTACTGTGGAACCGCCAGAGAGACGGCCTGAAAACGGGATGCACAACAAAATCCTGGAGCAGGTCATTCGCACTCCCGGTCGTCAGCCTTCTCCGCAACCCACACATCTAAGCGTTCCGGGCTCAAGTCAACACAAGGTCTTGCATGAGGAAGGGTCTGGCTATGTCGCTCCTAAATTTGAGGGCAAGGAGTTGCAGATGGATCAGGGTATGTCATTCCGAAGCAAAATTCCCGGGGAGTGGACGAACCTTGCTGACACGTCGTTATCATAGTAATGGATCAGATTGAAGAAAAGGGATTCATACCACCAGAATTTGTCGAATCCGAGACCAATTGGTTTTACAACGAATTGGGCATCGATGACATGTACTTTCAGACAGAAGCTGTCCCAGCTATTGTAAACCACATCCTCTCACTTTATGCAGGGAAGGTAGCAGCCTTTGCTCGAGACGATGGTCGCTTGGAGATTCGGCTTGACAAAGAGGCTGCCGATCACGCTGTATACATAGACACCAGCATGCCTGGTGTCAGTGTAATCGATGGCCCAAGATATGAACAGCGGATCGACGAAAAGTACGTCAACGGTTCTACAAGTGACAACAGCTATCGAGTGGAGACCTTTCGATCTGGGAGTCATCTTCCTGGAGAGAAAGATCAGCAGCTGCGTTGCTACTTCGTGTACAAGTGCATCTTCGCCAACCCCAACCCTGGTTCGGAAGAGACCAAGTTGGATATCATAGGGGAGAAGCGTTTCCTGCAAAAGGCTACACAGAACACCAAGGACATTTATCAAGAGGTCATGAACAACGCTGTAGGGAGGACTGGACCTGTCATTGAGATGTTCGAAATGGAAGCCAGTAGAGAGAAAAGACTTGTCATAGCATATCGACAAGGTTCTGCGATGGGCATGTTTAGTGCCTTGTCTGACCTGTATCATTACTACGGCTGCACGAGCTCGAGAAAGTACGTGGAGCAATTCTCGAACGGGATCACGATCATGTCCATCTACCTGCGACCCCTTCCCCAAACCGCCTCCAACTCGAGACATCCGCCAATCGAAGCCTCAATCCACCAGATAATGAAGGAAGTCTCACTGCTGTACTGCATACCCCAGAATAAGTTCCAAGGACATTTTGCGAGTGGTCGACTGAGCTTACAGGAGACAATCTACGCACACTGTGTATGGGTCTTCGTTGGCCATTTCTTGAACCGTCTAGGATCGGAATACGCTTCACTTGCCTCTTTGCTAGACCCAAACAACAGCGTCCATGCGGAAATGTTGTCTAAGATCAAGCGTCGGCTCAGGACGGAGACTTTTACCTCGGACTATATCCTTGAGATCATCAACAAATACCCCGATCTGGTACGATCACTGTATCTGGCCTTTGCTAACACCCATTACGTTCAAACGAGGGGCGAGCAGGACGACTTCATTCCTACGCTCAGCTATCTGCGCCTCAAGGTTGATGTTGTTCTCGACGACGCTCAGCTCAAGTCACTGATCTCAAAGACCGCCATGAATGAGCACGATCAGATGGTTATGACCGCGTTCAGAGTCTTCAACGCTGGCGTTCTGAAGACCAACTTCTACACTCCAACAAAAGTTGCGTTGAGTTTCCGGCTCAATCCTAATTTCCTTCCTGAAGTTGAATATCCCCAGCCATTGTATGGCATGTTTCTTGTCATCAGCTCGGAGTTCCGTGGCTTTCACCTCCGCTTTCGTGACATTGCCCGCGGTGGCATTCGCATTGTCAAGTCAAGAAATCGCGAAGCATATTCTATCAACGCCAGATCCCTTTTTGACGAGAACTACAATCTCGCGAACACTCAGCAACGCAAGAACAAGGACATTCCTGAAGGAGGGTCAAAGGGTGTCATTCTATTAGATGTGCATCACCAAGACAAGGTCAAGGTGGCCTTCGAGAAATACATCGACAGCATCATGGATCTTCTACTGCCTCCAACGAGCCCGGGAATCAAAGATCCGATCGTCGACCTCCATGGCCAGCAAGAAATCTTGTTCATGGGCCCGGACGAGAACACCGCAGACCTGGTCAACTGGGCAACAGAACACGCCAGGGCAAGAGGAGCGCCATGGTGGAAATCATTCTTCACGGGAAAGTCTCCTAAGCTTGGAGGAATACCTCATGACGTTTATGGAATGACAACTTTATCGGTGCGAGAATATGTTCAGGGCATATACCGAAAACTGAATCTCCAACCCAAAGCAGTCCGGAAATTACAGACTGGTGGACCGGACGGTGACCTTGGGTCCAACGAGATCCTGCTTGGCAACGAGAAATACACAGCGATCGTCGATGGTGCAGGCGTGCTTGTCGATCCAAATGGTCTGGACAATGTGGAGCTCGTGCGGCTGGCAAGGAAGCGTGCCATGATATCCGAATTCGATGTCACAAAGCTTTCTGCTGACGGATACCGAGTCCTGGTAGATGAAACGAGCGTCACATTGCCGTCCGGAGAGACCGTCAACAATGGCATGATCTTCCGGAATACGTTTCATTTGCGCGGTGAAAAGCAATTTGATGTCTTCGTCCCTTGCGGTGGCAGGCCAGAGTCCATCGATTTGAGTACGGTCAACAGACTTATAGTCGACGGCAAGAGTACCATTCCGTACATCGTTGAGGGTGCCAACCTATTCATCACGCAAGACGCCAAGCTGCGGCTCGAGAAGGCTGGTTGCATATTGTACAAGGATGCCTCGGCAAACAAAGGGGGAGTCACATCTTCATCCCTCGAGGTCCTCGCATCATTATCTTTCGATGAGCAGGGTTTCGTGGAGAACATGTGCATACGTGATGATGGTACGGTACCACCGTTCTATGACGCCTACGTCAAAGAGGTACAAGAAACGATCAAGCGCAATGCGGCACTAGAATTCGAAGCTATTTGGCGAGAACATCAGCAGACTGCTACCGCACGAAGCACTCTGAGCGACACTTTGAGTATCGCCATTACCAAGCTTGACGAAGAATTACAGAAGCAAGACCTCTGGAAAAACACTGAGCTCCGAGACGCTGTACTCGAGGATGCGCTACCCAAATTGCTCCTCGAGAAAATCGGACTGAGTACAATTATCGAACGTGTAAGCTGATTCCCCGGATTCGATGAGTTATTATGCTGATCTTTCTAGGTGCCCGACAATTACCTTCGCGCGATATTTGGCAGCTATTTAGCCAGTCGGTTTGTGTACGAGCATGGCAGTAACCCCAGTCAATTCGCCTTTTTTGACTTGTAAGTCAATCCATCCCAGCGATAGCGCGGCCGCTAATCTGGCTGCAGTATGTCCAAGAGAATGGCAAAGTTGAAGCAATAGCACGAGCTTCGGATCAAAGGGAGTGGTGCATGAGTGAGTGCGAGTTTACTTGTAAGCTACAGTACAACAACATATAGTAGATGGGGGAGACTTGGTGCTTGCGATGATTAGCAAGAGAAAGGCATGCGACTACCATTAGACAGATACCTTATGACAGCGTCATAATCATTGGAATGTACGAGTAGTCGCGCATACCCCTGACTTGTTTTGTTTTTTGATGTTTGATTGATAAGTAAATAAAATCATGCGCCTCGATCTTGAAACCTGCACCTTCCAACATCAATAAACATTTCCCCCTCATCTTCACACCTTTCCAACGCCTGAGTCGCACAACTTCAACATAGCATCAAGACCCTCGTCCACCCTTCTTTCGACTCTCCATCTGTCAGCTTTTCCACAATCTCCCTTTCCTGAAAACGAAGTCCCTTGATACCGAATGTAAACAAGCCCCGCAACGCGCCTCGAGTCCCTCCGTCAACCCCACCAACACCATTCACCACAAACCCTGTACTGACTCACCTCGCAGACTCCACATCTTCTTCATACATCCACCCCGATCTCTTGCAATGGCAAAGACAAAAGAAGTTCGCGAAGGTAACCGCCCAGGGCTTCGCAAGAACAGAACGCCCCGTGTGCTCTTCGCCATCGAGGACGCAGCCCCCAAGCCCAAGTCAACCTCCAAGAAGTCTACTGTCCCCAAGACGAAGGCGAATACCTCTAAGCCACGCGCCAAGCCTGCGACCGCAGGACGCGTTGAAAAGAAGAAAGCTCCCGCGTCCAAGAACAAGAGGACCCCGACGATGACCGATAAGGTGAAGGGCGTTATCGAGAAGGCCGTGGGCACGATTGAGGGCAAGCCGGCAAAGAAGGTATGCTGCTCCCGTTCGTCCTCGCCGTCAAAGACCCAGACGGATATGTTTGCGTCAGCTTCTTTGGCGCGGTTGAGCGCAGATGTGCTGACGGTTACATTCAGGCTGCCGGCACGAAGAAGATCAAGGGCACTGATGGGAAGGGGGCAATCCGCGCGAAGAAAGCTTAGACGGAGGTTCGCGACTCGGGAAATCGTTTCGTGATGCGGAAATGGTAGAAAGAGCTTGGGGTCATTCCGCGCAATCCTGCCTCTCTCTCTCGCAAAGTTAGGCGCAAGATGTGACGATGATCTTGATTAATGGCGGGTGTGCTATGATGTGTCGCTCTGTTTACCGTTCTGGCAAGGGTGGGGATGAGTGTGGAGTGGCGGCGTTGTTGGGAATGTACGATACCCTTTGGTTATGTTCATAGGAGTATTCGATGGCTTCTCCGTCCCTCTTTTCCTCCTGGTTCCGTTAATCTGGAATTATCTTCGGTCTATTTTCCGTCTTCCTTCATGCGGAAGGAGATCCTTTTCGTTCAGCAAGCGCAGAATCATTTTTAGAGATTGACTCATCGGCATGTTCGTTAGGTGAGAGTACAAGATTATTTATTTAAACGCGAGGTAGAAAGTCAGGCCCTTCAATCAGGCAATGGAGTATCACCTACTATAATGCGACCAAGGCACATATTCGCCATTCGGACCCAGGACGCCTTTCAGCCCCCAAAATAGTACATTACCAGGAGTATCACTATGCTCATCCCCAACCTCATCCTGAACCCGCGTATCAATCACAAAAGCCAGAATACCACGTTACGCCCTTCCCCGTCTCCGAAGCCCATACTCTTCGGCCTGGAGCTCCTTGATTAACCTCATACTCTCTTCGTCCGCCGTATTCTCCGAATTCGTTCTCGCTTTAGGCTTCTGATCGAAAGAATGATCTACCATTACTGGCGACGCAGCCTTCTCCTGTGCATTCTCACCATACGAGCTACTGCTGGCTCCCCTCATTGATCCAGACTCGGGGGTGTACCGGTGCTGCTTGGGCTGACTCGAGGAATGTCTCGATGAAACTGTTGAGGATTTCCATCCAGCATGTGCGTTGTTTGGACTGATATCGGCATCATCGTGTGACGAGGCCGGCGGGGAGACCAACGACGAAGCGGGTGGTTCGAAATGTTCTCTAGACTCCAAGGTCGCTGCGCCGACCTCAATGTCAGGTACAGGACAAGCATCGGTGACCTGCCATTGGTCGGCAACCTTACTAGAGGGCTCTCTGACGTATCTGTCAGGCGATTCCATGCTTGGGTCAGTAGACTGTTGGAGGGTGACTGGGACAGTCGTCTGCTCTTTACGTTGGCTACTTTTCGCACCATCCCCAAAGAGTGCTGGATCAAGCGGGAATGGCTTTGCAGACGACGCTTGCGGACAGCCCGCTGGGAAACTCGGAATGCCAGCTTCCTGAATCACTGGACTTGCCGGTCGTGCTATCATGTTCGCAATGGGCACTGGTCTCCTCACTTGCTCTTCGAATACTGGTACACTCGGCACCGTTTGTTGCTGATCGACATTCCGTTTACGGACAGCATCTTGCACATGCTTCTTTGGCGTAGAAGTTTCTTTAATCTGAGTATTCGACTTCCGCGCATGAGGCCTTGGGATCGCAGACTCGCGGACCTTGACGGGATCTTCATTGCCACGTTCATCGTGTATACACCGACGCTGTATACGCATAAGTCACACTCAAATAAGAGATAGCATGAAGGGTACTGACCTTGCTTTTACGGCATTCATTGCATGCCTTATGTCTTGGTCGAACTAGCATAGCGTTGCCCGAAACGGAGTCAAGACCCATGTTAATCGTCGCGGGCATCGATTCCTCAATCTTGGGAATGGTGGAGGCGGCTCCCCCGACCAAGATGTTCGATGGAGAAGCCAAACCATCAGGTTGACACGAGAATCCGTCGTTGAAGTGAGCTGCCGAAGAGGGCTCGGAGATGAGGGCCATTTTCCCATCACTGGGGTCTGGGATTCTGCTCATGGAAGCGGCTGAAAGAGTTGAGTCTTGCTCAACATTGGTACCTGGCATGAGTGACGAGGTAGGATTTTGCAAAGCCATGTCCAGGTCTATAGAGACACTCCCCGATACATCGATTTGAGCAGAAGGCATTGACAATGCAACCTGATCCTTATGCTTGCAGGCTCGTCTTCTCTTACGACAAGACTCACAAGCGGTTTTTCTATGGGACGAACCATTCGTACCTCCTGACGACGTTCTAGGTCTCTTCGGAGTGCTAACATGAGTTGCGTTGTTTTGGCCGTGCACAATCGATGATGCTAGACCTCCTGACAAATCCAGTTGCGCTTCCGAAGCTGCTTGTTGAGATTGCATGCGTGCTGACTGTCGTCTGGGTGCCTGAAGCGCAGCCTCCCGGTCGAGCTTTTTCATAGCAGCTGCACTCAATTTGTCAGGCGCAAGCGTCTCTGGTTCAGCATCAGGATAAGCCCAATGTGGAATGGGTTCGTTGCCACGCTTCCAAGCACACCATGCAGCAAACATCTTCAGAACGTCGAGTGGCTCGCCATGACCTCTAGGAATTGATTTCTTCACTGCGTTGCGTGTCTCTGCAGATATGCCATCTGTGATACTACCGATATCGATCAATGCCGTCCTTAGCAGGTAGCGAGTCAAGTCAGGCAATCCGTCAAGTTCTGGTTGAGAGTAGTATCTTGTATGATAATTTTCCACACCAGCCCTAGAGTTCTCACCCCACGAGTCAAACTCGTTATAAGCTGGCTGCTGGCGGACAAAAGTACCACCAGCATGAAGCAGCTCCTTGACGCTGCTAGGCAAGGGGTCGACCTCGAGGTAACGTAGGGCAGTGTACCAATGAAGCTTCTGGAAGTGAGGGTATCTAAACTTCCTAGCGACTCCAGTAGCCTTCTCCACCTGAGCAACTCGTAGCTGCATACCAAAGTTGAGACGTGTAAGGAAATTACCACCGATGACCAGGCTATCTTCAGGAGTCCATACGGCATGAATCCACCCTGCTGGAATCAACATCGTGTCCCCTTCTGAAAGGTCGACACGATAGCACTCTTTGGTCTGGTCGCCTAGAAAAGTCCAATTCTGCGCAGGTGACATACACCACTCTTCGTATTTCTTCAAATGTTTCTCTTTGGGCGGGATGAAGAGGAATGTTTTCTTGCCCTTCAGTATGTGATAGAAGACCGATGAGCCACCAAAATCGATGTGAAAATCCGTAAAGCAATCAGCAACGGACATAAGACAGTAAAATTGTACCCTGGGATATTCCCCCTTGGCTAACAACTCCTCTGGCCAGACTGAGTCTTGGAGATCAAGGTCCCTCACAATCTGAGGTCGTCTGATTAGGCGTCCTATCTTGCTTTGGGAGACCTCTAAACTAATGACGTTCCGTACAACCTTGTTGTTCGGGTTTTCATAATAATCTGCCCATCGCCTCATGTTCCATTTCTTGTTTTCACCATTCTGAGACTTGACATCGATTACCTCTACCTTCTCATCTTGGCCGTAGAGCTCTGCGACTCGTCTGACTGTTAGTCCTTTGGGGATGACCATATCGAGAGCATCCTGTCCTTGGTCTGATACGACTTTAGGCTCTGTGTGGCGAGAGAACCACTCTTCAGCAATGTCATTGTCGTCCAAGGGATTGGGCGGAAATGCGTCATTGGGCTGCCTTGTCGCTGTAGCATATGAGGTTTCAGGTGTCTTTGGCCGATGATTGAAGCATGCTGTTATTATGATAGGTTCCCTCATGCCCGTGCCTTTCTCAAAGTACTCGGCAGTCACTAACTCCGGACGCATTCTGGCAAAGCTTTCGGGTAGAAATGTGATGGTACCGTCCTTGATTGGTTTGATATAATGATGTTCTGGCCGCTCATCAGAAGTCTTGATAACCCCTTGGTGCAGACCAGCGTAGTCAATGGCACTGTGCGCACGGGCCGATTTTCGCACATACGTTGTAGATCCGTACAGAGGCTTGCATTTTCGACATCTGTATTTATCCACACTCCGCACTTCCCGGTCATTCTTGAAGCCTGCACAAGCAAAGTGGAACCAGGATTTGCAACCATCACAGCTGATCCAGGATGTAGCATTGTTATCGATCTCAATGGCGGGAGAGTTGCGGCCAAAGTTGCAGGACGCACAGACAGCTACTGTGGCAACTGCTGGACGAGGCTGACCTTCAGCAATGCTGATCTCGCTGGTACTGATCGTGTTTGAGTTGTCGTCTGGCTTGGATTGTTCTATTCCTTCTGGTTTTGCGGCCAAAGTCTCGTCCACGGCTCCGACTTGATCCCCCAAAGCACCATGAATTGTACGTGACTCGTTATCCACTATCTCTTCTTGAGGCTCCCTCGGAGCATCAGGAACCTCCGGGGTTTTTATTCTTGCGCTATTGCCACCTTCCTGCCCTTCTGATGCTTGAGTAGCATCTTCCATTGCCTGTAAAGCATTATCCATTGTCTGCGTAGCCTCTTTTTGCACCGGATCAGTTGGCATACAACGCTCGTTCGATGAGATATCGTTGTGTGATTCATCGTTGACGTCGGCACCAGAGTGATTGATCTGTTCTTCGGCCAATATCTCGTTCTTCGGTTCAAGACTCACAGCAACGCCCGAGCATCCGGTATGTTCTTCTGCCTCAGATCTGTCGAATATTTCTATTCTCATGTTGCCAGCACCTTGATCTGATGCCTCTGGCGAGATGTCTAGGTCGCTCTGGTGTGTAATTGCCGCAGGAGACCAGTTCCTTGCTTCGATCTCGTGTTGATCAGACGTCGTATGGGGAGGTTCGCTGGCTGGAACATCAGACATCCTTTGGTCCAGATCTACATCTTGCCGAGGGTCTGCTTCGGGTGCGGGTCGCTGTTCACTGATCGCTCGATTTCCACGCGAAGGCGTCCTCACTTCTGCCTTCTTGATACTGTCGGCAGAGTTCCAAGCTTCGCCTCCTGGAAAGCCTCTCCCACGTTCCTCATGGCTTTGTACTGTAGGCCCAAGTGGGATGTTCGAAGATGGTCGAGAGGCATGGAGTGACGACTGTGTTTTGTCTTGAGAATATTTCTGGCGAGAGCGAACGAGCTTGGCTGCTTCGTGGGCGAAGTTGAGCAGAAGCTCCGCCTCAAGTCTCCTGTTTTCAGGTGATTGCTCGTAGCTCGTGGCAGGTCTGGTCTTCGCTTCCGCGGTTGTCCTTGACCAGTCCGGCAGCGGTAGCTTTTCCGACTTCGCGCGCTTAGTGGGGCGATCTGTATCCTGATACCCATCATTGATGAATTGCGCTCCATCAGAAGTGCTTGGCCGGTGACGCCCACTCGACTTGGTAGCCAGCACTATCGAGGCAAAAGCGTCCATTGGACCTCCAAACAGATGATGGTGCTCGCGCACACGGATATCGCTATAATCTTGTAAGAAATATGGTCTCTTGAGGCCCCGACTGCGATGCCTAGGGGTGTCTGCACGCCGTACTTCGTCCGCCGCAAGCCCAGTGAGAATAGGGGAGAGGGGCTCGAAAGCGTATCTAGGAGGTGAAGGAGTGCGGTATCGAACGGGCGTCAGATCCGCGCTCCTTTTGAATGAGGAAGGCATTGCAAAGTTGCTTGTGGATGATTGACGAACGCGCTGTTGGGCGGCCTCGAGAGTGGAGACGGCCCTGAGATTGTAGCTTGGTGCAATGCAGCTGCGCTTCGCTTATGAGAGGGCAACATGGATTTCTCATTCGCAGGAAGCCAACATCAAGCTTCTTTGCAAGGCCGACGTGTTGTGAGGAAGTTGGTGGACTTGCGGAGTGGATGGGGGGGTTAGACTCGGTAGTGAGTCGTCCCAGTGAAGACCCACTAGCGTGTTGTAGGTTTTAGCCCTCTCGTCCGCAGTGAATGAGATCAACTCCAAGAAATACTCGTAAGAGACCCTCGGACCTTGACTCGCTCGCTCTCCAATCACTCGGTATCCAATTGAAAATTATGACTGACAAGGATATTGCATGCCGTGTATGTATGTCGCGAAAGAACCAATCGTGCAAAGCCCAGCTATGGTGTCTTTGAGCAGTTTAGACAGAACGTGCTGTCTTCCCTGCGCTATGTATCGTCCGTCCTGAGTGACCGATCCCATAGGTGCCTCGAGTTCGCTTTGCGATTTTTCGCTTGAGAAATATCAAGCGCTGGTGAACATAGCTCCGAGAGTGGCCTATCGAATGTTAAGAACCTTTACCCATGAAGCCGTTGATGCGCTTTCATTGGGACACATACACAAGCATGCTGGGCCCTGACTTCATGGATCTGCTGCTCTACGTGTTCAAGGGGCTGCTCATACAAGCACAGTTACCTCTTCGCCTTGACAATATGTCAATGGGCACGTGTCCTGGATCGCTAAATGTATACAATGTGAACCCAGAGATTTACCGCTCCTTGAGCACTTCTGGATCGTATTGATGATTTGCGCCTTCACCAAGCTATAAATCTACTTACCACTGGTACGGAATCGGAGATACATGTTCAGGCATTTGTGACCGTGAGTCTGGAGCGATCGTGTCAACATCCGGAGCCTGCCCTACAAAGGAAGCTGTTTTTCCTACGTCTACGATGTACAAACGAGGCTGGATCTTCATTCATGAGGCTGCATAGGCTTGTTACTTCAGTGGCCTTAAACACGTACAGTTGTAGTTCTTAAACAACCTGCAATGCAGTATTCTCCATTGCATCTACCCGTGACATGCGCGATTGGACTCAAGTTGTCGATGCGAGGACTCTGGCATCCCAATGAAGTCCTCGAGTTTCATTGATAAATCTGGCCAACGGGGCGGAGGTCTGGAATACTACATGGAGAGGGAGTGGTTTAGGATTTTCTAAATGAATGCAGACTAGGAAATCGTGTGCCTCTAATAGCTCCCAGGTACTCTACATGCATGCAGGACATTCGCGTCAAATGCGTACGGCATAATTTGCTCCGAGAGTATTGATAAAAGACCCCCCAAAAATGACCTCGCTCATTCTTTACTGTCTTGCACACCCATCGAAACGTAACACATTATGGTTTCAATCGTGTGCCATGGAGATGGCGACCGTGTATCATGCTATGTCAACGAAATTCTTGATTGCTACCACAAGCTATCTCAGTCTCCTGATCTAAAACCCTCACCGAGTATCAACTATCTTTTCGAAAGGCTTGTTGGCTTATGTATTCAGATACCCAATGAGGCCATCACCAGCCAGGTTTGTCTCGCTGGGTACACCGCCAACAATAGTACCTTACGTGAATGGATTAGATTCTCTCAGATCCCAAAATTGTTGACATAGCTCCTCATTTGCGAAAGCTTTGCTCAGACGGCGAATATCAACTCGAAGCTCAATGGGCGCGGAAGGTGTGTTGCTGCAAGACGCATGAAGAAGGTGGGTATCTTGCCTTTCATTGCTTCTTCCTCCTCTTCCTCCTCTTCCTCCTCTTCCTCCTCTTCCTCCTCTTCCTCCTCTTCCTCCTCTTCCTCCTCTTCCTCCTCTTCCTCCTCTTCCTCCTCTTCCTCCTCTTCCTCCTCTTCCTCCTCTTCCTCCTCTTCCTCCTCTTCCTCCTCTTCCTCCTCTTCCTCCTCTTCCTCCTCTTCCTCCTCTTCCTCCTCTTCCTCCTCTTCCTCCTCTTCCTCCTCTTCCTCCTCTTCCTCCTCTTCCTCCTCTTCCTCCTCTTCCTCCTCTTCCTCCTCTTCCTCCTCTTCCTCCTCTCCCTCCTCTCCCTCCTCTTCTTCTATCTTCTCTTCTTGTTCCGTGCAACACTAGCTGATCTCAATGTTGTAGCGAATGAGTTGCTGCTCGCTTTTCCCTACCATGGAAACTACGTCGACCTCGTCCGCATGGAAATGAATGCCATTGCATCCGTGAGACCGGATTTCGCTACGCGAACTTTTGCCTTCCTCGGCTCAGGTCCACTCCCTCTGACCTCTCTCTGCATCAGTCACCATCTCAAAAGCGAGTGCGTGACCTGCCATAATGTCGATCAAGATGCGACGGCCATCACAACGGCTGTTACATTATGCCGCGCTTTGGGTCACTCCCCGGAAACCATGTGCTTCCAGTGTGCTAACGCCGGTAGTCCAGATGTCGACTTGGGATGCTTTGATATTGTTTATCTGGCTGCTCTGGTGGGTGGGTGCAGCAGGCATAAGCACGAAATCATTGCGGAGGTCGTCAAGCGGATGAAGCCAGGAGCATTGATTGTGATGCGCAGCTCGCACTCGTTGCGACAATTGTTGTACCCGGTGAGACCCGCCGCGCACCTCCGTTTATCCAGCAACATCTACTGACACTACTCATAGGTGGTGGAGGTCACGAAGGACATGGCATCAATTGGGCTCAAACCGCTGTTGGTCGTACATCCATATAATCATATCGTCAATTCGGTTGTCATAGCTGTCGTCGAGTCTTCGTGTAGCTGCGGTTCATAGTATATGCCATTGTTGAAACAGATGTTGCAGATCCATTATACAGGAAATCTGCCAAAGGCATCATTTCCTACACTCATGCCGTCGGTTACGCGGTTTGAGGAGTTTATGGTAGGCAAGCATTTCTGAACTGGCAGGGTGCTTTAGGAAAAGCTTTGCCCAACTTTGAAGGAGCAATCCATCGTGCAAGCCGTTCTTGTCGCAGTGATCGTTCATATCGCTCTTGAAGCAATGACCTCCCAGTCCCTCAACTCTTTCCAGGTTGCTACCAGTGCAACGCGGCCCCCGTTCCAACCACTGTAGTCCCCGTTTCCATCCTTTGGCAATTCCTGTTCTTTTCCAATTCGTATTCCCGCCTCGAGGACCACATGCAGGATCTCCTGACGTTTCTCAGCGGTGACTTCGATATCGGCGTACATCAAGCTAACATGCGGTGTCCAGGTCTCCTTCGTCCAATTTGTCGCCGCAGCCATATCTCCGTTCTCCGCGGCAGCGGAACGCACATGTGTCCCGAACGTCTCTAAGGGTCCCTTGTTCACGTTCAATGAAATTTTCTTAAAGTATTGGGGCCCCACATCGAGCGATGCAAATCGAATGTCAAGATCGACCTTGTTCGGCAGCGGCAGATCGTCAAGCCATCTTTGGGCTTGCTTTTGGCCGGTAATGTCCGGAGGAAGGGTTATATCGGAGGTTAGTGTCATATGTGGCTCGAAGATGACATTATGGAGCTCAGGGAAGTGGGAGGGGATCTTGGTGGTTATGAGTTCGGAGAGTATGGATGCGATTGGAGAATCGCTGGGTGGCATGAGCCATAACGAGCAGCCTATGGAATGTATGTTAGTGGGCTTACTCTTTCTGACCGCAAAGTTCTTGGAGTACATACCTGGCATAGCTGGGTGCGCAGCGTCTCGCGCGGTGTTATTCGTTCGCGCTCATAGTCGGGCAATGTTCCTGTAGGTGCTTACAATGACCTTTGCCCGGTTGGATGGGTAGAAGGTTGGATGGGTAGAAGGATGAACATCGGACGTCCTCCGAATCTCGAAAATTCGATGGCCGATTTGCCGGCGTGTTTTGTAAGACTTGCAGACCAAGATTACATCATAGGCAAATCTCTATACTTGAACTTCTTGTCCAGGACGACCAGCAAGCGTGCGTAGCTCCGGTACACACCAGGGAGCTCATTATTGTTGATAGAGTCGCAGGCCGGCTCCGTTTTCCCAACCCTACACTGGCCGCCTTGCGTCTATACTATTGCTAATGCTCACCAAAACCAAACTCGGACTTTGGGTTGATTGAATTGGGGAGTAGGGTCTCGACCTTGGGACGTCGTTCATCACGTTTTTCCCAAAGTTGAACAGCAGTAATGGCAAAAGAAAGCACGTGGAGGAGCTATGCCTGCACCGATCTTGCGGGGGTTCGGAGATCAGGGCAGACGGGGCATCAATATTTATATTGGCGATGTGTCACCATCACTCAACGATGAAGTGGCACATGAACGGTCCAGGCATTGTTTTAGAAGGATTGAAACTACTGTGATACCGTGGTGCGTGGCTATCTATCTTTAGAATGATACCTCGACGTACATGGTGATGGACGGAGTAGTTCGTGCTTGGACGTGTACTTGGAAGTCGGCGACTCGGTTGTGGCTTTTCCGCGTTGCTTAGAGTACTACTTTAGTATCATAGTATGTCATGAAAACCGATTACAGTATTGATATTCAGGTACTACCAGAATCACTCCCAATGTGGCCTGCGCTAACACTGATCCTGCAAGGGTCGTCGGCTTCATCCTGGTCCAATAATAATTTCCGATATATCATCATTGAATACTCCGTACCCCTTCACCCATTGCAAAAAGATGGAGCGGGAATTATTGGCAGCTCGTCTGATACTTGTTTTGCAATGGTGCAAATTGCACGGCTGTTACACACGAGACACTAGCACTCTTTGGCTTTCTTTTCTCACGATGCTTCTCTTTTCACTGTCCCTCCTTGGATTCTTCTCTCCTTTCCCACTTCGTTCATCCTCTCTTTGTATATATTCTCACATTCCCTCCTCCTCTCTTGCCAACTCGAAAGGCTGAATTGCTTTTTCTTCTCTTTCTGTAACTTCATTTGGTTGAGTTCGGTGCATAATTACCTCCAGACCGCACGAAAGATGGCACTTGGCTATCTCCTGACCGCGCTGACAATCCTACCTTCTCTCGTGTCCTGCCAAAGCCCCACTACATCCTCGAAAAGAGGCCTGGTTTTTGTACCAAGTGAAAATCATCCCCAAGACGATGCGAATTGGGACTCCCCGACCTCTGACCTCACCTGGTATTACAATTATGCTTCCAAGCCTTCTCCAGCCCTCGCAGGCGCCCCTAAACTTCAATTCGTCCCTATGCTTTGGGGTGCGGGCAATTCGACCAACTTTCTCAGTGACGTACAATCCCAGATCAAGGCTGGAGCCAACATTACATACGTTCTCGGATTCAACGAACCAGATGGGGAGTCCAGCACGTACGTCCTTCGGAGTTACATCTTCAGGGATCGGGATTTCTTGCGTGATGGGCGAATGCTGACTCGAATATATTGAATAGTGGGGGCAGTGATATTTCAGCAGAGACGGCAGCCCAGATATGGATGCAGCAGATTGAACCCCTGGCCAAACAAGGAGTCAAATTAGGAGCCCCCGCTTGCACAGGAGCTGAAACCGGCCGTACATGGACTCAGAATTTCTTTACGGCTTGCAGTAATTGCACAATAGATTTCATTCCAGTGCATGTAAGTAACTTTTCCAGCCCTTTGTTGTTCATAACCCAAGTTGAGTGACGGGAGGGAGTACTGTGATTCCTGCGCTTGTCTTGCGACCGACAACATGATCTTGAAAATAAGATGCTGACTATGGGATTTATAGTGGTATGGCGATTTTCAAGGGTTGGCCAGCCATATCGGTGAATATGTCGGCACGTTCAACAAAACAATATGGGTGACCGAGTTTGCGGATGCCAATGTCAATCTCCAGGAATCGCAGACGTTTTACAATCAAAGCTCCAGTTATCTGGACCGCACCGAGTAAATCTATCATGAATAACACATCGTAATCAGACGGCTAATCACCAGCGCAGAAACGTCACCCGCTACTCATACTTCGGCGCTTTCCGATCAGACGTGTCCAACATTGGTGCGAACTCAGCCATGCTCACGCAGGATGGGAAGCTCACAGATATTGGGAGCTGGTATCTTGGTGGAGGCGAAACGGGCAACGTGCCCAAAGGCGCTGCTCATCGGAAGACAGCATTCCTTGGTTCTGGCATACTCGTGGGCTTGGTAACCATGTGGTGTGTTCTGTGACATACACGACCACCTTTGAGCCGAATGAAATAGATCAAATAGAAGGATAGCGGGACACGGAGTAATGGCAGAAAAAGCGTGGGTGGGCTCGCATTTGTATAAAATTAGCTCTAGAGATCTTGGGACTCATTCCCTTACAAACGACATGATTCCGACGAATGGGGACGCTGGTTCGCACGTGGAACAAGCGTATGTAGACAATTCTGTTTGGCGGAGTGTTTCTAGTTAATCATATTGGGTTCGATTCCTAATGGCGCTGGTACAATGGTGTTGTGGTTTTTGTAGCTCCATTTCTAATTCGTGGGGGAATCAGTAACTGCACACCAGATCATTATTTTCAAATCTTCCCTCATAATGTACAAACAAGCCATCCAGTAAGACAGTATGTAAGGACAGTATGAGTACCAGATGTCTCTCAAGATATCGACTGTATCTCATCGGCAGTATGTGCAAAAATCATCTTGATGCGCCAGATCATCCTCTTCCTTCCAAAATCGCTGATACCTAAATACATACCCATCTAATGCTTTGATTGACCTCCATCGTTCCTAATATGCTTGCCCCCGGTAGTCCATATTTGGTATTTTCGGTTGCCGCCCTGCAGATGGCGAACCTGCGCAACCTCTTTCTCGGCTGAAGCTCCGATCATGCCCGTATCCCATATCTGCGGCAGATCTGACCAGATTTTCCGAGCTTTCATCAGCACCTCGAGGTCGCCGAGGTGGCGGCGTCTCGTCTCGGTAGGGCTGGACTGTGTCGTAGCTTCTCCGGCTAGAATAGGTGCTCAATGGGTAGCTTTTTGCCTGTGGGTTCTTGACGTCTTTGTAATCCGTCGGCTCGATGAGAAGGGAATTACGAGCGTCAAGGGGAGTCAGATCGTCAAGATCGCGGTTGATTCGTTCTACTCATAGTCAATGAGATAGCATTAACGGATTCTGAGACGGAGCAGACTTACCAGCCTGCTTCCTCTGCTTGCGGTGAGGATTCTCCCTAATGCACACAATAATCGCGTTCACCGCAATCAAAATAGCCAGGACCGCAGTCAGAACAGACTGTACAGCGATCAAAACCACGCCGGTGATTGTCTTAGTGGATTGCGCAATGCCAAGCTGTTCCACGAATACCATGATGCAAACAACGGAGAGCATTCGTACGACCTGGATGACGACGTTGATCCAGTTTCCAGCGGTAGTCGCGAAAGGTCTGGTAAATAGTACGAGAGCGAGCATGACAGACTCGATGATCAACTGCCCAGCTGTTTGCACCAATCCGTGGCCGTTGCCAGCAGCAATGACGCATCCTTTGGCGAACATGTATACGATTGCGGGCATAAAGAGCCACCAATAGCCTCGCTTGTAATTGTCGTAGAACAAGCTGTACTTCCGCCACGTTTCCTTGTCTTCGAAAAGGATCGCTGTGTCGCCCTCCATTTTCTTAAACTTTTGAGCAATCCGCCAAATTCGAATGGTGAAGAAAGCTAGAACCGCAGTAAACAACGCGAGTGTGATACCCGCGAGAATTTTGGCAGCCCAGGAATCACCGTTGGTGAATTGATAGACGCAGTAAAGGGTCCAGACACCGTAAAGAAGCAGGATCAAGTTGGTGATCGTCCTAGCCAACAGGCCCCAATATCGCTTGCGGAAGTTGATGAGTTTCTTAGGAAATGAGCCGAATAAGGCCCATGTTTCAAGAATGACCTTCAGGAGTAGAATACCAACGGCGATAGCAGCGATGACAATGGCAAAGATCAGCAGGACAGTCATGAAAGTGTTGGCCTGAGGGATGGTGAGCTGTTCCACATAGCCCTGGATGCCATGCACGATGTGCGTGACTTTCGAATTGCCAGAGCTTGTGCCGTTAGTAGCAGCAGCGGCGCCAGTTCCTGACTGAGTGCCATTGATGGTTGTGGAGGTATCCCGTGAAACCAGATGAGGTTCAAACAGAAGAGCGATTGAGCGTCTCGACACAATGCTCGGATCTGACGTCGATCCAGTAGTGTAGACTAAACTCGCATTGTGTAAGTATTGGACATTGTCATCTGTTAGGTTGCCGCCAGTCGCCCGCCGAAAATTGTCAATTGAAGTCTGCATCGAGTTCCACGGAATGAGGCCTCCAGAGAAGGCAAAATTCTTAGAGAAGCTTCGGTAGATGGGTGGATATTGGGCGCTCAGCATTCCGTTCATAGCAATTGATTGAAACCAGCCAACGACGTCTCCAAAATTAGGGGACGGGGCATGGCCACCGGCTGTACCTGCACCGCCAACGGCTGAGAGGCCGGTGAGTAGAAGTGCGGCTCCGGCAACCCCTACCGCGATATAGGAGACTGCAGGGGTTTCCACGGTCTTGCCATTGGTCACGTCTGACTCTATGCATGCTAGATCTTGTCCACCATCGAGCGCCGCTAATTCCAATTTGGCTCCTCCCTCGAGATCGGGAACATTGAAGGCTATCGACGGTATCTGACTTGCGTAAGACAGAGGGACGTCTTGCACACCCTGGGCTGCAAATGATCCTGCTGGGACTAGAATATGATGTTAGCGCCGCAGAAGCGATAACGTAAATGGTCCAGAAACTCACCAGGGCACAATTGATCAACTTTGCTGCCCTCGTTACATGGATTGAATGTTTTCTGGTATACCTGCTTGCCGTAGGCAGTAACGTACAAAGCAGCAGTGACATTCTCTTCTTTTGAACTCGTACCTGCTACATCGAAAGTTATCTGCTGAGTGGTGCGGTCATATTGAATGTCAAGAGCTGTGACTGTAATGTCAGAATCCGCCATGCACGTTGTGAAGCCCGTTGTTTTGAGGATATCGTTGGCTGTGACAGTCGTTGTGAAAGCTGCAAGGAGTGGTATCGCCACAAGCCATCGCGACGAAAGTGGCAGCGAGCTCATCCTCATAGGATTTGCGTGAAATCTATTTCTAGCCGCTTTCTTCTATGCCTTGCGAGGTATTTCAGAGGAGGCCGTCAATTTGAATATACGCAAGGATATTGAGGTGTAGAAGAGCGGGGATGTTAGGAGGCGACGTATTGGTCACACCACTGCAGGCTGTGGACTCGGTGCTGAGGGTAGACGCCAGGGTCAAAGGGCACGGAGGCTTTGGATCAACCAGAGCGTCGCGTTGAAGAGCAGGCAGCAGAAAGAAGGGCGTTGGCGGGTCGTGTCAGGGGCGAACAAAGAAGGAAATACGAGCTGAAAGAATCAGGGTTGACAAGACTGAGTAATGCACCTAAATGTAAGAAAAGAGTGTGAGAACGGATGTCGAGAAAGAGTGTGGGACAAGGAAGAGCAATGGCGGTGGCGATGGCGATGGCGATGGCGATGGCGATGGCGATGGCGATGGCGATGGAGAGTAGCAATGATCAAAAAGGAAGAATAACGAAACTCGTAAATATGATGAAAAGAAGAGTCGGAAGTCGTACCTGCATCTGGTGCTCGAGTGTTCCCGCAGCCGTAGGAGAGTGACACTAACGGCAGGCTAGTAACCTAGTGTCAGGGGCATCAGGGGTAATTTAGCGCATTCAAAATCATCCGGATTGCTTGGCACTTGGCAGGATATTAGGTATTTGGGGGGGGGTTCTCTCTGCCAAGAAATCCGGACGTTTTTGAATGCGCTAAATTGCGGACTGACCGGCTGACAGCCAATCAGCTTCTACCCGCGACGGCACCTCGAAATACGAGTATTCCGACTACGTGGCAAACAACGTTACAATGTCACAACGTTACAACATATGATTTATTATTTCTCGTATCACAAGTCTACACCGGCCAGCCTGCATTCGGGAATCCTACGCTTCCTTTCAAAGCCGGTCCAGAAATGCAAATGCTCGGCCGGATTGTTCGTATGGGTATATTCTAACATATTTTCGCCAGTCGTTGCTTTCTTGATCGCACTCAAAGGAGAACCTTCTTCCACGCTCTGCACTCGTAGGACCACCGATGACCCATGAACTTCTGTTCAGCTGAGGCACCCAATTGGAGGGTTGGGAGGTTTCGATTCAATGGCTGGATGACCACTCTCTCGCCCCAATATGGGCCCTGTTCCTGGGCTTTGGCATGGCCACGGCCTTTGATTGCTCCGGACTCCCACACTCGGTCTTGAACTCAAAAGGATGTTGTGTCGAATGTATCAAGCAGCAATCGCTTCTAGGGTGTATGATCAAGGCATCGCTCGCTGCAATGCAGGGAGCGGGACCCCGAGAATCGTCATCCATCGGTATTGTGGCCATCTCAAAACCTGATCTCTCTCGTCTTGCCTCTACTCGTTCTTGCATCATATTCCATCCATTGAGCGACTCCTTTTCTGCCATGGGGCAAGAGTGGACCCGGGTTCATGACATGGCAGCCTTCATATGTGACTGCGAAGGGTGGCGCTTCTGGGTCCATGAGCACTAAAGCGGTGGGTAACGGGTACAGCTGTAATGCCCCTGCATAATCCCACAGCACAGGACGATGGGATGGTGGAAACGGTGATAAGTAACCCTGGTCTAGTATGGTTTTCACGAGCTTACGTGCTGTTTGCTGGTCGGACAAGACTGCTGAGCTTGCGGACTCTCGAGCTCTAGAGGTTGGAATGTGGGATTCTGCTGTCTCGACCACAACGTCCACTTCCATACCATTGCTCGACTCCTGCCCTTTCTGCGTTGCTATTGCGTCTCCATCTCCTGTCTGATCTAGTCCAATGTCCAAATCAGATTGTGTCACCGCCTGACGTGGCCGAAAGGTCACAGAATTGCGACGAAGTCTGCCAGACATATCATCGCGGAAAAAGACGACTTCCTGCGCAGGTCCAAACAGAGTCAAACGCGTTGGATTCGTGGACCAAATAGCCTCTCCATCCGCCTTCTTGCCTGTCACCTTCTCTGCCTCAGCCCCTACTGTGGCAAATGCGCGTTTGATCCTGGTAGTGAACAGATCCGGCACACTGTTCCTGGGAAGCGCTGTGGCAGCCCCAGCTGAGAAAGCAGAAGCCCAGGGGTCGTTATCGCCAGGCACAAATAAAAAGGTGGTGTTCTGAAGCATGGTCGGATAGTCTGACAGGGCTGAAGCAAGAGAATCGAAATACTCCTTGTATTCGATGCTCCCACCACTACTGCCTCCTGCCATAACAGCATATCGAACGAAGTTGCCCATGAGGACCACGACCATTGGAGTCTGTTCGGCTTGCTCGGCAGAGTATAAACCAAGGATTCGTTTCAGCGCCTGCAGCGTCTTCGCAGTATCGAGTTGAATCTCACCGCAGATCACCATTCTTGCCCTGCCCGCCGCTATGTTTTCTGATGAAGCTCTTTTCAGCACATTTGTTTCCAATTTTCGCATCGCTGAGCCAGCAGCTCTCTCGCTTCCGACACCAAGGAAGTCAACCCAGCCGAAGCCTCCTCCTGCACTCGTATGGCCGTCTCTACCGGCACCGCTGACGCCAATTGTGACCTCACGACGTTCGCAAGGCGGGCCCCCAACAGAGAAGGCGATGAACTTTCCACCAACAGTGCCACCTACTCCACGATTGCCGTCTAACCCAGGTCCAGTGTTCGAACCTTCCTCCTCATACACTCCGTCCACCAAGATTATCATCCCGGGAGTAAACCAAGCGCCATCTTCTGGGACTGGCCTGGCATGTTGGATGTCAATGGCGATACTCCCCGTGAGATCGTTCACAGTCAACACACCGGTAGGAGATACTGTTAAAAGTCCGAGCAGGAGGTGACTGCTACCGCTGCGGCCCAGAAGATTGGCAATGGGTGTCAATTTATACGCTTGCTGGGTCGTCGCTATGGTTGAAGAAGAACGGTGCAAGGAGCTTGTGCGCGCAGCTGCCACTGAAGACAACTGAAAAGACTCGTTGCGCAGCAACCGCTGATAAATGAGATTGTAACGTTGGCGGAAAAGATGGGTCTTATGTGAGGGATCTGGCAACAATGAAGGCACGGTGGAGGCTGCTTCAAAGTGCTTCTGGTTCACATTGTATGTCAGTCGTGGCTGATGAAAGGCTCCGACGATCTTGAGCCATCGTCTAGGATCCTCTGAACTGGTGGTATCCCTGTCGTCGTCAACGCCCAGAGCAGACATCCCAAGGCTCGCTTCGCTATCCTCTCTACCCAATGTCCCAGGCCTTGGGTTTGAGTCTGTACTAACTCCGCTAGTATTTTCGAACGCAGAGCTTCGTTGGCGGCTGAGTCCCCGCTGCTGGGAAGGCTTTCCCCCGCTCATGGAGCGCTCCAAGTTTCGTAGAATGCTGTCCCACTCGTCTCCCTCGCCCAGCACAATGACACCACCGCCATTAGTCTTCCAGCTCTTAGCAGCCTCATCTAAGACCTTCTCTGCCAGACCTTCCTCCCGCCATCCTGAACCGCAATGCTTGCCTATGAAGGTAGCGAGTGCCTGTAGTGCTGACGATGTGAGCGTGAGATTGTGTTTCTTTGTAAACGTGCGGAAAGCCAAAGGTCTTAGAGTAGCTGGTGGTAACAGTATCGGCAATATCAATGGTTTGGATGGTTCTGGAGGTTTGGAGAATCGGATAGGGTGAACGGGTGCGCTGAAGGCTGGCGATGAGGAGGGAATGGGGTTTGGGTGCGCGGATCTTTGGGCGATGTCAAACAGAGGTGCCGTGTGAGACTTCGCGGCATTGTCTCGTCTGTCAACAGCTTCTGCATCCATCGTTCATATGCTGCCCTCTCGTCGTGAACGAAATCGAAGAAAGTGCTATACGAGTACGGTGGTGGCATTGGACCTCGACGCGTCTCGGATTAGACCTCTCAGACGCGCCCCAAAGTGGTCGCGGAACCAAACCGCGTCGTGTAGAGTACTGGTGCTGTGAACACACCTCCACGCTCGCTCCCATTCAATTCACTTTCGCTTCGGGTCCTATTGACGGCAGCATCAAGCAATCATTAACACATCTTGACCTTGCCACTATATTTTACCTTCTTACAAAATGTTACAACCCAGATTCTTTTAGGTCTCCACCTCCACCTCAGCTCATACCACTTTCAACAGTCGCTGTACCCGCATTTTCCTCAGCCTACCCGGCTTCAGATCGGGTGACTCCTCATCGCGGCACCATGGCCGAAGTTCCAAAAGCCCAATCAGATCTTGCAGAGATGGACGGCGACAGCAGAACTCGTCTCCGAGGTCTTACTGCGCAAGCGACACTGAAGTATTCAGTCAAAGATTATAATGCTGCAGCGGAGCTTTATTCCCAAGCCACCGAGCTACAGGCTGAGATCAACGGCGAATTGTCGTCAGAAAACGCCGACCTACTCTATGCGTATGGGCGATGTCTTTACCATGTCGCGGTAAAAAACAGCGACGTGTTGGGCTCTAAGGTTACTGGAGAGAAACGCGAAGAGGACCACAGGCAGCGAGGTAGCAAAAAGCAGGCAGAGCAACAAACGATCGACGAAGCCAATGGACAGGAAAAGAGTATTGTCGAAGGGGCTGCCACAAAGGTCGTTGGAGAAAGAAATGACCCGGTTCGGCCAGGCGAAGAAGCAAATGGGGGAAGCAAACCATACTTCCAATTTGCAGGCGATGAGAACTTTGATACGTCATCGGATGATGAGGACGAAGAAGGTGCCAAAGCAGACGCAGAGGACGCCGAAGACGCCGACGAGGAAGATGACTTTGTTAATGCTTATGAGGTACTTGATCTAGCGCGCGTACTGTTGTTGAAGAAGCTCGTGGAAGTTGAGAATAGCAGTGGCAAGGGAAAAGAGAAATGCGAGTCGCACCAAGTCCAGCGGCTCAAGGAACGTCTCGCCGATACCTACGACCTCCAAGCCGAGATATCACTGGAAGGGGAGAGGTTCCCTAATGCAGTCGTGGACCTCAGATCTGCGCTGGAGCTGAAGACAGGACTATTCCCACAAGAATCAAGTCTTGTAGCAGAGGCCCATTTTAAGCTATCTTTGGCTCTAGAATTCTCGTCTGTGACGCAGCAAAAAAGTAAAAAAGGAGTAGTGAATTCAGAGACTGACGCACACGTTGACGAAGCAATGAGAGAGGAAGCAGCTCAAGAGATGAAGGAAGCCATCGCTAGCTGTCGGCTGAGGATAAGGAAAGAGGAAGCGGTACTTCTCGCTCCCTCCGAGGCTAACGGAGATTCTGGGAAACCGAAAGTCACGAAGGAAGACATCGCTGACGTGAAGGAAATGGTCAAGGAAATGGAACAGCGGGTGAGTGACACGGCCTGATTGGACTGTAAACGAATACATACTGACAAAGTCTACTTCAGCTCGTCGAACTTCGCCAACCCTCCGTATCTATCAACGATCCAACTGGTATGGGAACAATTGACGGTTCAAACTCCCTCAGCGGTATCCTGGGATCCGTCCTCGGCGAGTCTCCAGCAGTACAGAAGGCGAGGTTAGAGGAGGCGTCGAAAGGTGCAAAAGACTTGACTAACCTCGTCAAACGGAATAAGCCAGCGGAAAGCGAAGCGTCCAATGCTTCCGAACCTCATCGCAAACAAGGCAATGGCAAGAGGAAGGTCGATTTCAGAGACGAAGTCGGAGAGTTGGGCCTGGGAAAGAAAGCAAAGATCTCTGACGGCGGTGAGGATTGAGGACTGAAGACTTCGGCGTTCACAAGAGGTTCTCCTCGGTCCAAGATGGCCGGTAGGATAGGCCGCCCGCAATGTTTTGCCCTTTACTACATGCGAGATACCATTGTCGTGGCTGTACATTGCATAGTCTTCGCGGGTGAGAGGTGAGACTTTTGAGCGGCGAGACAAGATACCCATATGCCAGAGTCCAGCATCATCATAGCAACAACACAAGTCATTGATTGAGAATATCCTGACTGAGAAGATGTTGAAACTCTGGAGGGTATCTATTGTAGGGTCGAAGCGCCCGCATCAACTCCAATTGCACAAATTAAGATTTGCCACTCATTCCATCGTCCATTCCATAACTCACCGATGGATTTGCACCGACGCACCGACGCATCTGAAATTCGTAAACGCCGTTAAACATTCACCCTTGTCCATCAGCACGGTCAGGAGTGTATCCCGTTTGAAGGCCCTGGCGTTGGCTTTCTGAACGACTTGCCCTGCCTTCTCTTCATCGCCAACGATGGGCTCCACACACCCGCGAAAAGATCCTCGCACTCGTCCTCGTCCTGACTGTCAAAGTCGACTGTATCCTCGCAGCTGGCATCGACCTTTGCGTATAGCAAGCTCGTCGGAGGCAACTCCAGCTCATCGTTCTCCCAATTCGAAGAGGAACATATCATCTTCGTCTCCAGGATGTATTTCCCGACTTTATATCTCTGCGACTCTTCCTCCGCTCCATCGTACTTCCAACCTAGCATAGAGCTGCAAAAAGCACACCGCACATCACTGACCATGTGCACTCCTGTAACGAGTTGTCGTGATGAAGAGGCGTCGGTCTTCGTGTTTGCCAAACACAGATGGTTGTCGACTTTGGATACCTGGGTGGATCCTGACAGCACTGGGGAGGGGGAAACTAAATAGGCTCTTCCATGACGGCCGGTGAAGCCTTTGCTGATGATTTGGGAAGTCAGGCAGACGTCCGTCGAGCATTTAGCGCAGCGGAGGTGAGATGTATGGCCATTTAGATAATTTCCGACACACCCACTCGTTGTATCTGTCGGTTGGTTTGAGTCGGTAGACCTAGTTGAATCTATACTTTCTTTGCGCCGGCGGAAAGGGATAGAGGGATGGAGATAGACTGGGAAAAGTGATCTAGGAGAGGAACAAGTGAACATCTTGATCTCTAAGGCTTCCAGAAACAGCTCGGGGGGAATGAGCTTGCGTTTTCAATGCGGTGGGAAAAGGTTAGGTCAGGCGGACAATGGATACTATCGGTCAAGACACTTCATGCGTCATCCGCATGGTCAACTTGACTGGCAGGACAATAAGAAAACAGACCGATCAAGATACAGGAGGAGTAGATACTCGACTACAAGGAGTAGAGGTGGAGGTGGGGTTACGAATCGTACTACGTGCTTGTCACATGGGCGTTTCCAAGGGGCCCGGTACGGGAGCTGCCTATCAGACAACATTAAAAGCGCTTCCTCACTCCCCGTCAATTTATGGCAGTGCTCGTGCATTTTTATCATTCGCACACAATTTTGATCAACTTGGCGAGATAGATTCATGTTTGATGTGCAGCGTACAGCATGTACTCGAGACTAGAGTTCCAGAATCCAGACTGATAGGATACTGGACGCAAGACTTCATTTACCAGCTACTCTCGCTACTCTAGCTCAATTTTATGTCATCGCAAAGTGTCTAGTCAAACGCGTTGATGTTGCTTTCCGAGTCACCGTCGCCTTGAGGAGACCTACATGACCCTCAACTACTGATGCCAAACGCCGAAAAAATATGCCAGAAACGGGTATCGATCCAGAGACGCCATGCTCACTCTTTTGACCATGCCAATGACCCATATCCGTGACTCCCATGTTCCATTTACCATGATATTAATAGCCTCCATACCTTCCAAGCGCTACGAGCCACCTTCATTACTCGATTTAGATCTCGCGGTAATCTGTTGGCCTTTGCACATTTCGCCTGGCTTGATGGCGATGTGGATTGACTGGCTTGCGAATGTACGCGCTTTCCTCGTCATTTGTCGTCGGAGCGCTGAAAGTCGTCCGCTGTTGGTTAGCAAATGAACCCATTCCTTGGCCATTCATTCCAGTGCCATTCATGTTCATGAAAGTGTTGCCCATCGGGTTATATTGATTATAACCACCATTCGGCATCATGCCGTTCTGAAAGCCACCTCCCGCCATATTCATGGACTGTTGTGCAAAGCCGCCTCCCCACATGTTATTCCAGTCGTTTCCCATTAATGGTGCATTTACCATCAGCATAGGATTTTGCATCGCAGCGTTCATGGTCATTGCAGGCGCCATGCTCATTGGTACGCCCATGAATCCGTTCATGTTGGGGAAGGCCATGGAATTCATCGCTTGCGGCATTGGAAGATTCCCATTCGAAAACGAAGGTTGTTGCTTAGCCGGCATGCTGGATCCGACAGCTGGCTTCTGCAGGTGAACTTCTGGCCTGTTATCATTGACAGATTTTTGTTTGGGAACTCCGTTAGCGGGACTAGGTGCCTCACGCCCATTGGCGAGCTCTGACTCGGCAGGCCGTTTTCGTGAAGTGCCACTAACATTCTGAGATGTCTGAGGCGGCGGTGACTTGACTGAGTCGCTCTTAGATGGTGAGTCAAAAGTTTCCTGTGGCCCACCTTTCACTGGACTCTTCGAGCTCTCTTTTCGTACCTGATCGGCATACTTTTCTTCCTCGTAGCTTCGAATCTTGGTTATCATTTGCTCATCGGGCACTAGATCGTCGATTGGAACGTTTTCAGTAGAGCACTCGGGGCAGCGTAAGTCGTTCTCGAGCAATACATTAGTGATGCAATCACGGCAATATGTTGATTGGCAGCATGGCGTCTTTGTAGGATCTACAAACAGACGCTTGTCGATCGAGCACTCTAATCCTCTGTCTTGGAGCTCTTTACTACCACGCGCAGCAGCTTCCTGGGCCACAGCAGCAATTTTAGCCTTCGCCTGAAACTGCGCCCATGCCGCCTTGTCAGGTTCTGCTATGACCCATTCTCCTTCAGCATTGACCATGATTCCCGCCGGTTGGTTTGTGTCATCCATACTACCGTCGTTCACGAGTAACGTCGGCTTCTGAACGGTTTTAAGGAATGAACGAGGGATGCCTGTTGTACGCTTTACACGAGGTCGACCGTCGTATGCAGGGTCATCGTTCGTAGGACAGACCATGATCCAGTGGCCCTTTTCGCCGCATCGATAGCAAATGTATCCGGGAGGAGGAGAATGATCTGGCAGGTTCGCCGGTTTGCCTTTGTTGGGGCCGGCGCGGTGCACTGGTGTAGCACTTTCATTGATTAATGTTAGTAATAATTAAACACCTTCATTCCATACAGACTCGGAACTTACTTGGCCATTTCTTGTTGCTGCTGCGCCCACTGATCTGCACCCATTTGGAACATCGCCGCGATCCTCTCCTCCTCGTTCTGGGCTCCATTCATCGCTGTTGCCCCATTGGGCGTATTGGAAGACGAGGGTTTGCTTGCTGGTGCTTCCATTCGATGGAAGTTCTTTGCATTTTGAGGCATCTTGCCAGAGACGTATCGTGCAGCCCCTCCTCGTCCTGATTTTACAGCAGGAAGCCTTTTCGCAATGACTGTAGTCGATCGGGGTATAATTGATGTATCATCATCGTACTCTGCAGCCATTTTAGTATCTTGGGCATGACCCTGTTTACGGTCTGCGTCATAATGAGACTTACCTTCGTTCGTGTCTTCAGAACTTATGATCAATTCAAAGTCTGTGCCATCACCAAGCCGGTTCATGTTTATGATCTCTCGTTTCAATTCGAAGACCGAGATGCCAGTCCCGTCAAAAGCTACCCTAGATGGCTCCTTTTGAGATTTGAAGCGGAAGAACACGGAGGAAGACATTATGCTCGAGAATCTAATTCACAGATGTTTGAGAGACGAAGGCTTGTTGAGCGAAAATGGCGTCCGAACAAAGCTGAATCGAATGTCGTCTGCAAGGGTCTAGGTCGATGAGGCTCAACAGCAGTTGGTGAGGTCGAAGAGCAAGATTCAAGATTAGTATTCTGAACAGGATATCAATTGTGTCTTGCAATATCCTAAAGCAGTCTGTTCTTGCTAGCACAAATCGTTTTCTTGGGTTCTGGGCGCTGGATGAGCACAAGCACAGAGTTCGCAGTATGCCTGATTACAGAAACCTCTGATTCGTATACAAGCAGAAACTCCGAAAGAGAAAGAGTTTGAACGTGAAACAATGGCCAGCTGCCCTAACGGCATCAAAAACCCCAGGCACGAGCCCAATGCCAGCAATAATTCCCTCTCCCAATGTCCGTAACCAAGACCAGGATGTAAATAGGCGTTTGCCTTTTTTTCTTTGGCTTATTGTGAGAGTGATCGTTTGGAGTAGATGACTCGGTCGCAAGTCGACACCGAGCGGGTGAGCGGGAAAACGTCCACGCAAAGTCGACTTGGACTGGGCAGTGGAGAAAGAGGTGGAGGTCAAGATGAGTTTGGAAAGAACGTCAGACGAGCGTGATGTACGATGCTGGTATTGGGAACTGCTTGTGGGTCGATGGTAGAAAGCTCACAAAGAAGGAATTTGTTGGAGACCGGGGACTTGAAGAAAGGAAGGCGGCGAGGGCGGCAAGACGTGACCTGGCGCTAGTGGCAAGCTTGCATGACTCAGCAAACAAGAAGTTCTCAACAACAGTTAATCTGCCAGTACTATGTTCGTTGATTTGTTCCATTTTTGTTTGTCAAAGTAGAAGAACTTCTGTCTTTGTTTCTAGCTTTCCTTATCTAGGGATAGTCTCACACATGCTGGGCTCGCTAGGTACGCCCGTGCGCCCCTCGGTCTTCAAACTGCCTCACCAAGAACGGCGGATGGCGCCTGCGAACAGCGTACGAGTGTACCTAGCAGTAATTGCTGCTATTTTGTAGCTCATGAAGCATTCATGCTCCAAAACACCATTCTCAGTCACTCTTGTGGAGTCCCAACCAATGTGCGGTACGCTTTGGTCTAGGTTATCAAATCTAATCAATCTTCCAAGGATGATACCCAGACCTGGAATGTTGGGGTTGTCCATAGATCCATCAAACAATGCTTGAAGACCCGCACATATTCCCTCTGAGGGTTTTCCCGACTCTATGTGCTTACAAATGGGTTTGAGAAAGCCATTGCGAGATAATGAAAGGGGGCAATGTCCAAAAGAACCCACGCCTGGTAATATCGGTGACTGTTCTCATACTATTGAAGATTTATCATTCTTCTGCTCCTTAATGTTTCGTGCTTGTCACGCTGATCGATGCATAGGCATTTCCACTCCGCGATCTGATATTCATAGTGCACTGCTTTGATGGTCCGGTATTGCTACGGGTAGGTGATCAAGCTGGAGGGGACAGGACCTCGTTGGCCGCGCTCAAGCTACTGTTGATGCGACCCGATCCGATTCTAAGTGGCCCGATATCTTCAAGTCCACTACAGGCACCGGGACGTCCTTCCGGAGAGCGGGCAGGCTAAACCAGAGTGAGATACTCTAGGCTGCTCAGAGCTAAGAATACGAATTACGAGGAGGGCCAGTTCTACTTAGGGAATGCTTCTAAACATTCTCCCCCCGGGCTACAAAAATGCTTCACCTTTTTAAGTAGAATAATTGACAATAGCGGCGGGACATATTGATGTCAATATATGCGTTAGTACTTTATAACTCTGCACTATCTTGTATTATACGACAGTTTATTCGGTACATCTATCAGGGCTTCAGTCGCTCACGATCAATGCTACCAATGTGATATCTGAAATGCATCATACTGCCTCAGCCAATACGGCTAAGGATCACCTTTTACTCAACGATGACGCCAGAATTACCAGGCTCGATGCAGCAGTCGCTGACATCAACGCTGCAAGCAGCACACAAATCAAGAGTGATGCCACGTCATCCCGCAAGACAAAAGCCAAAGCTTCAAAAGCTGGCGCCGCGAGCGGTATGCAGAGCAGGGTTCGAGCTGCCTTAGCAGACCAAGCTTCACTCCCTCCTGCTGATGACCAACGCTTTTACGATGTTCATAGAGTATCAAATTGTGCAGGCGGATAGTCAGAAGCTCCAAATACTCCCATCAATAGCGCAGGAGCTTTCACTGTTGGTTCAAGCGCGAAGGCTACCGCTTCGACCGCGTATATACCTGGATATGCACCAGCCTGCACGACGTCTAAGTTACCCTCAAATTATCAAATTTCTGCGGTGGAAAGCCGCAGCTTTGACCATGGTATGGATTGGAGATGATCTGTATTGTCCACTACTCCTACTTGATCCCGAAACAGAATTATCTCGAATCCTACGTCCAGCATCCTATCCTCTAGATTCAGCTGTGACGATAATTCACGAACACAGAGGGTTGAGAAAGTCGCTGCCATGCGAAGCAAGTCGGGTTCTGACCGTATACGACGAGCTTCATCGATTGGACTTTTCCGACGCAAATATCACCCTCTTGGATCCAAAGCTTTTCGACTTCAAATCGTTATCTTACGGAGAAGAAAACGTTTCACAAGCAACTGGGCGGTTGGATAGAGTTCATCGGCCAGGATCTCGAGATACCGGATGTATACTGTGGAATATGGCACCTCAAAACGATTCAGGTTGATTGAGCGCAATTTCGAATGTCCTTGTGCCTCTTGAAAGGCTTCTATACGTTAGTCTTTCGGGTTATGAAATGGATAAACCATGGCAGAAACTCTGGTCAGTCGTGCTGCAACCTCAAGGCGTAAACTGGTCAGCTTTTCAAGGATCAGTCTGGGCAGACACAGGCACTGAAAGCCGTAAGAACGTGTTTTATCTCATCAAGAGAGTAGATGAATCCGAATTCGCCACATGGGATCCTGGCAGCCGCTCTCATGAGCGTTTAAGTGGCGAAAGCACATACCGGAGCCAAGTCTGCACTACAATTGGCATGGCTCTCTGGGGGTAGCAGATCAATTGCCATAAGTCGAATCAACTGTCATATGACGGATGCGGAGGAAATTGGGGTGTAATTCCTCTTCGCTCTGTTCGTTCAGGCAATATTAATATTCCAAAGCCGCAAAGGTGGAGACCAGACCAGACATTAGCATACTCGATTCCCATCCAGCACAAATGCCATGGATTTCGGCGTCTCTATGCAAGATGGACTAACCCTTTGCGAGGCTGTAGTTGAATTAGCAGGTTCAAATAACTCGAGAACAATCTTACTGGAGAAAATTGACGTAGCTTGACACCGCCCTTGACAAAGACAGCCGCTGTCTGCTCATTTTGATTAGGACTGTAGGAGACTGGTGTGCTAAGGAATATGCTCACTTCGCTGTCCATGCCATAACCTTGTGAGTAGACAACCTCGGATATTCCGACCTGAGCGATTTTGATGCTGCAAGTCAAGCAAGGACAACTATACACAAAACATTAGCGTATGCAGGTCAGCAAGCTTACCGCGGGACTTACGTGTCGCAGTAGAGAGTAGAGCCTTCTCTAATCCGTTCTCGACCTGCTTCAAGCAGAGCATTCTCTTCAGCGTGAATGCACAGACATGTTGAGAGATTGACACCAGCTCTATGTCCAGCGTTGCATCGTGCGCCTGACTGATTCAGCGATTCAACTTCCATGCTTCCTTGGTGAACTAACAGCCGCCTTCGTTGCAATTCTTCAGATTTCTAGGCGTACCATTGTAGCCTGTACTGATCACTCTTCTTTCGCGGACAAGGACACATCCCACTCGCCGTTTCATGCAGTTACTCCTTTGCGCTGCGAGGGACGCAAGTTGCATGAAGTACTGATCCCAATTTGGTCGCAAGCGTTGCTCATTTGCTAGATCTAGATCCCGCAAGGTCTCGTGTAAC
The DNA here is from genome assembly GCA_963556305.1 of Platismatia glauca. NCBI lineage: Eukaryota > Fungi > Ascomycota > Lecanoromycetes > Lecanorales > Parmeliaceae > Platismatia > Platismatia glauca. The sequence goes on from OY745770.1 coordinate 555,920, forward strand.
ATTACAATGGACTGCGTCTGGTTTACCAGGCGAACTTCTGCGCGGTCAATGAGGCAAGCCAGACCGAATTTTGAATTATACAAATGGTCATCGTTGCGAAATACGAACTCCTCCAGGTCTGGCGCGGCTATGTTTCGATGTTCGCATCTTGGTTGTCAGCCTCCTAGGTCCGGAGGCTAGGATATTGATCTTTGCTATACTCACCGATTCTTAAGACGTTTCCATCGCAGGCTCACAGGAGCATCCACACTAACAAGAAGGAAAGATGGCCGTCTTAAGAGGTTCTCTAAGATGTTTTCGTTCCATACATCGGTCGTCACCCAGCGTTGCTGCCACTGTTTTGTAACGAAGTCAAGTAGAGATTCCACACAGGCAAAAGACTTCTCTTTGGCACCGTGTTCCGCGACTCCCGGTATTGAAGATGGTTGTTGAGCTAGATGCAGCCTTACAAACCCAAGATTTTCTGTCAGATAGTCGGCAACTGAGTTCTTTCCAGCGCAAATCCCTGTAGCACATATGAGCTTCTCGAGCCTCTCGGACAGGGGAATATATCAGGGGATGACCTGCCTCCACATAATCCAATAAGCATGGTGATATTGGCCTGAATTGAATTGCAGTGTTCGTTCACAATTAGGGAAGTCTCGCGCACTGCGAGAGTACGGACTACGAGTACGCTAGAATGTGGCCTGTGCATCACCCGACCCTGACACGGGACCTTACCTTACCTTACTTTATTTCTATAAGTACTTACATACACAAATGGAACAGCGGAGTTTTGCGCAACACGCAATGTTGAAGTTCGCGACCTTCACTTCAGATATTGAGCTCCCCTTCTACACGTCTCTCGCATCGCACAAAATCAATCATGATAAGCTCGACGACTCACCTAGACGACTTCTTGGACTATATGAGATCAGATCAAGCGACTCGCCAGAAGCCTCATGTCGCCTTCAGATTCATGGCAACGCGCTAACGAATGATTCTGTCTCGGCGGGCTTTTGTCGAGCTGAAGGCATGATCAAAAATGTTAATACAATAGAGGAATATAGAAGTTTGGACAAGGGAGCGATACTGTCGCAGGCAGCACGTACCATCTGGGATGCGATTGTTGATGGCACAATATACTCATGCCCGTCGCTACTCTCCTTCTTCACTGCGATCTGCTTTGCAGACCTCAAAAAATACAAGTTTACATACCTTTTCGCTTTCCCGGCTCTCCATTCAGATTTCCCATGGAGACTAGTACCCAACACGGAGTCGCGTCTGGGGCTAGATAAAGATAGTCATGGAGAAGGCGATCCGATTCTTCACATGACAGGGGAAGAGACTGCGGCGCTGGTGGACTCCGTCCAAACCTGGCGATATGGAGTTGACGCGCGGCAGCACGGCTTTTTTCTTGCCAAAAAGCGACGAGCAAGCTCATATACTGGTAAAGCCGAAGCAACGGAAGGTTGCACTGGCATGGATGATGAGGCTTGTCATAGACCCAGCACACCTGAGACACCGGGGGACAAGCTCGGGTTCACTTGGGCTGTTGGGTCGCTGATAGATTATGAGCGCGGGTTCTTCGAAGACATAGCCGAGGAGGATCGATTCGTCAGTTTCACGGATCCATCTACGTACCCAATGTATCCAGGCTGGATGCTACGAAACCTTCTGCTTCTAATACGCAGGCGATGGAAGCTCGATAGGGTCCAGATCTTATGTTATAGAGACATCCAGGCACGCCGGGACGAAGCAAAAAGTATCATACTTCCATTGGTGCTGGAAACTACTGATGCTTCTACTTTATCCGCTCAAGACTCTCTACTTTCAGACAACATGCCAAAGGTAACAGGCTGGGAGCGTAACGGCGCAGGTAAAGTGATAAGTCGGATTGCAAATCTAGGGGAATACATGGACCCTCAACGGTATCTCCAAGGTCGAATATCGAGCTAAAGAGCAATGTCTGACTGCTGTATCTAGGTTGGCCGATCAGGCTGTTGATCTGAACCTAAAGCTTATCAAATGGCGCATTGCCCCAGGTTTGGACCTAGACAAGATCAAAGACACAAAATGCTTACTTCTAGGGGCGGGGACATTGGGCAGCTACGTCGCGCGCAATTTAATGGTGCGTACATGGTTGGGGAGGCTGCACATTGACTTTCCTGTTACTAAGCAATTGTTTAGGGTTGGGGCGTTCGAAAGATCACGTTCGTTGACAATGGGTCTGTCTCATTCTCCAATCCTGTACGCCAACCACTCTTTGACTTCAAGGATTGCCTTGGTGGCGGAGCGAAAAAGGCAGTCCGAGCGTCCGAAGCGCTGAAAGAAATATATCCTGGGGTCGATTCGAGCGGCTATGTGATGTCAGTCCCTATGGCGGGGCACCCCATCATGGATGAGGCTGTTGTTAAGTCAGAATTCGAGACCTTACAGAGACTCGTCGAAGAACATGATGCCATCTTCTTGCTCATGGACACCCGTGAGAGTAGATGGCTGCCTACAGTGATGGGCAAGGCAGCAGGTAAAATAGTCATGAACGCGGCGTTGGGGTTTGACTCGTTCGTTGTCATGCGGCATGGTACGAGCAGCTCCAGCCCGGGCCAAGAGCTGGGCTGTTACTTCTGTAATGATGTTGTAGCCCCGGCAGATGTAGGTTAACCATCAAGGTATTAGTTTCCCGGAGGCTGATCACCGTCTCTCGTAGTCTGTCACAGATCGAACCCTTGACCAGCAGTGCACAGTCACGCGTCCAGGGGTTGCAGCAATAGCTTCTGCAATGCTCGTCGAGATCCTTGTATCCTTGATACAACATCCTCTAGGAGCCTCCGCTCCAGCGCCAACCAACGCAGCGGAGGACCGTGGAAGCCATCCCCTGGGTCTCGTGCCTCATCAGATTCGTGGCTATTTATCAAACTTCCAAAACATCATGATAAAGGGCAACAGCTACGATTGCTGTAGCGCTTGCTCAGACAAGATCACCGGTGCTTTCAAATCTGAAGGTTGGCAATTTGTGAAGAAAGCACTCAATGAAAAAGGCTTCGTTGAGCATCTCAGCGGACTAGCAGAGGTGAGAATGTGGTCAGTACCCAACATCAGGAGACTAACGCGCCGCAGGTCCAGCGACTAGCAGAGAAGGCACTGGTCGAGATGGAATGGAGCGACGAAGGAGAGGATGAGGAAGAAGGTGAAGGCGAGATGGTCTAAAGATTGCTTGCACCTTCCGCAGTCTCCGGTCTCAAGATGTTGCGATCGATTGAGGCTTAGCGTGGAGACGCATTTCAGTGTTGTGGTTGTATGTGCCACTTATAGTCAAAGCCATCGTTCCTCTAGGACCCAGTCTTTCTTCTCAATGCGACAAAATAAGCTTCCTTGGATTCCTGTGCAATAGGTTAGCCTCACCGTTGTCAGCAAGGTTTGAAGTTCTCACACTGCGTGAAGATTCTGGCTTTTCTCTGTGAACCTTTGAAAAGTTGGTCTTCAATCGGAGCTCTAAGGCCTTATCCTCTGCACCTTGATAAAATTTGCAGACGAAATGGCCGCCAATCCGCAACGTGTCGAAAGCAAAGCGTAGTGCAGCGTCACATAGATCCTATGGTGTATCCCAATCAGCTTTCTAGAGTGTACAAGGCCACTGTTGCTTTTTACCATACTACCGGCATGATCTCTGAAGCTCACGCCACTCGTATTCATCATCCTATAATACGGGTCACTCAGACTCCTCTTCCAAAAGCCTTCTGTCTGCTCCCAGGGTTCGGACATATCGCTGAGCACCACATCCACCATTCCACTGTCCACCTTGCCAATCCCGGATCTACCTTCACGGACATTTTGCACTGCTAGATCCCCATAGCTGAAGGTCCCCATGTCGGCCCTTCTCTCAAGCTCGAGGTAGCTCCTCGAGCTCTGTTCAAGATCTTCTTCTGTCATTTGGTTTTCTCCGTCCTCTGCGATGAAAGATGGCTCCTGTTTGATCCGTCCTCGATCAGATTCACGCAAAAATATCTTTACTTCCTCCTGCACAGCGGGTGAGAGGAAATTGCCTTGAATGGTCGAGACACCTTTGGGTGGTTGAGCCGGGATAATGTCAATACCCAGCACTCTTCCATTTGGGGAAGTACGGTCTACAGCAACCTAAAGTAGAGAAACACATCAAATCCCATGCTGGAAGTAGAGATGCAATGGTGACCAACTTGCGACCAGGATCCAGGAGCATACCCCTATACTCATCAGCGCTCGGTGCTAAAATTTAGAAAGTATACACGACATACCAAATCCACGACTGTCTGACCTTTGTGGAAAATCTTGTACTTCTCATGAATCTAATGAACCAATTCAGCAGACAGAACTCGACCAAGAAGATTAAAGTATAGTATGGACACCAGGCTAGAGCTGACCTCTAAAAGCTTGAAAGCAGCGCGGCTCTTCAGACCCTGTACTTTGGCATTGATTGCAAATTTATCTCTGACTTGTCGTGTCTGCCATCGTTTGGAGGATGCTGAGGAAGCATATCGCCGGATAGACAAGCCATCCCGTTGGAGCAGTGAACGTCCTCCCAGCGCCCACGGAGCCTGACACCCCAATGTGGGCTCGAGTAATAATTCTCGGTGCTTGGAGCCACTTTTTGACCCTCTGGGAAACATCAACTCAACAAATCGCCATCTCAGCTCTGGATTGTCAAGGTAGATTGACTTTGGTCTTGGGAGTTTTCCTGCTGGAAAATATTTGATTCATTTACTCTAGACAGTAAGAATGAAGATGCTGCAGGGATCTTGTTACTATCTAAACTAGTAGTACTCAATAATATCCGAAAATCCGAACCTTAGACACTCCGCTGTACTACCTGGCACCTGGCAACTGAGGTAGTAGCATACATCTTTTTCGAACATTCAAGATGCTGCCTGTTTGTCAATGAAATCAATGAGCATTACATCTGTATCCAGTCTTTCCCACAAAGCTTTTTCACCCGCTACATACCACCCTTCCTGTCCTTTTTCAAGGGTGATATGGCACCAAAGGTGCTCACACTGGGACCAATTGCTTTACGAAGCCCAAATTTTGGGACGCCGAGCCCCCCTTTCCCTAGCGTCCTAAAACCTCTGACTCCACCGAGCGGTTCCCGGTCAGCTTTGAGTGCATCTCCTTCATCTTCGTCAAACAGCGTCTTCCCCAGACCACCTCCAAGCAGCTTCCTCTTCCTCTTTTTCATATCGAGAACTCCACGAGACGTCTCGTTGGAGGAATCAGTAGTAGCCGTGGGCTCGCTCATGCTCGTCGTTAATCCCTCATTTTCAATATTTTCCTCTGCAACCTGTTCTAAGGCGGGCGTGGCTTTTGTCTTCCGTGTAGGAGCTCTTGAGTTGATTTTGCCTGTCTCCGTGTTTTCAAGTATACCAGACTTTGTCGCTTGCACAACGTTTTTCATGGCATCAGACATGTCGATCGGGTTAGAGAATACCTCAGATGACACCGCCTTTTGGTTCGCATTCCCAGACTGGCAGTTGAATCTCCTGCCATGCTCTTCGTCGTCTCCACCAGCGATATCTGCAGGTGGGCTTTCTGGAGCCACGCTCGCCGTTCGGTTGAGGAATGGAGTGATGGAGAATGTGGATTTCTCGCCAATCAGAGTTGATCCTCGCTTGCTTTTCTTCGCCGCTTGAAGGTCTCCGGGTGTACCCATTATGGTATCAGCATCTATCTGCGCAGCTGCTCGCTTACGTGGATTCCCGGCCAAAGACGTGGTTGAATACACCGGCGCGGATACGTGACCTGATTTGCTGTGGTTGGATGCTTGCATGGCCTGCAAGGACGTTTGCGCTGCTTTGAATTGCTCCTTAGTTGACTTCAGCTTGTTTCTGAATGCATCCAAGCGAGACTCCAAAGTTGTTATTCTATTCCCTGATTCCAACGAATCCTTCTGAGCCTCGCGCTCGACCTTCTGTCGTTCCCGGCGTTCTTTTGCAAGATCAGCCTGCAAGCTCTCTAATCGAGATACAAGTTTGGCGTCTTCAGCTTGTAATTTGCCCTCCTTAGCTAGCGCCCTCTGGGCGGCTCGCTTTTCTGTTTCCAGCTCAACCTGCACTGTGCTCACTTGCCGCTGTAGAGATAGTTTCTCCGCAAGCAACGACTGATGTAATGCGGCTTGAGATCGCAAATAATCGACCTCGGGTTTCAAGGTTGATAGCTTGCGGGCTAGTGTGAGCTTTTCTGTCAGCAATCTTGTAGAGTCCATGGTCACTCCGTGTAAAGAATTGAGTTCTGCCTGTGGCGAAATGTTAGCTTATCTATGGCGCGACCATTGTGCTCATGTTCAAAAATACCTTCAAGGTTTCCACTTCTCGTGATTTAATTCTATAGTCTCCCTGTGCGCTTTCAAGTTTGCCGCCGCAGTTTTGAAGATCCTCTTGGAGTTTCTCATTGAACTTTTCCAGTCCATCAACGCGATCGTCATCTTGAGACAATTGAGAATGTAGGTCCTCGTTGTCCTCCTCCAAAAGTAGTGTGCGTACTCGAAGCTGCCTAAGTCGTTCTGCATCACAAATAGCTTCAACCTGGCGACAAGTCCTTTCGTAAGCCAGCTCGAAAACGCGAGACGCAAGGGCCAGTTGCAACTGCTCCATTGGGCTCGCCGCACAGGGCAACGATACGAAGTTTCTCGAACCAGGGTTGCTCACAAATCTATACTGAAAGAAATGATGTAACTACAAAGTAGAGCATATTAGGCAGAGGAAGGAAGAAAAACGCGCGGATGCGAAGAGTAAACAAACCAGCGCTAGTGTTTACCTAGTTAGACTGCGGCAACTAACTTAGGCGTGCTTGAAGGAGACATAAGTACGCCACTGCCCTAAGAGTCTTCTGCGTTCAGTGGCTTGAGTGGCCAATCAAGTACATATGCCAGCATAGCAGCACCAGAATTTCAACGGCTAGGCGCCAATAACGACGAAAAGGCGGCTGTCGGTGCAGGTGTCTGTCGACAGCAGGCTGAAAAAGATCATGTTCGGCGTCCTGCGAGGCGTCACTTTTGTTGAAGCTGCTTGCGCTTCTTGAAAGACTTTTCTAACTGTGGAAGGGAAGTATGTTTCGTGGTAAGAGAAGATCTCATTGTCTTGATGATGCTGATGCAAATTGATGCGTAGGAAAGGCTGAGTAGGAGTGAGGGAAAGATTATCGGCGGAGATAAAAAGAGGAAAGGGAGGGGACTGCACAATCTCGATGAGAGGACCTTAGGCCTATTTTCCACTCAATTATTCTCTCGATCACATCTTTACATAAAGTCGCAGTCTCACACCGCAGATCCTACGATCACAGCTACTGTACCTGCAACGAGCACCAGCCTGCGCTAGCTTGGGGATTGCCATTGCCGAGGTACACTTGTCTATGCACAATGATTTGGAGTTGTCAGCAGACAGTCCTGGTTGGAATGTTTTGGATTGTAGCAGCATCACTTCGCGTACGTTAGGGAATTTCCTCACTGGTAGCCTCATTTACCGTTTCACTTTGGATGCGTATCGACAGCACCAAGAGGCCGCATGCAGTGGCGTAATAACGAATGACGGCAAAGATTACAGTTCACAGCGTCGACAAAAGATACATGCACTCATTCCAAATGTCACCAATATCCATTGTTCAGAGCTGTGGTCATTGGAAGACCTCGGTCCGGACCTCGGGACAAAGCCGTAGTCCAATACTTGTATGTCTGTGGACGACGATATCGATACTGTAGTATGGCGTATACCGAAAGGCGTTGTATGCGCAGCTGAAGGGCGACCTTGACAGTCACACAGCTGATGATGACTCGAAGATCTGGGTTGTGGCTAGTCGTGTCACGCACTTACCTCGCCCGCTCGCTAAGTGCTGGTCGGCCATAGAACCAAGTTGGCCTATTATTCTACACATATACACATTGTTCATGAACTCCTTAATAACCTCCTTCCAAATGCGCACCTCCCATTGCCTTGGTGACTGCCAGTTCTTTAGGTGATTTTTTGTCTGCCGGAACACCTTTTTGCAGGCTGTCTTCTACCGTTTCTGCCAGGCCAGTTCTCTCTTCTTCTCCCTTGCCCGTTCTAATCTAAATACTATATCCTTAACTCTCAAAAACCTGTCCTCTACTCCGTAGAATGACGCTGATTTGTCAGATTTAGTAGGCTCTCCTTATGTAATCCAACCATCAGGCTCGGCACCCAAATCTGCGTCCCATCACCAAGCACCCCCAATTTGCTTAAGGGATATGTAGATTTTTTATTCCACCAATTTTAAATAAATTTGACCGTGGCAGTTGCCCAGCCTGCCCAGCGCAAAATTTTGCGGCGGGGAAAATCTGCGGCAAAAATATTTGCGGTGTCGGCACCCAAATCTGCGTCCCATCACCAAGCACTCTACCTTCTTCCCTCTCACTTGACATATCATGGCTGAACTTCACAATCCTGAGCCCCAAGCTGCTCAAGTCCTAGCTTCTAAGCTCTCAACTCCTAAGCTTCCATCTCCTGAGCTCTCTCCTCCTGAGCTCTCTCCTCCTGAGCTTTCACCTCCCAAGCTCTTCCCTCCTGAGCTCTCACCTCCTGAGCTTCTATCCTCTGAGCTCTCACCTCCTCAACTCCACCTTTGCACAGTCAAATCACTGCTACAGAGTTGAATCAGCTCATATGTTAAATTGCAATGTCTACAAGAGGCCATGTTCACTCTAGAGTAATCACCTTTCCGCTTGAACGCCAGAGTCTTGAATGGCAAACTTTTAGAGATGAGCTTTTGGCCATCTCAATCAAGTTGCATACTTCAGCACTTGGGTCGTTAGCTGGGTTGGTAAAACCCCAGACCAATGAGAAAAATAGCATGCTTGGAAAGCTGCTTTGCTCAACAATCCACCAGGTATCAATGGCAAACACTCATTTATTCATGACTGTGATCTTAATAATTTATCAGGTACCAATAGGAAACATTTTATTATCTATGACTGTGATTCCCACTGTCTCAATCCAGACATTAGAGCCAAATCTCAATTGACTGGCCTAATAAATACTTTCTTCTCTCAAGATCACAAGGAGTATGCTATACATTCATTCTGGTTTGGCTGTGGCCGCTACTTTGCTCTCACTGGTCAAGAACTTTGTGTTAATTACACAATGTCATGGCTTAAAGATATTGCTACCCAGTTGGACAGTCTATTTTCAGGCTCTGATGACCCTAGAGTTCAAGGCTTTACTCATATAATCAAGAAATAGCGCTTCTACAAGGCTCACTACTTAGAATTTGGTGCAGAGGGTTTTGTAGGAGGCTTTCAAGAAAGGAGCTTCATAAAAATAGATTAAAAGACTTAAACAATATATCAAACTGTCAAGCTCTAGCTTTTGCTGAACCCTAGTTTCTATCAAACACTAGCTTTTGTTAAATCTTAGTATCTGCTAAGCTTTGATTAATTCATATCTAATCTTATCTACGGAGGTTGGCACCAAAAGTCCTGCACCCGCCACTGGGTGTCTTGGCATGCAGGACTTCTGGTGCCAACCTCCGTAGCTCTCATCAAGCTCTAGCTTCCACTAAACTTTGACTCCCATCAAAATCTAGCTCTTATTTTGCTTTAGCTCCTACCAAGCTCTAGCTCTCACTACTACAAACCCTAGCTCCTGCCATACTGTAGCTTCTGCAAAACCCTAGCTTCTGCAAAACCCTAGCTTCCGCAAAACTCCAGCTTCCGTAAAACCCTAGCTCCCGCAAAACCCTAGCTCCCATTAAACCCTAGCTTCTGCATGACTGTACTTTGATGCTTGCTAAGGTCATAAAGAGGATTCTTGCTGTTTAGATACATATTCCCAATAGTATCATGCATATGCTATCTTTTGGGTATACATAGCTGTATTCCTAATTTGAGCGGCAGTAATTTTCTGCCAACTTTGGTGGTCATCATTTGTTACATTGAATATTCCAATATATGCACAGCTACGCTTTGATACTTACTTAAATAAGGAAATGGCTCTATGCCATGCAAACAGATGTTCTCAGAAGTATTATGCATATGCATTGTGGCTTCAAATCTGATTGGAGCGGCAGTATTTCCCATCAACATTGATAGCATCAGTTATAATCACTGTACTTGCATATGCATGAATGCGCTTTAATACTAAGATACTTGAGTCATGAGGTGAGTCTCTGCCATATGGATACTAGCCCCAGAAAGTATCATAGGTATATCTTTTGCTTAGGTAGACCGTGGCTTCAGTTCCAATTTGAGCGGCAGTTGTTTTTAGCAGCTTGAATAATGTCCATTCTATTTTGTGTTCCTGCTTATGCATGATGTTTAACAGTTGCGCAAGTTACAAAGTGAGTCTTCAATATATATATGCACTTTGTCTTCCAAAGCCAGCATGTGGATGACACAATATTAAATCATACTATTTAGTCATTCACATCAATTCTGATCTTCAGCGTAAGTGGGACCATCCTCTTTGACTTGATTTTTAATAGTGTCTTTATCCTTTGATCCTTCCATCTCTATCTTCTCAATCCACCTCAGATACTATCATGTCACTCAAGCCAAAATGCTTAAACTGTTCTATTCATGCAAATGCCTTCATGCAGAACGGTGGCCCTGACCCAAGCAAAGCCTTACATAGATTCCAGAGATGGACTTCAGTATTGGATGGGATTAACAGTAACAACATTCACAGTATTGAGTCCTATGAGTTCCATGTTAAGCTTTTCTGGTATGAGAACTGCAGAGTTCCTAAGGTGGGAGACTACTGTCATTTCTACGGGCACTTCAGCTTCTCTACTAGCAATGACAGTGGTGGTTTACTACTGAAAATCTATCCATATCAAATCACACCATAAGTACATATTCTAGTCAGAGGGGTTTCCTACATGCTAATTGATGAAAGCTTCAAGATACATCCGGAACAGTGTGATCCTCCAATTGACACCCTTGTAGTCTTTACTTGCAGGTTGCGCTGGCTCATACACTGTACCTGACCCTCTTCAAGGTAACAGATGTAGATTTTTCACACTGAAAGTCTCTGTGTATGAGCAGATAGGAAAAGATGACCGCAACAATTGTGCTGATTTCAATGTTTGTTGCTTCTTTGAGAACAGCCAACAATGGAAGGCTTTTGACATTCCTTATCAAGATGCACTGATGCAAGTCTGTGGTGAGCTTATTGACATCTACACTGGAGACAATGTTCCCTATCCTGCAATCATACTTTGAGATATACTCTATATCAACGCTACAAGACATCTAGCAGATAATGACTCCATTACTGGTTCATCCAGATTGACAGAGACTGGCCTTCTAAAGCCTCAAAAGAAACAAATGCTTGCCTTCAAAGAAAAGAAAAGAGCCGCTCTGAGTTGCCTGCTGTTACAAGAGTCAAACCCATTTGTCTCCAATCAGCTCAACACTCAGGCTGTTAGCCCTAAGATTGAGTCACTTTTGGTAAGTACTAACTCAATTCTTTTGTGATTTTACTCATAATAGTCTCTTAGAATTCATCCTTTTTTCCAACTCTGAACCCCCCAAACATTGTGGATTTGACAGTTGCATCTATTAAAGAAGGGAAATGCCATGTCAAGCGTAATGTTACAGTTGTTGAGCTATCTTTCTACATGCCAGGGACCAAACATGAGGGTATGATATCTGCTCAGTTACAGTCATCATGTGAGAAGATCCAACCTCTTACTGACTCTCACATGGATGAAAGCTTTTTTTATTTTTTATTTCTTCATTTCTGTATGCAGCCTAGGGCTATGACATGGATGAAAGCTTGGATGAGAATGAGGGTGACTTCATGCAAGTTGGTGGAGCAGAGGAGAACAGTGATAATGCTAGCAGCAGCGATACTCTTTTCAGTATAGATCTTTCTGAGCAGTAGCAACACTATATCCTTTCAAACTGTAAGGGTGAGCAAGGTGAATTAGCGTCTAGGGGCCTAAGCGCTGACCGGCCACTTTTTAAATATGTTGCCTGAGCAGAGTCCCTTTAAGTTTCTCAGAAATTAGTCTATTATCAGTAGGAATTAATCAATTGCTTTTATTATTGTTTGATCATGCCTGCAGAACTTTAACAGCATAAGCCCACTGCTAAAACTTGAGAGAATTGGACAAATGCAGAGAAGAATGCTTGTAAAAAGTATGTCAGAGATCAGGCAAAGGCTGAGAGAGAATGGCTCAAAGGCTTGCCATGGTGGGTTAAGATCAACATTGACCAAACTCTGTTATGGCGGGCTAACTGGAATTGGAACTGTCAACACTGCGGAGTTAGCTTACTAGATATTAAATCAGATAGATTTTGCTGTTGAAATGGTACATTGGCACTTCCACAATTGCCTCCTTTTCCGGCATATTTCATAGATGTTGAGCAGCAGTGGCCTCAGCAAAACACTTCCCTGATTTGCAAACTCAATGGTCTATTCTCATTCACTGCTATTGGTAGAATTGTGTTACCAGGAAACGAGGGCAAGTTCAATGTCTAAAGGTGGTTTGGTGGTCACATGGCCATGCAACCAGCCAGACCCATGATTATTTGTTCATAGTTGTCATAGCTTTTGGCTGCATACAGAAATGAAGAAATAAAATAAATAAACTGCTATTGATACAACACGGTTCTTCTCTTGCCCTCATCCTCCTGGAACAGGGTTAGGAGGATGAGGGCAAGAGGAGAACGATTGTGTTACTAGGAAATGGGGGCAAGTTCAATGTCTAAAAGTGGTTTGGTGGTTGCATGGCTATGTAGCCAGCCAGACTCATGATTATTTGTTCATAGTTGTTATAGCCTTTGGCTGCATACAGAAATAAAGAAATAAAATAAAAAACAACAACAGAAGGCTTTGCCAAAGGTCTTTGGGGAGCGGTTGCAGTTACTGGACATGTATATCATTGTATTCTAAATCCTGAAGAAGGCGCTCACTCTTGAAGATGGTTTCTCTATGACAACATAGATCATAGTGCAGAAGCAGAGAGCTTAGAAGTGCCCAAAGAGTTGGTAGAGGCAATTTGGATGATGTTGAAAGAGCAGAATCCCTTTTTGCACTCTGTCCAAAGAGCCATTGAGAGCACCAAAGAGCAGTCTTATTCAATCCGTCTTGATCAAAATGCTTCAGGAGAAGAGATTGCTGCAGTCATCAATGCCCAAAACCTTGCTAAGATCTAAGGTAGAAGAATTGTCATCCAGAGAAAAGGAACAAAAGAAAGTGACTTTATTGATATCTTCTTACCTTCTTATGAGCCACTGCAATACCCTCTTTTCTTTCCAGCTAGAACTCCTGGGTGGTTCTCTAACAACTCTTATCACTTGACGCAAATTCAGTGGTATAGATGCCAACTACTACAGGAACCACGTTTCTATCTCTTTAGACATTTAACTTGCAAGTATTTGGTGGACATGGATTCACGCGTGGAAGAACAAAGACTTTTATTTCTTCAAAGAGGACAACAAGACCAACATTGACAAACTCAAGGTTTTCAAAACCTATCGAGACTTCTGTATGACACCCCCTCAGTCCCAACTCTTGAGGACTCAATTTCAGCTTCATTTCTGGGGTCTTGAGAATGGTCCTCACAACAAGTAGCTGACTCTCTTGCTTTGGCACGAGAATATGGCAAACTTTCTTTGTTTGTCACAGTTACAACAAATGCATATTGGCCAGAGATTACTGAGATGTTGGAATCTGGACAAAGAGCACTTGACATCCCAATTGTGGTTGCTCAAGTCTTCCACGCTTGTCTTCTGAACATGATATCTTGGATACAGGAGAACTTCAAGAGCGTGACATATATGGTTTAAGTCACTGACTTCCAGAAATGAGGCTTGTAACATTCGCATATTCCACTGAGAGTAAGTTGAAGAAACATAATTAAGACAGAGTCTCTACTTGGTTACACTCCCATTTGCATGGTACCCCCATTTGCATGCCCTAAGACCCGATAAAATTCAGCGCAATCCCCAAATGCCCATATTTCCTCAAATTTGTACGGTAGATCAGCACAAGAATAATGAATATAGGGAGTAGTGATCCCTGATCATCATCGTCATCTACCATAACACTATTACATTGTAGGTTGCCTTTTTTTGGTGGTTCCGGATTTATTGGGTTCTAGGGCATGCAAATAGGGGTACTGTGCAAATGGGGGTGTAACCAAGTACTGACTTTGTTCATTAGATTCTGCCTGAACTGACTATACTAGCAATGATTGATGACTTGGTATTGGCAGAAATGCCAGATCCAGTCCAAGACCCTTGGCTTTATGATCTAGTTCAACAACATAACCAACATCCATATAATTATCTAACAAGAATGGTAGATGTTTTTATGGTTTTCCTCAACCAACTCACGTCATGAGCGTGATTCATGGGTTGTATCATACATTCCAGCTCTCACTAGGCTTATGGAGGCTCATGTTCAGTTTGATATCTGCTTTACATCTAATGTCTTCCTCCATCTTTACAAGTATCTCTTCAAAGGTGTTGATCAAAGCAAGTATATTGTGGCCAATGATGAGCCCTTGGACCAATTCTGCAATTATCTCCAATCTTGATATCTCTCTTTGGCAGAAGCTGCTTACCAAATATTATCTTTTGAAGTTCATCTTCCAAGGCAACAGCTGGGAAAGATGATGGGGAAAGACAAGTCAATCTCAATGATGAGTAGCTTACTTATCTATCTTGCACGACCTAAAGATGCTCAGTTTGCCAATTTGAAGTTTTTTGACTTCTATCAGCAATTTACAGTGTATCCAAAGGAACGCGCAATTTTATTCCACAACACAACAGCAAAATAAGTTTTCTATTGAGCACCTGCATATTGTCAAACAAACCCTGCTGATTCCAAATATTCAACTTTCAAAACAATCAGACAATAAGTTGGTATTGTGCAGCTGTTTGGAAGTTTGAGGCTGTTGCAAAAATTTTCCTCACCAAAAATCCACACTCAAAACCCCAAAAACAACACACATTGTTCCTCACTTATCTGTTTGTCTTCAGAATTTCACATATTGTCACTTGTCTTACACACTGTCTACTGCTGACTTCTTGATTGATTTGAATTGTTCTATTGCTACTGTACTTGCACTGTTTGCCAGTTGCTTATTGTTTTTTTGCCTGACGCGTCATTTTTACGCGCTAATTTTTCCCCCCAACAACAACAACAAAACAACAAGCCACACCCTAGAAGCCACACAAAAACAAAACACATCAGCCACACACTGGCCACACACTAGCCACACCCTACGCACCTGACACTAGCCACATACCAGCCACAAACAAAGCCACAGGAGCCACAAAGGCCTTTGTTTGCTTTGACTGGACTTTGGACTGGACTCTGAACTGGACTCTAGACTGGACTGGACTGGACTGGACTGGACTGGACTGGACCATGGACCCCCCTAGGACCCCTGACAGAGATCAGATGGACACTGCCAACAGCCCTGATGAGTTTGCAAATACCACTATCACTGCTGCCATACTGGAATGCCCAAGGCCCAAAAAGCATGCAAAACGTTGCCTTGAGCATATTGATACATCACCCAGTCCAACAAGCAACAATCAGTCAATTTTTGCATGTGTCACCCTAGACAAGGCACTGACTATGGCCAAAAACAACCTGCAGACAGCTCTGGACTTGGCCACTCAGAGTGAAAAGCAAGCAATCCAACAAGTCATTGCTGAGTTGAGCATAGCAATGATAGCAATTGGGAAAGCAGATATGCAACCACAAATCCCCACACCAAGTCAGAGGCCAGAGCCAAGCCAGAAGGTACATGAGAAACTGGACAAGATTCTGGACATACTTCAAGACCAACAAGTGGAGAGTACCAACACCAAGAGAGCTGTGACCAATCCAGGACTCAAGCAAGCACCACCAGCTACTCACTCACCAACTTGTTCCTGGGCTACAGTAGCCAGCAGCAATGACAACCAGTGGCAGACAGTGCACAGAGCAAGAGCACCACCATCAGCACCACCAGTACCACCAAAATCACAGCCCCCCTCATACTTGGAATGCTGCTTAGTCATCACAGTGAAAGACAAGACAAAGACCTTTGACCCACGCATGACAAGGAATGCCATCAATCAGAAGCTGCAAGCAAAAGGCTTCAATGACCCTGTAGTGGCCACAGTCAACAAGTCAAGATCAGGAGAGAGTGTCATTATCACCACAATGCCAAAGTACAAGAATGATGTCTTGATTGAGTACAAAGATCAATGGGAGTCTATTGTGGACACTGTCAATGTCACCAAAGATGCCAGATGGGCACGCATGATTGCACATGGCATCAACATTGAGACATTCAGTGGGGACCAGGGAATGCAACTCCTGAGATCCGAGATTGAGATCTTCAACCCTGGACTGGTACTGGCACAGCACCCTCTCTGGCTCACCAAGGAAGAGGCCAGGATCAACAAGAGATATTCATCAGTCATCTTGACCACCAAGTCACAGAAGGATGCCAACATTGCAATGAAACAAGGCCTATGTATTGCAGGCAACAGAGTCCAAGTGACTGAGTACACAACCTACAAGCCCACTGACCAGTGTGACAAATGCCAGCAGTTTGGACATTGGTCAAGAAAGTACACCAGCAATGCAAAATGCCAGTACTGTGGGAACAGCCATTCAACAAAGGAACACAAGTGTCATGTGTGCAGAGCAGTAGGAAGGTCCTGTGATCACACTGTTGCAAAGTGCGCAAAGTGCCAAGGACCACACTGGGCAAACAACCCTGCATGTGAGACATACAGAGCCATTCATGCAGTCAAAAACAGTGTCAATGATGAACTAGGACACTCCCATGTCTAATACACCAAACAACACACCTCAAGGCCACAAAATTTGAATAGTGCAACACAATGTGGCCAGATCCACAAATGTCATGCAGACTTGTTTGGAGAACTCCATCAACAATGCAGACATAGTCCTGATGCAAGAGCCATGGATGAGCAATGATCATGTTACAACAATCTCACATCCTGCCTTCAACTGCATTGTCCCAGCCAACACTGGAGTACAACCAAGAGTGATAGCATTTGTCACCAAGAGGAACACAGTTGATATGACAGTCACACCACACCCAGACATATGCCATGACTCTGACATCCAAGTGTTAGACATATCAACAAATGACCTGCCCAATCTGCTGATATTCAATGTCTACAATGAGAAACAGATTGGCAGTGAGGACCATGAATACACAGTTGAAAGGAAACTGTCCACAGTTGAGCTACTAGCTAGGGCCATTATCTGTGGAGACTTCAATGCTCATCACTCCTGGTGGAACTCAAGAGTCAACAACCTAGTCAGAGCTGATGCCTTGGTCTAATAGCTGAAGCAACAGATGTGTGAGCTGATCAACAGACCAGATAAGAGCACAAATCAGCAGTATTGCACCAATGAAGCCAGCTCTGTTCTGGACCTGACATTTGCCACACAAGCAACAGCTGAGATTGTTACTGACTGGAGCATATGTGATGACTGGTCCACTGGCAGTGATCATGAAGTCATCTACTTCTCAATCCTATCAGAAAGTGTGGAATTTGTTGCCAGCCCAGTCCTCTCAACACTAGCATACAACATTGACAAAGCAAACTGGCCTGAGTTTCATGGTGTCTTGTTGAAAGGTTTGTGTGAACTATCAGTCAAACTTGGACAGCTACTGGGTGAGAGTCCTACAAATCACCAAATAAACAAAGCAGCAGAACTGGTTCAGACATACATCTCTGGTGTTGCAGATTCAGCCATCCCTTACAAGAATTCATCACTATTTTCCAAAAGATAGTGGACACAAGAGCTTTCAGAGTTGAGGACCTTAATGGCCAGATCTAGAAGGCTATGGAAGCAGAATCAAGATGACAGTTTTTTACTCAAAGAGTTTCACAGATATCGCAACAACTACTTCCACAAGATCAGAGAGGCCAAAAGAGCAACATGGACCAACTGGCTGTCACAGGCCAAAGGCAATGACATTTGGCAGGCATACAAATACACAAAACCTTGCAAAGTCAAAAAATTGCCACCAATTCAGTCAGACTCTGGGCCACAAATCAACTTTGATGGTAAATGCAATGCATTCATCAAAGCCATGTACCCCAAGCCCCCTGAGATAGACTTGGGCCAAGAGGCAGACACAGTTTCCAGTCTGGAGCCCTGGATTGAAGTCACTGACAGGGAGATCCAGAATGCAATATTCACATCAAGTCCAAAGAAGGCACCTGGACCTGACCTGCTATCATTCAGAATCATCCAACAGGCCTACAAGACCATTCCAGGCATACTGAACAAGCTATACATCACTGTCTTACGCCATGGATACCATCCCACCTCATGGAGCCAGAGAATAGGAGCCATTCTCAAGTCATACAGAATCATCACACTCCTCAACTGCTTGGGAAAGGTAGCTGAGAAGATACTTGCTACTAGGCTCTCTTACCTTGGACCTGATATACTGGACAATGATCAGATGGGGGGGCGCAAACAGCGATCAGCAATTGATGCAGTCATGGCAATGGTGCATGATATCCAAATGGCAAAGAGCAATAACCATGTGGTCTCATGTGTCCTACTGGATGTGAAGGGAGCTTTTGACCATGTGTCAGTACACCAACTGATCCACATCATGACCAGGATGCACCTACCACCACAGATCATCAGTTGGGTTAAGTGCTTTATGTCACAAAGGTCTATCTCACTGGCATTTGATGGCAAGAAATAAGAAATGCGCCAACACTGGAATTCCTCAAGGATCACCTATATCACCAATACTGTTCCTGATATACATCAGATTCCTGTTCCCCAAAATCAAAATGGCCATACCAGGATCTGAAGCTCACTCACCCAGTTTTATTGATGATGTGGCCATCCATGTTGAGTCAAAGACAATAGCTCAGAATGTCAAAATCCTGGAAAAGCTGATAGAGGTGGCTTTTGAATGGGCTGATCAGAATGCAGTGCAGTTTGATAACTCCAAATCAGAGCTAATACATTTTCACAAGTCACGCAAGGCCTCAACAACCACAGCCACATTACTCAATAGAACAGTCTTGCATCCCAAAGAAATTGTCAGGTGGCTTGGGATCTGGCTGGACTGGAAACTGAACTTCAAGTGCCATGTGTAAAAGAGAATCATGGCTGCAACTAATGCAATGTACTCAGTACTGCACCTCATGAACTCTGAATGAGGCTTGAGTGCACATGCAGGCAGACAGCTATACTTTGCCTGTGTGACAGCTGTCAGTAACTATGGAGCTGAGATCTGGTACCAAGAACAGAAGCAACACTTGAGACAGCTACAAATACTACAGAACAAGGCACTGCGCAGGATTTCAGGAGTCTTCAGAACTTCACCAACTGGCCCAATGGAGATTCAGGCAAACATTCCACCCCCAGCCATCAGGATCCAGCAGAGGATTCAGAAATATGCACTGAGAGTCACATCATTTGAGAGCACCAGTCCTATCAGGATCAGAACACTAATATCATTCCCACCTGAGTTCCCCAGTGGATTTGATATGGAGTCAATGAATAGAAACAAGTATATGGATAAGGATTGGTTTGAGAGAGATGTCAAGAAGTCATACCCAACACAGTTGATCAGGAATCTGGCCAGTTTGAATCAGATACTGGAAACAGACAGCAATATCACCTAAAATTCAACCCTATCTGAGACCATGTCCTTCTTGGCAGCCAACACCCCTGAACCTGCAGATCCAACTAGCAGAAGCCAACAAAGAAGACTCAGCAAAATGCCATAACAAGTTGATCCAGGAACTGTTTGGCAAACCACATGACAATGACATCTTCTATACAGATGGATTACAGATGGGTAACAGCATTGGTGCAGCAGTCATCCATGGAGCAACCAGCCAAAAGTGGAACCTAGGATCCAAAGTGGACAACTATGATGCAGAGATATGGGCCATTCAGAAGGCACTGGAATGGGCCATTGAGGAGAAATCATCATCACATGCCTCAAATGTGTGGGTCTTCTCAGACAGTCAAGAGAGCCTAAGATTGATTGGCAAGAACCAAATTGAGCAAGAAGCAGTTCACCAGTCAATCAACATCTTGGCTGCAATGGGATGTATTGTCCATCTACATTGGGTACCTGGTCATAACAACATAGCAGGAAATGAATCAGCAGACAAGGCAGCCAAGGATTCCTTGAAGTATTTGCCAATGGCCAACACATGGATCTCAACCAGCTACATTCAAAGGCAAATCAGGGCCAACACCATTCATCAGTGGAGATGTCACTATGATCAGACCAAGACAGGCAAGCACTACCAACAGTTTGACAGACAGCCAGGGGACCATAGGCTGCAATGGCTAAAAGGAGTTGATCGACTGATGTTCTCAACACTCCAACAACTTACATTTGGACATGGCTACTTTAGGAGTTACACTGGACTCATCAATCAGGAATCAAGAATGTGCAGGACATGCCACAGGCCAGAGACACCAAGATAGAGTGTAAGAACAACAACAGTGAAAGACAAGAATTGCGCAAAAACCTAGGAAATTTTGGGTTGCCTACACTGCTGACCACCAAGAAAGGTATTGAGAACATCATTCAATACCTACAGAAGACCAGAATAGCAACCAGGAAGTGGATACTTGGTGATGCAGGTATATCAGATGATGATGCAGGGGGGTGGGGACAGTTGGAACATGATTAGGAGGATGAGGGCAAGAGGAGAACAAATGTGTTACCAGGAAATGGGGGCAAGTTCAATGTCTAAAGGTGGTTTGGTGGTTGCATGGCTATGTGACCAGCTAGACCCATGATTATTTGTTTATAGTTGTCATAGCCTTTGGCTGCATACAGAAATGAAGAAATTAAAAATAAAAATAAAAAAAGCATTATTGGTTGGTCTAAACCCAGTATGACTTTTGGGTTGTCAAAAGACTGCCCTGTTGACCACGGCAAAACTACGGCAGAATATTGCGCGGCCGAAGGCCGCAGTGAAATTTCTTGTTCAAGTCGTTCTTGATTCATTTGACGCGCGTCTTTAGAATGAAGAACCCCCTCATTGGCAAAACCTTGTTGGCCTCTGATCTATAAGCTTTGAGAGCGTTCTCAGCCAGAACCGTAGCCTCCAGTTGCTGTTCCATCATGAGACCATATTGCGCTACCGCAACACTTCCCTTTGTGAACCTCTATAAAGTCTCCTGTAGATTCTCTAGAATATTTAGATGCATAAACAATTCAAAGCCACGTTGAGTAAGTTGTCAAATGGGTTGGGTAGTCTTGGCAAGCGGTACAAATACTGAGGCTTTTGGGTTAGCCTGTCAAGGAGAGAGTAAAGTGTTGCATACTATTTCCAGTACAGGCTTGGGATTGTAGGGTATAAGATCTGTTTTCTTCCAGGCTGAAAGTATTGCTGAAGGCCTGAATGTTTTGTGTCAAAATGAAGTAAATGCGGCAAGAAAATCCACTTTTGTAAAAGACTCTTCCTCTGTACAAATTTTTCTATTAACAGCCTCAGAATGATAGTGCTTAGCAGGCTAAAAGAAACACACATTAAGCAATTGCAATAGATGCATAGTATGCAATGGAAATGTGAACAGCATAATATAGTACTCCTCACAGTACTCAAAGAATTCTCATGTATTGTGAGACTTAAAGCCATCCATGATAAGTAATCTCTATTTTTCTTGTTGTCCAGAGTGAGAGAATCACTTAAAATGCTTGGTCCATTGTAGTGAAATCTAATCATTATTGAAGCTTGTCTCTAATAATTGTGTTACCAGGAAATGGGCGCAAGTTCAGTGTCTATAGGTGGTTTGGTGGTCACATGGCTATGTGACCAGCCAGACCCATGATTATTTGTTTATAGTTGTCATAGCCTTTGACTGCATACAGAAATGAAGAAAAAAAAAGAAAAAAAAAGAAAAAAAAACTTGTCTCTGATGTTGTGACAGCAACATTCAGATCCAAATCTTTGACAAACCAAAGGGCAAGAATATTGGTTCTGGTGACTATGAGGAATAAAGGAATTTCTTCTCTAGTACCATTGATACACTCAATCACCAATAGTAATTCTCAATTATTTGGACACTTGCTGTATACTGTACGTGTTGATTCTACAACAATCACCCAGTCACTTTAAGCCATGCAGTGCAATGTCCTGTCTTGTGAAAGTTCCACATATTATGAGATTATATGCCATGCTCTTTTACCAGATCTCTGAATTGCGCAAAGTGCTCCCTAGTAAGCTCAAGATCATGCGCATTTCTCCGCTCTACAGCCAAGGGTTTCCGCTTGACTTTGAAGAGATCTGGTCAATGATCCATATTTAGCCCATTGTGATCTGATTGGGGGAGGAGGGTGCGCAAGGTCACAATCCTAATAGAGTAGTCAATTGGCCTCATTTTTAATGCTGTTAAGATGTGCCAGAGTGCCTGCATCGCTGAGTTTCTGATAATATAGCTTGAAGGCTGCCTCTTAATTGTCTGTGAGCCATCTGTTATAAAGTCCTTGTACTGCTGTCTCAGTTTAATTGCCTTTGAGACAAGATTTGAGCCATTCCAGTGACATGTCAAATTGTCAAGCAGTTGCGCTTTTTTGCTGAAGTGACAAGCTTCTATGGCATCTTCAATACGTGCCTTGACCGCATTATATGACATGTCTATTGTGGGTGGCTCTATGGTGAGGATGTAGGAAAGTAAGTCATGAAAACTCGTAATTTAATTCTGTGGCTGACTTGACAAGGTAAGTGCATGGCACAATTAGTCTTTGTTCAGCGCATATCCAAGCCGGCAACTATTTCCTAATCCTTTGGCAAGATCAGCTGGTGTTGTTGTCCAATATGACTTCTTCAGTGAGAATATGATAATCTCATGCACATTCTCCAGCGGCGGTGTAGATGTGGATCAAACAATGAGGCTATGTCTCCTCAACTCCTTCTCAAAGCAGTCCATTTGACTCCATGTTATTTATTGCTACCTTTCAAATAAATGCAGTACTGGGAGACTAGTGGTCCAGCAAGCGGACATTTGCCCCAGCAATTTAAGGCGCAGCAGAACAATGCCTGATCCTAACACAAAGCCTTGGTCTTTACAGCCTTGTGATCTAGATGTTACTGTAGGATAGGGGAGTCGGGGATGGGGACAGGGACCAAAGGTTAGTAACTATAGTCTTATGGCATCAATGATTGCATAATGCTGAGTGCTTTGAGTCAAGAGAAAATTGGCTATGCTACTACATCTATAATGTCTACAAGTTATTGAAATGACATAAATCTTGCCAAGAATTACATCACGTGACCTCCCCCCTGCAGGAACATCACTTTTTCTATACAGTCTCTATACATACCCTAACAATATCTCAACAGACCTGCACCAGATGTGCGCACCTTTGCCCTAATGCTGAGTTTAAGCATGAGTCCAACTCAACCTGTACCTTAAGGATGTGTAACTGCTGTTGTGTATTGTTTACGCACCTCTACACGTATATCTATAGATATATACTGATCTTTACCAGAGAGTTCCCTTTGCTACCTAACCTCTCCTTCACAAACATGATCCAAACATGGTCTTACAGCCCTCTTGCCAGTCCAAATGCTAACATACAACAATTTTATATTATTTTTAATTTCTTCATTTCTGTATGC